>VXBH01001672.1:80974-98843 GCA_013400035.1 Rynchops niger
AGAATGTTGAAAGTTCCCATTTGAAGTGTAGATTGAAAAAAAATTCAATAGCAAATAAGGTGTTTAGCTCCTTCATAGGCAAGACTATTTCCAACACATTCTGATAGACATTACTTTTCATTGTAACAATATGTTATCTCAAGGCAATCCTAAAGTTTAATGAATTTTTGTGAAAAAAATATATCTATCTGTTGATGGTTCCAGCAGCATTGTAGTATGTGATGTAACAAATGTCTTATCTCTTAAATGTGCCTAGAAAACATATCATTGTTGCATTTAAAATTGCAACCTGACAAACTACTGAATTCATTAAGTAGTTTGAAACTACAAAGAGGATAGATGCAACACAGGGAAACAGAGTAATGTGGTTTTGCATTTGAAATACTTGTAGATTGTATAACAAGTTCTCATGTTAATCCAGTGCCATGAAGCTTGAAGGAATCCCACTGTGCCTTCAGAAAACCAGCATCTTATATAACCTCATTTTCATTATAATTAAATTAATCTTACTACTTTCTTTCACAGTTCAACAGAACTACCATTTCAAAATTATCAGCTTGGCATCTCTTCTTCCTGTTTTAATTTTACATTTGAACTGCAGACAGAGAACTACACAGATGTGAGGTAATAACATTTTTCCATGTAGCTTCCGTACTTTAAGCCCCGTTTCTCCAAAGTGCTGCTATTAGTGCCCCTTTTTCAGAGCATATGACCATCTGTGAGTGAAAATAAAATAATTTATATGCATAATATAGATTTTCCAAGTCTTTCCTACGGCCCTGTTGAAGAAATATTTCTTGACTCTCTTAAGCCTTTCACTCTAACAGCTGGCTCAGATACGAACTTAATGAAAGGCAGTGATTTTTCTCTCCTCATCCAGTACCCTGTTGTTTGGTATCCTTATTTGGAAGGATTTAGTAACAGCCGTTCTTCCACAGTGTGACTTCCAAAAAGTCACGATCCATTTTCCTCCCTTCTGAAAAATAAGGAAATAAGGTGTCATCTGACTTGAACTATATTTGCTCTGGCACACACGTTGCACTCCTCCCATCTCTGAGGTCCAAGTTAGAATTTGTTATGCCAGCCTTGGTAATTTCTGCAGGCAGTGGTTGTCTTGACCTTTTAATCCAGCCAACTTTTTCCACTAGAGGGCTAAAATCATGGGCTGTATAGGAAGGACTGACTTCAGTCAATGGGGTTTGAAGAATTAATGGGAATCATTGCCATTGCAAATTACTAGTGCTCTCATGCATGTAACAAACCGCAAAAAAATAAGTCACAACAATGGCCTATTTACCTTAGAAGGACAGTCTGGGCAATGGCTGCCTTGTGCCAGAGGACTACATTTGGTCACTGAAAGTACAGTCACTACAACCCGTGCTGCCCTCTCCCCAAGGCAAAGGCAAGTGTCCAACAAAGCCCGAGCACGGCTAGTCACTGTAGGATAAGAGGTAATTGTTTCATAATCCATTCGGGATAACGTTTGCTGTGAGCGAAGGACATCGAGGATGTGGTTGAGGCGTCCTTCTGTCATGCAGCTCAGTATGGTCTGTCTCTGGCAGGCTAGTATCTGACAGCAATTTCCTTTGCAGCAAGGATCTTGAGTGAAAAGGAAACAAAATAAGTTAAATTAAGTGGTCTTTTCTTCCAGAAGTTGTTGGCCAGTGATAGCACCAATACGAGAAATATAAACTCAGTAAAGAATAGGAAGAGTTAGTTTATTTGCGTTCTTTGTTCAAAAGTAGTCCAATGTACTTTCATCTTTTGTTCAAAATTCATGAAGACCAGGATTACAGAAAATAAGTGTTTCTAAAGATTATTAAATGCTCAGATTGTGTAAGGGGAGATATTCAGGTCTCGTGCTGTTCATCAAGCATCTGTGTCAAACTTTATGCAAAGCAGCTTGGCTCAACATAGATGAGAAAACTTTGTCCTGTAGAAAGTGGAAGTGGTAGTTCAGGATACTACCGTGAAACTGGGAACTTGAATGTATGTCAAAGCTAAACTAGGAACAAAAGTAATACTCTTAGCAAAACGACCAATGGTTCTGTCTTTTCACAAACTGATTAGACTACTTAGTACTGACGCTAGGGGTTTTAGTGTACAGTAAATACCATACACCAAGAGAAAATTAATAACTGAAAGCCATGGTCGTTTTGGAGAACATGCCTCTGCCATTCTGCTTTCTGGTTGTTACCAGTAGAGTTCTGTGGTGAACACTTTCTACATGAACTGGTCTGTTGATTTTTCCAGGTATTACATCATCGCTCAGAAGTAAATTGAAGTGGAGAAGGATGGCCAGCTAGATGTGAAAACTATCATAGGCCAACTTCCAAAAAGCTAGCAAAGGAAAAAAAAAAAAAGCTCACAAAGCTTCACCTACAGGCAGAGGCAGGCTTCACAAATCAGAAGCTGGCCTTTTCTGCCTCTGCTCAGTAGGATGAGCTGAGACCATGGAAGTAAGGAAATGAATGGTTCCTCCTCCTCCTAGTCACCTGCTTCCGTAGTCAATAACTATTTCTGTAGAGATATAAAATACACAGCTTAAAATGAAAAAAAAAATCCAGACTTAATTAATGTCTTTCCCATTCAACGTGTGCTATATTTTTCTGTATTTTTATTATGGTCTTTTCAGAACTGTTCTCAGCCTGAATATGAGCCCGGAAAAGAACAAGCCAATATTCTCAGTGGCCAGTGGCTGAAGTTCTGAGAACATAGTAGTAACTGTAACTCAAGTAAACTCATGAGACATTTGTATTAAGTTTGGAGGAGTTATTACACTAAATACCTGAAAATGTGCATGAAATTTAGAGAGACCTGTGTCCTCCAAATTTGAAACAATTTAATCACTAAGATCTGGCCAAAGAGAATATTGCCCCCTCAAACTGGAAATGGGGTCTTACCTGTCACTGCTCGTTCAAGATGCATAGTTTGTGGTCTGTGCTTAAGAGCCAGCGGTGGGTCCTTATGCTGACTGCTTTCTTTGCCTGCAGTTGAACCAGATAATGGAATCTTGCAAAAGGAATTTGCTTTTCTACTGTCAGAACCTGGGTGATCTAGAAAAAGTTTAAGATGAGTAAGATGAGACCCCTGAATTGAATGACAACAGAACATATATATGTCAGCTACTGCAGTAGACTGCAACTGAAGTAAAAACTTAGGAGCGCTTACTTACTACCCATTCTTTAGGCCCCTGTCAATACTTCATTATTCCTAGGAAGATTTTGGCATATATTACTACCGGCATCTGACTTTTTCAAACTGTCTGTAGGAATTTGTTTCTGAAGTTACAGAACAGTCTATTCTGTCCATAAGTCCAACAACCAATGCTCAGAACTAAATTGCGTGGAAATACAGATGTTGCTATAAATGAATTGATTTCCTATGGCTCAACTTTTGTATCCAAAGGCACGAGGAGTACAGAAAAAGCTTTTAAGGAAATATATCACTCTTGACACAAATTTAAACACTTTGACAGGACAAATCTACATTGGAAAGCCAAAGGAAGTTATTTATGTAGGAATGGTGATTACCAGGAGTCGTTCACATGTTCCTGGAAACACAGGACATGTGGAGACACATATTTTTAAAACTTTTTTTTTTTTTTCAATTGGCAGTAACAAAAAAAAAAAAAAAATCTAGTTTTCCTTGGTGGTACATGGCAATAGAAACTGCTGTAGTGGTTGCCAGGAAGGATGTGTTCTGTCAAAAGCAACAGGCAATATTTGATGTACAAGAGAAAGGGAGCTGTAGAACAGCTCAAGGTTCTTAAAAAATATATTTTTTTTTAACCTGAAGAGGATTTTTAATCTTAATCAAAAGATATATTGTGGCATCTCTGGTTTTCTGCAGTGAACTCACTTCAGATGGTACCGGTAGAGGGCACAGCTGTACTCTGAGAAGGGACAATTTTACTTGGAAAATAACATGTAGATATGGAACAACTAGTAACATTTATCCTTTTTTTTAGATTAGCTGGAGCTGGTAGAGACCTTGCTTTATTGTTATATTCTGTGGGATAGTATTTGACAGACCCGTCTCAAAAATATTTTCTCTTCCTGCTTTATTTGCGCTGCTATCAAGTAGAATAGTAGACAAGCTTGGCACTACGATAGGAATTTTCTTGCTGGTTATGTGGTTGGTTTTTGGTGGACAAATGACCTGAAAAAGATCAAAATAGAGAAGAATTATCTTCTTGGAAACTTGTTCCCAAACTTTTTCTAAGCAGTTTTCTCTTGGAATATAAGGCAGTAGTACCACAGTGCGGTACAGGGTGGGTATACAGCTGTTGAGCCTACAGACATACTTAATTCAACTTCAGTTAGTTACCTTGCGGCACTGTGGCAACACAGGTCTATAGGCTAACTCTCCTAGGGTTTACTGCAGTCCTGGATTGCTTCTGCAGCCATGGTGTCACTAGAACTTGAGCTGTTTAAAGCTGGCTCTGATCGAGGCACGTGAGCTTCAGTTCTGTCTCTGGCTTTCAGTATTGACAAGCCTGCCACAAATGCCAAAATCACTTTGAAAATGGGAGTTCACTGCATTTTGGAGTTATCACAAAGCCGTTGGCCTTGCTCTAAAAAAACTGGTTGCAAATGCTAGAATTCAGCCTAGAACTTTTTCCAGACATCATTTTGTTAACACTACAAAAAAAGGTTAGATTTTTGCCATTTCATAAGGACCTCTTTAAAGAGAGGTTCAAAGCTACTCTTGAGTACGGGAGGCTGTTTTTGCAGGAGCAACGGAGTCAGCTGCTTGGAAGAAGGTAAAGCAGTAGTTTTGTTGCTTAACTGGATGGAGTTATCAGTTAGGGACGTTTTGCCCTGCAGTCTTTTTATTACGCATTGCCAGGGCTGGCAGGAGAAACAAGCCCCTTATGAAGTATTCTTATAAGACTCTTAAATGCATGCCATGTACCCACCTCTGAATTGCACATGCCTGTCTGCAATGTGTATGTTTCTGAACCTTTGCATGCGTTAAGTGCTGTCTCCTGGAAAAAAAAAGTGCAGTAACTCTAGTAAATATATGTATGTTTTGTTCAGTTTAGTTGTCAGGAGCAAGAATTTATACTGACATTGACAAGTTATACTGACAATATATATTAAACTCTCAGGTACACTGATACATTGAATGGCACAGAGCAATTTTGCATTGTAACACATGTAAGTAGGCATAGAATCTGACACAACTCTACCCTATTACTGTTTCTGCTGTTTCAGAGTTATTTTAAAATCCAGTTTTGAATCACACAGGGGAAGATGAGAATAGCCCTGTATTGAGAGAGATATTAGGCTAGCTGTAACATGTTTTCCTTTAAGTTTCCACACAGCAGGGCTGTCGTGTGTTTAGTATGCCAAACTATCTGCAATAAGGATGTGTCAATACCTGTAATTTTTTTCTATGTTGTACATCTGCAGAAGATTTATTCAACTATTTTTTTTAAATTTATATACTTCAGCACTTAGGAATCTATTTTTGGATTCCAATAGGAATCTCCAGTTGAATTTTCACAGTAATTTTGGACACGTTATTGGTTCGGTTGTTTGAACAATAAATAGTGGTCTTTGCTAATTTAGCAAACAGCAAAAGAAAACCTTGCTCAAGGGAGAATAAAGCATTACATTATAGAGTATTTGTCTGTACAATCCTAAATAAACTTCAAGAGTATTAAAAATGACTTGGACTATAAACCATTTATGGCATCTATTAAAACACTGATCAAGTCTGCTTTTTAATCACAGAATGTGATTTCAACAGGTAGAAATAATCCAGCATGCATTAACATAAGCCCAGCAGTGAAACTGACAACACAACATGGGTTCTGTAAATCCAGAGGGAGTCAGAATACTTGTTCAAAGACTGAGGCATGTGTCACTAATTTCCCCACTATGACTATCTAAGTTCACTAGATAGGATATGCTATATTTGTGTCAGTCAGATTTGTGCCAGATTTCCCATGGCAATGTAGACATATATGGAATTAGCTGTATCCCTCAGCTGTTGGCCATTCCCCATCCATTCCTGTGGTATCAGAGAACCCTCTTAGAGCCTAGGACAAGCAGTGTCTTGTGCCTGAAACACATAAATTTAGAAACAGTGAAGCATACAAAAAAAAGCGCTGATACTAGTATTGCTGCAGCAGGTACTAATGCTGTCCAGGTTTTGGAATAAATATCTCCCTACCAGTACATACCACAAAAATTGGCCTTGGTTCTAGCCCTAATCTGACCTACTTGAGGCTGATATTTGTTCTCGCTTACCAGTCTGACTACAGCTGGTGACTAGAAAGAAGCTATGGTATTTTTATAATCACAGGTAGCAATTGACATGGTTTCTTAAGAACCTCACCATATTTATTTTCTATAATTCCTGAATGAACCTGAAGTGCCAAAGGGTACTCTCCAGCTCTGTGGCACGTCCAATAAAACAAAGAAGATAAAACACTTCCTGGTTCTGGACCACAAAGATCGCAATTGAAAGAATCAGGTAATGTCCTTGTAGGAGAACAAAACTTAATTTTGCACTAACCTTTGCATCCATCAGATTGTAGATTGCAGTGGAAATTGCCTCCTTATTTATACAAGTCAAAATTCCATTTAGAAGGTCTACGCATTCTGGAGGAGGAATAAAGTATTTTGAATAGCATATTGCATATGAAAGCGTATATATATTTAGGCTTCAATGTATTGCAACTAACTTTACTATTAAGTTGAGTAGCTAGATAAACTATATGAAATTAGTTTAATACAACTTCCACCTTCCGCCTCTTGGCGTCCTTTTTGAACAGATTTTGAAGAGCGGTTACAGTCAGATTGAAATCACATTTTCTTAAATGTTCATACAGATGTAGTGGACTTACTTGCAAAAGGTTTACACATGACTCCATAGATCTATCACGATAAAGCTATATGCAAATTGCTTCCTCAGCACTTGTGTATTTCGGCTTTGAAAATTTGCTCATAAGTCCTCAAATATCACAATTTTAATATTTCCTGGCTATCTTTTTAGAAACAGAGGATAAATGTAACATTTACATTAAAGTAAATAATGATCACACACTTCAAAAGGGAACTGATTATGCATTGGAATCAAGACAGGTTGATAGTTGTTGAAATAGTATATATAGCTGACAATCTTTCTTCCTTTATTTGTATTCACTTTTACTTTATACCAAACACAATAGTGGAGACAACCATGCCACCTCTGGTAGGAAGCTTCAGTTAGAAAAAAACATCTACAGTACTCTGATGATCTGAAGATTCATTGATTTAGAGTGCTAGAGTGACATTCCTGGCAAGAGTATCTCCATTACGAATCCTGCAAAGAAAGCAGATCATGAATGTTACCTGCCGTATGTGGTCTGTAGTCTGGTTCTTGATGCCAGCACAGAGTGATAAGGTGCAACAGTCTGTTCCTCTTGGGCAAATTGCTTGGTATTAACGTTTCTGAAATGCCAGGCCGCAAACTGCTGCAGATTCCTGTCGAACCTTCCAGCAGTGTTGTCTGACCTGCAATTTATAGGAAAAATGTCACTAAAAAAAAAAATTAAACACCTCATAACTCTCAAAATGATATTCAGCATGTTATTTTGTGTATTTTAAAACAAACAGTGCTTTCAAAAGAAAAAAACCCAGTCTTTTAAATAGATCTGCTAACCTTTAACAATAACCATAGCTACTTATTGCAACAGGACATATCAGAATAAAGAACCCTGTCCAAACGTCACAAATGGCTATGTATACATGCATTGTAAACTACGTTCACAGATACCTCAGGTATGCACGTAATTTTTATGGGCATGTTTTAAGCACCCAGTTTTATAAAGCCTTACACTTGCGTTATAAGACTATCACTCCTACTGTACAAAAAAAAAAAAAAAATCATCTACAATGGGCAGCCACCAGATGGCAGCCCTAAGGTGTAGGAACATTGAGGTACTAGATGCAGTATTTCTAAAAGGTCCTCAACACGTAAAATACAGGAGTCCTTCCGTTTTGCCACACAGAATAGAGCCCATAGCAAAGAAGCCTTGCATTGATCTCCATGAAACAGGGATCATTCCTAGACTGTGACAATTACCATACAATGCTTTGCAAACTATGTTCTTTAAAACTGTTCTCACTTTCATCTAAGAAAGTAAGATTCTCTGCTTACTTGAGGGAGTTCAGTATGAACTGGCATTTCTTGATCAGGCTTTGAAACTCATGGCAACTTTAAAAATGAGCATTCTGCTCATCCAGTTAGCTGCTTGTCACTAAAGTGTTCTCCAATTTTAAAATTACAACTGTCAAATATAAAGTGTTATTCTTTCTCACTAAAGCTAAGCAGAAAACCCAACTCAGTAACAGAGTGCTTCAGCAAGCACAGAGACATGAAACAAGCTGGGTAAGGAGCTACACCTTTCTTTTGCAGGCAGATCAGCTCTTTGGAAACACTGAGGATTTGTTGAGGGATTCTAATCTTTACATCCCACAACATGGAGCTATGTGCTGTAACAGTCATATAAGGCAATGGGACATCTGAAAAGACAGTGCTGTTTGCATCATAATTTCCCTACAGTAAGGGAATCCGTGAAAGAGATTAGGGCAACACAAAGTCTGACATGAACAATGGAGATAAATACCTTCAAAAGGTTTCCGTCTGCTTAGGCTCTCCCAACACAGTATTCCAAAACTGGGAAAAAGATGGAGGAAAAAAGAGAACAAACAGCAAAAGACCGTTCATTAGTGTGTGAGCTCAATCTGTGTTCTTGTTTCCAAGAGCAAGTCTATTGGTTTAAGAGAAAGCAGTTTTTCAAGACAAATTCGATCCAAGTCTCTCCTAGTTTGATGATGTCCTTTTTCCTGTATTTTTAAGTTTCAGTTTTCAACTGAGCTGTTCTTATAAAACAATAAATCAGTTAGAATTTTTTTTTTTTTTTTAAAACATAGGATCAATTACAATTACATTTCAGGTTACCACCTTACATCCATTTGCTCTTGTGAATTTAAGAACCTTCTGTTCTCTTTTCTTTATAGTTTTTGGAGGTTTTTTTTCAAGTAATTTAATAGCAACTGAAAGAGCTGGACTTTTAGCAGGTGCTGACAAGCATATCAATTAACCTACCAAAAACTTGATTCTCACCCACTGCATGTCTATTTTCTTCAGCAAATTTTGATGGATTTTCAAATACTTTTTTGCTTTTCTAACATCCTAGGAAGTATTCCAGTGATACTATAGATCTACCCAGATGGTATAAAATACAGGTTTTTGATAAAAAGCTCAGTGTGCAAAATCCAAGGCAAGGAAGAAAGAAAGCAGGCTCTGGATGAGTCAGAAGCAAAGCAACCAAAAGGGGAAGAAGCAGCTCTAGGATAAACATAGATGCTTACTCATATATCTTGCTGTAGTGCTGAATAACAATGTTTAAAAGAACATCCTCTTCTGCCTTATTTACACATAAGATATGAAAGTGCTTGTACTTAAATACCCTCTAGGAAAGTATCAATGTAATGTGGACGTACGTGTAACTTACGTGTACTTAAGTAATGTCTCCTGTGACACAATTTTGTTTTCTCTGTTGCACCACTGCCTGGACACACACCAAGTCACAACTGAGCCTCTAAAATTATCTAAGAATGACACACTGGAATTTGAATTATGCCACCTGAAAGTAAGCTGCCACTCTTCCTGTGCAAAAATCTTGTGTTTGTGAACAACATCAGATTAGTCACATCATTTATATGTCTCAAGAGTATGCGTTATTTGACTCGCCTTAAAGCCTGTCTCTGACAAAAAGCAGTTTAAATTTGCTGCCTCCATAAAAGCTCTGAGAGAAGAGTGGTCATGCTTAAAGTATTTAGAATTTTAGTCCCCAGGCTGTGTCTACCAGTTGCAAAGATAAATGTCCATACTGACAATAGCTGCATTTTGAGGTTGTCTCATTTATTGCTGCAACTATGAAGCATGTAACATGGCCAAAAGGGACGTGTGGTGATAGGTAATCCTCCTCTTGTGTATATATCACTTAAGTTAAAACGTATGAATGTTTGAGAGGCTCGGTATGTTCTTCCAGCAGAGATTCCGTAGGACCTTAATGGGATCCTATGGAGAGAAAGGTCTTATTTTAACCTGGGCCTCATCTAGGCATCAACAGTTCTTCCTGAAACTAAAGCCGACAACAGTTCACCCTTAGAAACTATGTGAATTGTCGTTACTAGGTTTCTAAACGTATAGGAAAAAGTTTTGGCAGCTATGTTACACTTTTAAAACATTTAGGTCCATTCTATAAATATATATATGATGAACTTCGAGAACAATTCTTAACCTTGGTATATTATTCACCAAATATGGTGAATTTCAAATTGAATTCACTGCAGTAATTGGCCTCATGCAGTAATTGGCTCAGTAGGAGCCTCATATCCTACTGCTTTATGTAGATCTGGCTTTTTTACTGTAGTGTCTTTGAAAATAAGTATTCCGTCAACATTGTAGAATGTAGCAAGGACTAGGTATGGCCTGCTCTTTAGAAATCCCATTCACCTGTAAATATCACCTTCCTGGGAAGGAAGGCCTCCTTCAAGTATTTCAGGAGGGAGGTACACTAAATCCTGGCAGTTTCTCAGGTTGCAGTTTTGCAGGTCTGACCTCAGTTGCTGTTTCCTCCAGTTGGTTAGACCATAATCTGATACCTACAGAGATGTGAGGAAAAAAAGCAAGTTTTAGTAACAATACCTCAAGTCTTGGTATTAAGTGTTGACTATTAGCATAAATATATGCAACAATAGGACAATCACTGGATTTTACATTAGTGGGCTCCCACCTTGGCTCTGAACCGTGTATCCAAAAGCACATTGGAAGGTTTCAGGCTGCAGTGGCAGAAAGCAGGCTGGAGGCTGTGAAGGTAATGCAGGCCTTCAGCCACATCCGACAGGATCCTTAGGAGTAAGGGAAGTTCTGGGTACAGCTGATGCTAAATAACACAAAATACGGGTTTTGGTACTGTGCAATTGTTACTATTTGCATTTTCATTTGACAATAGACAGAAGTACAATACAGAAACCAAAGAATAGTTTGACTGTGACTACTGTCTGTAATTTGCATGCTGATTGCTCTCTTTTGGCTGACCTTGTAATTAATTTTGTCACATAAAGGATGACTTTTTATGTACCTCATGGATGAGTGAGTGGAGGGATCCGTTGTTCATCCATTCAGTCACTATCCCCACAAGTCCATGGTACTGGTAAATCCCAAGAGAAGGCAGGAGACGTTCAGACTCACAGCGTCTGACATTTGCTATATCCTGAAGTAGCAACTTCCACTCCCTGTAAAAAAATAGCAAGGGTTAGAGGTAGATTAGACTGAAGGGAATTTCAGCTAGAGATGAAATAGTGTAGGATATGGAAAGATGAGAGATAACCGTATGGTTGAAAACAAGTTAATATAATCCTACCAATAAAACCAAGATTATATCATCTTCCAAACAATCCTAAAAAAATGAAGCAATACCTTATGCAGCGTATTTTTTTAACATAATGTGAAAGACCTCTGGAATCTGTAATATGAACACAAGAGCAGGATTGAAGTGCAAAGGGAGGAGAAAACTGAATTATATGGAATGCTAGATTAAGGAAAAAAAAATATCAACTTTTTTCCCCTGTTGTCCCCAAGAACTTGTATTGTATCCTTTTGCTATTAGTGAGATCCACATTTACAAGGAAATTATGAGCTTCCTTATCTAATGGGACCATGTTATATAAATGATACATGATCTAGCATGTCATAGCATTATATAAAGTGAAGCCAAATTCAAATTTTACATAAGCAGTTCCACTCTAGTGACTTTGCCAAATTTGATTCAAGCTCAACTGCAGTTGAATTGTAGACCTGAATTTAAACGGAGTTTATTTACAGAGAATAGCAAAGCTTTGCTTTGATCATCATCAGAAACATAGAGTTTTGTTGTCCAAGGACTTCACAGAGTTACTTCTTAATGCACAGGAAACAGTGAACTATCAATTAGATTGTGCATTTTCATGGAAATAACTTCTGCTACAGGTTCAGTTTTTGTTAATTTTATGTTTGATTTTAAAGATCTGTTTATCTCTACTCTATGGTACTTTTGAGCTGAAAATTCATTGAAATTAATTCAAATTTCAGTTGATTTCAACAGACCTGGAGCTCATTCTCATTATTCTAACCAGTCTTTACATTGAGGCTTCAGTTTCAGTTTCTCATACTTACTGTGTTGATTCATAAGCTTGTAAACTAATGACGGGAAGCAATTCACAGCCCCACCTGTTTTAACACTTATTTCCACAAATCTAAATATTTATCATCAGCACATGGTTAAACATTTTGCAGCAAAACACAGTTCATTCTCACAGCTTTCCTAAACACTGCATAGTGTAAACAAGAGATAAGAATGACAGAAAGAGAGAGAAAAGCAAAGCAATGGCTTTAATTTTTTGGGAGCAAGTTTGAGTGAAAGGATGCCAAATCAGGATAGCCCGTTAAATTCAAAACAAAGTAAAATGTTGATTTCTGTAACTTTAACTATTTTGTTTTGGGACTTATTTGATGTTAAGAAAACTTTCTTTAAACAAGCTACCAAACAAATAGCATTTGTTCAGATGACAAAATTGCTGGACTTCTGTTGTCTAAAACCAAGCAATCCTCCTCCCCAGCACAAAAAAAAAAAAAAAAAACAGCCAAAAAAACCACACCTGAAAATTTTTAACAGTTCCCAAAATCTGGCAGCATTTGGTTCTTAAAGTGTCACTAACAATTTAAAGTGTCAACTTAGAAATATTTCTATGAAATACTATTTTTGCCTCCCCTGCCTTTATAATGGAACAAATTAAATACTATTTATTGAGTAGGACACTTGTATTTTACTTTTAACAAAAGCCACCTGAATGGCAGCGTTCCCCGCTAAAAAGAGTAGCTAGTCCATAGATACACATCAGATACTCCTTTTTTGATAAAGTCAGGTCAGCGCATTCCCTTAAATGCTTTGGTCTTGCTTCATCAGACCACAGTAGTTGGTGGTTATTCTTGGAAACTGTTTTTGTCACACACTGGAATTTTGTGGTCAGTAGGCTGACGCCCATCAGTTACTGCTCATTTCTTTTTATAATTAGGACATGTACACATCTCACTGACCTGTAACCCTGACCATTATCCCTTCCTCCTCCCATTTCTCTACTGTCTCACCTGTACGTGCTATTTTAGATTAACTTCAACTGAGATCTCTTCAGGGACCTCCGGAACGATGTAATACCATAGTATGAGGATTACTGATCAGGGTTTGTAGAGATAATTAATGACTTCAGGATTAAGCTCTACTTTTATAAAAAAAGGTAAAAACCTTGGAGCTTGTTTCTCAGTATATTTGCCTCTTGGCTAGTTGGGATTTCTAGTAATGGGGATGTGTTTAGGGATCAAATGATCCTGAGGATGTCATAATTCATTCTGTTGCTGCAGGTTGGTGCTGCCCACCTGCTTGGTTAGTTGGTCAAATACAACACTTACCTCTCTGTAATGTCCTGGCTGGTCAGCAGCTTCACCGAGATCTGAGCGTTCCAAGAACTATGAAAGGCTTTGAGTGCAAAACCTGAGCTTGTCCTGGTCAAGGTGAAGCTTTCCAAATCTTCCTGGGCTACTACAGGTAATGATTTGGCCATTTCTTGATGACTGGCTTGAAGCAAAAAATGGCAGAAAAGAAAGAAGATTTAAGGACTACTTTTTGTCACTACTACCAAAGCACAGTGAAGTTGCACCACCCTTTATTTCCCAAATAACTATTACCCTAATCCAACAGGCTTCCATTTACCACTCTGTGTCAGACTTTCCTTATAAAGATAGGAAAAACTCACTAATTGCAAAGGAGTGTCTGGTCCATAACTTGCCATCTGAGGCTGCAAGGTGCTAATTAACTGCTCGTTATTATTTCCATCTGATGACTTTGAAATGTGGGGCCATTATTTATAATATGAAATGTGATTTTAAGGTGATACTCAACTATGTAGACAACTAATATCTTACAGTTACATGCTAGGCAGAAATACAGTTTCCGTGCTTCTCATGCAAAAAAGGCAATAACTCGTGCAAGTCTGTTCTGCATCATTCTTGCATCTCTTCTTTAATACAACATCACATATCAATGCAAAAGCAAGGTAAACAGCAAATTTCTTGCTGCTGTAAGATGGCAGAACTCTGCTAAATGGAGCCGTGTCTTCATAGCAGCCACTAATTTGGCCAATACTCTGTTTATACTGTAACTCTTCTAGATCACCTGTTTCAGACACATTGCATGGCAATGAACATGGATGAGAGAGAACCTCTGCAAAGCATCACTGTGTTACTACATGAGTAACATATTTTTATTACATCTGTGAAGTTCCATTAGACTAATGAATAATCAAAAGTTGGTAGTGAATGAGGAAAACGAGAAAGCAAAGAAAACAGATGGGATAAAACCATTAGTAAGGATTACTGCAAGATCAGTGGTCTGTGAGTCAGAAGAACTCAAACTGGAATACTCCCTTTCAGAGTCTAGTAGGCTGGGGCTAGAGTAGAAAACATGAGGAAACTGAAGTAACAGGGCCGAAAATTTGAAGTAATCAGTAAGGACTGTTCAGTGAGAATTGTGTTCTTCTAGAAGATGGGCTCTACAAAAAGAGCTCCTGGGATGCTGAAAGCCCGAAAGTCTTCTGACTTTGAGCAGATCACTTGCTCTCCGTGAGTAAAATACAAACTAAAACCTGAAGGTGAATTAGCCTATGCTCATGGCTGAACTGCTTCTAGTTTATGAACAACTTATTTTTGGTTAATCTTAGTATCTAAGCTGTGCCATGCGGGCACGTTCACAATAACAGAGGGGTACTAGGCTCAGTTTTGCATCTAACCACAATCAAAATGCAAATAAAAATTCATCAGCTGATTAACCAGATCAGCTTCAATGTTATTTGATTTTTTTTTATTATTTTTTGCTTTTGTTAGATTATTGTGGTTTGAAAGCAATAGGTGCCTTAGGAGCCTCACTTAGAGTTTCCTTAAAGAATAAATCCAACGTGGTGTGAGGATGACAAACAAGAGTTTAACAAAATTTGAGAAGATTGCTCTGAATGAAGATAAATTTCAGAATAAGCCATTTACTCTTCAAAATTGCAAAGACAGATCACACAGATCAACAAATCCTAAATAAAAAGGAGGTAATCTGAAGGCTGGCAGGAGCAAAATTATGTCTCATTTTTATTATATACTACAAAAAATAATAACTTAAATAGCCAAAACAATTTACTCAACTCCAAACATAGTACAAGGAAAATCTAACAATGAATACAAGAATGAAACCATTTCTGACAGTATCTCTTTCTATTTAAAATTGAATCAAGTAAAGCTGTAATAGGTTTGTTTTGTTTTTTGGGGTTTTTTTTTGTTTTTTTGTTGGTTTTTTTTTTTTTTAACTCTTGCTGACTGGCTACTGAGAAAAATAAAAACTAGCCATCAGTTCCTATTTTGTATTTGCAAAACCTAATTTAACTAGGAGATTTTCTAAAAAAAACATTTCAACCTTTCTCTGTTACAAACCATGACATGCCACGCACCACTGTCCCTGTCTCCGAGTTTGTACATCTGTTTCCACAGCTAGACTTAGAGTGATTTGCTGATAATCTCCAAAAGAGTTTAACCCTAAAATGAGAGATCTTTTATCTATCCAGGATGCTACCTAGATTCCTAAAATAGTTGGAGGGATTAATTATGGAATATGGGACTATCACGGAATTACAAATAACAACGTCTGTCTCTACTCCCTAGATTGCAGGTTTGGTATCAAAGCCATTTTCAGTAGTTCTGCTCTTCTGAACACTTTCTCTTAGACCCTTTTAAAAAACTCATTATCAAACCATAAACCCAATTTCTTTTGATCTTCGCAATGAAGGGTTTCATGTTATTTTTTAGTAAGACACAAAAAAAGTCTTGGACAACTTTGTCATCTTCCCCTAGTTGGGGAGGAAGAAGCAGGAGGGAGACTACTATAAAACCATTTATTTCAAGTTTCTAATTTGAAAGGTAATTTAAAAAAAGTAATTCATAGCAAAGATGTTTTCCTTAGCATGAGAGAAATTCTACGTTATGTTAATATTCAAATGTCTCAGTAAAAGAAACTGGAAGCAAAAAATCAACTTACCTCTGGAAATATGGGCATAAAAACTATGGAACAATGGAGTGAAACTGCTGCAGATACCAAGCGCGAGTCAGGTTTGAACTGCATTCAAACACAGCTCGAGCTTTCCTGTATGAGTCAGCTGCAGTTGTTGATCTGTCCTTTTATTGGCTGCCTGCAAGCATCTGAAATTTCCTGGTCAGATATACAAGCTGTAACTCTTTAGTGACTGCAGACGGGTTTTCACAGGCTGATTTGTTAACTGTAATTAATGAGAGCAATTACAGAAAAAGAGGGTGGATAGGTGCTTTTTCACAATGAGGAATGCCAAGAGGGAAAGCTCTAACAGTGAAAAACACCATATTGAATATAACCCGGGCACAGAAGCATATAGAACTACATGCAGATTGTGCAGCTGACGCTTATCTCTGCAGTAGATCAAGCCAATAGCACAAGTACAAAATTCCCTTAAACTTTTTAAGTCGATCTTAAAACAGGAAAAAAAAATGCCGGTTTTCTGGTTAGAGGGTAGGTAAGCATAGGGGTAACCTAAGATGGCAAAGAAGTAAGGATCAATAGTCTCTCAAGTAGCCCTGCTGAAAAGGATGTAGGCTTTATGGTAGAAGTTGATTGTGAGACAACAGTGCACTCTCAATGCAAGTGGGGAAAATTGCATACTGGGCTACACTAGAAATGCAGTCAGCAAATTGAGAAAAGCTACAGAATCGGAATCACAGAATGGTAGGGGTTGGAAGGCACCTCTAGAGATCATCTAGTTCAAGCCCCCTGCCAAAGCAGGGTCACCTAGAGCAGGTTGCATAGGAACTCAGCTGGCCAGGTTTTGAATCTCTCCAGAGAAGGAGACGCCACACCCTCTCTGGGCAGCCTGTTCTAGTGCTGTGGCACCCTCAAAGTAAGGAAGTTTTTCCTTATATTCAGATGGAACTTCCCATGTTCCAGTTTGTGTCCATTGCCCCCTGTCCTGTTGCTGGGCACCACTGAAAAGAGCCTGGCCCCATCCTCCTGACACCCGCCCTTTAGATACTGATAAGCATTGATGAAATCCCCTCTCAGTCTTCTCCAGGCTAAGCAGACGCAGGTCTCTCAGACTTTCCTCATAAGAGAGGTGCTCCAGATCCCTGGTCATTTTTGTAGCCCTCCACTGGACTCTCTCCAGTAGTTCATTGTCTTTCTTGAACTAGGAAGCCCAGCACTGGAGGCAGTACTCCAGATGTGGCCTCACTACGGCAGACTAGAGAGGGAGGATGACCTCCCTCCACCTGCTGGCCACGCTCTTTTTAATGCACTCCAGGATCCCATTGGCCTTCTTGGCCACAGGGACACATTGCTGGCTTATGGTCAATTTGTCCACCAGGACTCCCAGGTTCTTCTCTGCACAGCTGCTTTCCAGCAAGTCAACCCCTAACCTGTGCTGGTGTATGGGGTTATTCCTCCCTAGGTGCAGGACCCTACGCTTACCACTGTTGAACACCATTAGGTCCCTCTCCACCCAGCTCTCCAGCCTGTCCAGGTCTCTTTAATGGCAGCACAACCTTCTGGTTTATGGGAGACACTGTCTCCCATAACATCCTCCTTAGGAAGCTGAGGAAGTATGGGCTAGATGAGGTGACAGCAAGGTGGATTGAGAGCTGGCTGTGTGACAGGACTCAAGAGGGTTGTGATCAGCGGCACAGAGTCTAGTTGGAGGCCAGTAACCAG
>VXBH01001672.1:99205-113026 GCA_013400035.1 Rynchops niger
TGACAGAGCCCTGGAACAGGCTGCCCAGGGAGGTTGTGGAGTCCCCTTCTCTGGAGATTTTCAAGACTCGCTTGGATGCATTCCTGAGTGATGTGCTCTAGGCAATCCTGCTTTGGCAGGGGAGTTGGACTAGATGATCTCTAGAGGTCCCTTCCAACTCTGAAGATTCCGTGATCAGCTGCTACTCCCAGTTTTGTGCCATCAGCAAATTTGCTGAGGGTACACTCTATCCCCTCATCCAGGTTGTTGATGAAGAGGGATGCTAACAATAACAAGAAGGGCTTCTCAGGTATGTCAACCAGAAAAGGAAGGTTAAAGAAAGCGTACCCACCCTGATGAGCAAGAATGTGAAACCAGTAACAACAGATGAGAAGACTGATATTCTCAACAACTTTTTTGCCTCAGTCTTCACTGCCAACCTCTCTCCTCACACCTCCCAAGTTGAAGGACCACAAGACAGGGACCTGGGGGGACAAAGTCCCTCCCCCTGTAAGTGAAGACAAGGTTTGTGATCACTTGAGGAACCTGAACATACACAAGTCCATGGGACCTGATGAGATACATCCCAGAGTCCTGAGGGAATTGGCTGATGTAGTTGCCAAGCCACTCTCCATGATATTTGAAAAGTCATGGCAGTCAGGTGAAGACCCTGGTGACTGGAAGAAGGGAAACCTTACACCCATTTTTAAAAAGGGTAAAAAGGAGGACCCTGGGAACTACTGACTTAACAGCCTCACTTCTGTGTCTGGGAAGATCATGGAACAGATCCTCCTAGAATCTGTGCAAAAGCACGTGGAAGACAGGGAGGTGATTCAAGACAGCCAGCATGGCTTTACTAAGGACAAGTCCTGCCTGACCAACCTAGTGGCTTTCTACAATGGAGTGACTATATCAGTGGACAAGGGAAGAGCAATGGATATCATCTATCTGGAATTCTGCAAGGCCTTTGACATGGTCCCCCACAACATCCTTCTCTCCAAGTTGGAGACATACGGATTTGATGGGTGGACTGTTCGGTGGATAAGGAAGTAGCTGGATGGTCACATGCAGAGGGTAGTGGTCAATGGCTCAATGAGCCAAATTCTTCTCTATAGTAGCAGGTAACAACCAGTGGCATAGGGAGATTTCTCTACTTCAGGAGTTTCAAGCCAGATGCTAGAATTTTTTTTTTCTACCATCAGTTGGGTAATGCAGTACTGGAATGGTCCGCTCAGGTTGCAGAATCTCCATCCTTTAAGCTTTTCTAGAGTCTGCAGGCAAAGCCATGGCTGACCTGATACAGCACTGCTGGTGGACCTGCTTTGGGCCGGAGGCTGGGCTAGAAAATGCCCAAAGTCCAGAACATCTTTAATTTTGTGAAAAAGATATTCCGGCCTAATTGTAAGGCCTAACTCTGTTCCTGCTATGCCCCCAGCATATACATTCACACTGCGGGTTGATGGGACTGCTGGGTTCAGGGTGGAGACTTTAGGAGAAAGCAGTTATTTCAGTTGGTCACATTTATTGACGTTCTGCTACATGGAAGCTGTCTGTATTTATACAGTCTGACTTTAAAAAACAGTGTCAGTCAATGAGATTCTGTCCACAGACTTCTGTTGGTTTTGGATCAACTCCTAACCTCCCAAGAGGGAGAGAACAAGCCCTAGGGCAGTTACCTAATCCTCCTATGATCACAGGAAAGTCCCCTATATCTAAAAATCATGTGGCTAGGGCTCTGTGGCCTGAGAGGAAGCACGCTACAAGTAGGAAGTGCAGAGTATGCCTTCATGTACAATGCGTTATTTCCTTACAGCCATAGCTATCTGACCAGCATCAGCTTTCTCTGCCTGGCACACCCCTCCAAAAGTGAAATTAGCATGAAGGAGCTGAAGTGGCAAAGGTAAAACAGGCAGCCTGTAATAGTCCTGGAGAAGGCTCTAGAAGCACGTCAAATTGCTGTGGTCACAGGATCCTCCTCCCCTTGTTGATTTGTCAACAACCCGTTCATTTGTGTCCGTAGTCTACACTTCTGTAAAAAGTACATTGAAAACCTCTGTTTAAGGTAGTAGCCTGTCAGGCTCAGGCTGTACTGCAGCAGAATCAAAACTGTTAAAAATCCTTACAACTAATTAAAGAAACTTCTTAGGGCATAGACTGGCTTTGTAGACAGTTTGAAAGAATTAATTTTGCAGAGATTCTTTGGCACTTAAAGTAGTCTTAGGTACTCCTGTATTTTTAGAATATCATGTGCTGGGGGAGCAAAGCACTAGAACAATCCTGCATTTGTTTATTCCTTTTGACTATTGTTTTCAGCTTAAAAAAAAAAACCCTCAGTATAAAACTATAAAGCTTAATTTTAATCCATATTTGGAGAAACCAGAAACATACAGGCCAATTTGCAGTGCAGGTCTGAACTAATTAATCATCATTATTACTGAAAATGTTAATTAAAAAAAAAACAGTTAGAATTTTACTTACACATAATTTATCCAGAGAAATTTAAAGTCCTCACATCATATGAAAGCTTATAAAAAAATGTATAGGCTCACACAAAGGCTGTCTTGTGCAGTAATTAGACAAAAATAAGAAAACTAAAGTTTAGTTTGGCTTTAAGTTGTTGGGTTTTGAGGTTTGGGTTTTGTTTTTTTTTTTTTAAGTTATGGAAAATACTTGTGATAAAACCTTCAAGCAAGAAATAATGGGTAAGACAGACAATGAATCTATCTAATCTTCTATGCAAAGGATTCATTCATTGCCATACAGATACCTAAATACATAGGTGCTGGAGAAGTACAGACAGCTCTTGCCAAAAGCAGTAGCTGCTTGATGCCTAGAGACTGTGTACTATCATCAAGGATGGGGAAAGACTGAGACCCTAACAGAAATACCAGCGACTGAACTTCCAACCATATTAAGTGGAAACAACAAACAGGAAGGTAATCTGAAGAGCACTTAAGATGACCATTATATGAGCGTCTGCAGGATTCCTTATTTAATGAGTGAATCCAGCCATCACAGCAAGATTGGAAGTCCACGTAGCAGACAATGACTGACTATAACTGAAGAAGACTTCAGAGATAGTACGTTATTTCTCTTATGTACATATGTACTAAATGACAGCCCGAGTCTTTCAGAAAAGCCATGGATCTCAAAAAACCCAAAGACCAGGTTTTATTTTGTTCAGAAGACATACAAAACTCTGAGCCCCTGAGTGTCAAAGAACAAACAGGAAAAACCCACCATATTTAAACTTTTCAAAGTGTCCAAAGAAGGTCTTTTAAAGCCTACCCATAACAATGCAAGAAGAACTAGAACATTTGCTTTTTCAAGCCCCGATTGTTTTTGTGGCTCACTCACAAGCTAAGAAAGTATATAGGGAACACAAACACGTTCTTAACATCCTGAAAGTAGGAATAATAGCGATGCCTAAAGGATAACACAGTTTAAGACCTAAGTGGTTTAGAGGTCTCCCTCTCATAATAGTCACACAGAGCAAACCCAGTTACAGTCAAAATTAAAACAAAATGGTAGCTTTACAAAAAGCAGCATTAAAGGTCCACAGTGTAAGACAAAGCATTAATAGAGCGACTATGAACAATAAGAGAATGACACAGAAGATCAAAGCAGTAAGATGACCCAAATACCAAAGCCTCTGATGTGTGTTCAGTAAATACTACACTTACATATTTCAGAAGAGTTCCCATCATCATTTCTCAATCTGGTTATTCCAGTTGAGCATCTGTACAGGATAACTTTTGGCAAAGTGGGTTCTAAGGTTTCTTTGGCACTTCATGTATTTCAGGAGCTCTTACAAGTGACTATTAAAATGTTGTTAGGCTTTGAATTTGTGGGATTCAGATACTCTGTATTTCACCTTTATCAAACATAAGCTGTATTGCATCAGTGCAGCCAGTGATATAGTCATCTTGCTCTAGAAGATAGAACTCCAAACAGGCACGATACTTGCCCACTGTAATGGGATACTTCAAGATACAGAAGTATGGAGTATAGTTGTCATTTCATGGATTTGCAGTTGAACTAAGGAGGTTTTGTGTTGGGTGGTTTNTTTTTTTTTTTGGGGTTTTTTTTTTTTTTTTTTTTTTTTTTTTTTTTTTTTTTTTTTTTTTAAGAAAATGGTTTCCTTAAACACCCATACCGTACTGTTTTGGAAAACAGTTGTAACATTCATGTGAAGAGTATCACAGCTACAGGCCTTAGGCAGTTTCTGTGAAATAAGCAGTGCCAAGCAGCTCCGTTAATTAAATTATACCACAGAAATTTATTCATTCTTTACCCAACTGTTTCAAATAGTGGCATCTTAAACAGGTATCACATAATTCATGTAATGTGAACAGCAAGATGAAGAACTCCTAGACTGCAGAGAGCTTAAGGTATCATACCTCAACTTGTTAAATGGTTTGTAAGAAGTGCCCTAGTCCACATCCCAAGCATTTGCAATCTGTTTTGGACCATGATATACTAAACAGTATTAAGACAGGGTGGAGAAATGCTAAACCTCCAGTTCGTCAATCAATTATGTCCCTGCAGATAAATAGTTCCAGTAAGCTAATGGTGAAATGGCAGAGGCCTAGATTGTATGACCTTGCTGTGAACGTATAGCATAGCTGTGTAAGAGAATGTAAGCAAGCTTTCAAAACCTTTATGCATACCAAGCAAAACTCAAGCTCTTCTAGGCAAAGGAACATCACGTACAATCCCTCCTTGCTCCCCTAACGATACCTGTTCCAAGGAGAAAGTACAGCCATGTGGACCAAATCCCAAAAAGAAGCCCATCCTATAGAAGAGCACAGCACTAACATCTTTACCACGCAATGCCTGCCTCCGGGATTCTCCACTGGAAAGTGGGCAAGTTTTTTTTAATTGGCTTGATCCTAAGTGTTGTGTTTTCTCTACCTGACAATTCTGCAATACAAAAATATGCAATTGAGCATAAATAATCAACAAAGAATTTTTTAAAAAGAAGCTAATCTAAATGTCATTTTTCCATTGTGGGGCTAGTCTGGGTTAGTTTGAGATTTTTTGTTTGTTTTTTCAAAGTTGCAATAGCATGTACGTTAAAGGCATCTGAAAGATACAGATTGCTACCGACTTCCTTTTAAGTGTTGGTATAATCAAGTCTGCTTGTAGGCCACTTGCATTTAGTGACAGAAAGAATTCTGAATCGCTGTAGTAAATGTCAGTGGACTTTCAGTCATCTAGGAAAACACTCTGCTTAAGGTAAAAACGTGTTCCACTAAAATTGTTTTCTATTGAGTTCATTTGGTCATTAACACACTAAAATGGAATTAAGTCCAGCACTGCTGGAGATGAGTACTTCCTACTCTTCTGTGGAAAGCAGCCAACTAACACAGAGGATGTAAAAAAGGAGAATTTACCTTCGTTTCCCAACGGTCTTTCCAACCACAAGTGTCATTGCCCTTTGCAGATCAAAGAAGCCTTTGTCAACCTGAGAAATTTTAGCTGGGCTAGAATCCATGAATTGCATGAGTGATATGAAGGGATAGCATGTAAAAAAAAAAAACCAAAAAACCCACAAGATCTTTTTATACCAAACAAATTTATACATTTATGGAACTTTAATCCTGGTCAAAAATTATTAATACAATGGTTTTAACAAATCTTGCAGTAATCAAGGGGGTAAGTACAAGTTTCAGCTTTCATTTGGAGACTGCCAAATCAAAGCCCTCTGAAATTCTATTCATTACAGACCCAAAAGTTTGGAAGACAACTAAAAAGAATGTGTGACATTGTTTTTTATTGCACATAATCTCACTGAAAGCATATTAGTTTGAGAGGCGGAATTTTTGAATGTTTGAGATGGCGACATTGTATACGAACTTTGCAGAGGAGGCTAAACATTGCAGTCTGGCTTTTGCTTAGCACTTTCTTCCAGTAAATTTTTAATTGCTTACCCCATGGACATCACTGTCATTTCTCCTGTGAAAGCAATGGGAGAACAGGTACACACAGCAAGAGACACATGCAGGCAGTGTCCAAACAAGCTAGAGAACCTAAATGCTCTCTGTCCTCAGTACAGTGGTGCCTATTTAGCCATCTTGCTAGCTTTCTTTGGAAGCCAGTGTTTCATCTGTAGCAAAGACAATTGAGCCAAAAAATAAATAAATTAATAGTCACATGGTTTAAGAAAATGTTGCAATAATGCAGCATAATCTTGGGACTGATACTCTGACTTTTTAGCTTCTCAATTATCTAACTATCCATTTTAATATAGGCAAATTAACTGAAGAGTAAACTGTTCTTCTAATAATATCATCTTAGGTACACTTTTGCCTTTTGCTTTTTACATCTGAAAACAGCAGTGTGGCATGAGTGAAAACAGGCTGTATGGGGTGGACTTTGCTCTATTGTGTTCTTTCCAGGAAGCAGCAACAAAAAGAAATGACCTATTGCAAATTCCCCCTTTGTAGTGTGAGAGACAGAAAACCACTTAGGCTTATCCATGTCCTGAAGCGACATATACACCCACTTCCTCTTGGCTTCAGCAGTACAGGAAAGTAGGTAGCAAAACAGACAACTGCATGGAAAATATTAAAAAGGAAACATTTAGAAATTGTGCAAGAGAAGCTGACAACCCCTATCACCAGCAGATTTTGGGAAAGTCATGGTCTTTCCCGATTACGTAGATACCAGATGTAGGCCCAGGTTTATGATTGAAGCAGCTGGCATTAAGTATATTTCCACAATGGTATGCACGTCTCCAGAAAATATTTTCCTCTTGAAGCAAAATACAACAGCACACATTTGGCAGTGTGAGCTCCAAATTTAGTGACTCTCCGGATTAATAGGCAATGGTTTTACTGCCACTCAGAAACAACGAAACAGCACGAAGGAATGAGCAAACAGGAGTCTCACAAAGTTCAAAAGGGAAATGCCAAGTTACACACCTGGGAGGAATAACCCCAAGAACCAATACATGCTGGGGGCCAACCAGCTGGAAAGCAGCTCTGCAGAAGAGAATTTTGGGGTCCTTAGTAGATAAGCAGCTGAACATGAGCCAGCAATGTGCTTTTGTGGCACGAGGACAACAAGCATCCTGGGATGCATTAGGAAGAATGTTGCCAGTAGTGCAAGAGAGATCCTGCTCAGCACTACTGAGACCACATCTGGAGTTTCATCGTGGTTAAGCAACTAAGGTTTTGGGGTTCTTTTTTTGTTGTTGTTTGGGGGTTTTTTGTTTGTTTGTTTTTTTTTCTTTTAATATCTTTTCCTTCTAGTCTTGCTTCTAAAGACTATTAACATAATCTAAAATGGGGATTTCCACAGTTGGCTCATGTTTGTACATGCATTTGCATCACTAGCTGCTGCCTTGTTTAAATAGCATTAGAAAACAGACCCATCAGAAAGACCAAACTCAAAAATAATTAATTAGTAACTAAAAATTAAAAATATATCTGTGGCTATAATGTATATTCTAATAGCATCCTGAATTTTATCTAGTTTCATCCTTTTGAGCTTCCTGTGATACAGCATTGTCTAGAAAACATATATATTCTTTTTATGTGCTTCTTTTCTACAAGCTATAGAGTAGGACACAGACAGTTAGCTTGGAAAGGTTCAGCTAACCTTTATCAGTTTCTAAATGTTTAAGTTTTAAATTACATTTAATACCTGTTGTCATTAATAAATGATAAATAGGTAAATTGGGCCTGTCAACCTCAACCCAATTTGAGTTGCCACATGGGGTTTAATCAGATAAACAAGGTTATCTAAAGGTTTTTCTCATAGTTTTTTTTCCCCTCCCCACAATGCCATGAGGAAGTTTGGGTCAGAGGCTCACAAGAGTTTCATCACTGCCTTTGCCTGCATGGCTACAGAGAGCAGTTGCTTAACTTTTCCGTCCTACATTTTTAATAGTCAAAAATTGTTGGAACTGTGTTGGTAAGTCAGATCAGGAATAGCACAACTAGCAACTTCACTATGCTCCTGTAACTGTAAAAGATCAGTTCCTGAGGCTTGCAGAAAGTGTAGTAGGAGTCTCTCTGCAGTGTCACATCATGATATAGGTGTTGTAAGCGTAACATAGATCAAAAGAAATGTGAATGAAGCAATCAGAAAGGCTGACAACAACGAAAAACAGAAATATTAAGTCCTACCGTGGTATGTCACAGTTTATTAACAACAATTCTAACTATAATTGAATTCTCAGAATTCACAAGCAAGAGTTCATGAGTTTCCTAAAGCTTGGCCTACAAGGAACACAATGATAAAGCCCTCATACCACATCTCAATCTCTGCACTTCCCACAGTATTGTAATAATTTAAGAAGTCTGAACTATGCTTTACTCAGGAAAAAGATTCTCAAAGATACTGACTTCCCAAAAGTTGTTTGAA
Organism: Rynchops niger; assembly: GCA_013400035.1. Taxonomy (NCBI): domain Eukaryota; kingdom Metazoa; phylum Chordata; class Aves; order Charadriiformes; family Laridae; genus Rynchops; species Rynchops niger. The sequence goes on from VXBH01001672.1 coordinate 107,558, forward strand.
GATAAGGAGCTTGGTATAAGAGAGAAAGAGAGAGAGCATGTATGAAGACAAATCAGTGGTGCTACAGCCAGAGATAAGTTCTCATGGGACTCTAAAGACACTATTTGTCACTAGGTTCATGCTGCAGCTTCAATATACCTGAATTAAAAAAATGTATTAACCACAAGTCTTCAGAAAATCATGCTATGTTAATTTCAACAACTGCTTATAATTCAAGTTCTCAATTCTTTCCATCCCAGCTGCCCTTTGTCTCACCTAACTTCACGTGCGCTTAACGCTGCTACTTTTGTTTAAGAGAAGCAAAAAAAAAAAACTGTAAGAGAAAGGCCACCATAATGATTTATCCTACATCGATATTATTCTATATCCCTTAGACTGCTTGTTTAACAAAAAGAAAGTTACTGCGTTGCTCCTTTTAGTCAGCTTTCATGATTATTAGTAACAAAAAGCTGCAAGAGCGAGCTGCTCTGCAAGGAAAGGTGAGCAGGAGCCACAGGGAACAGGATGCAAGCAGGGACCATGTCCTTACCAGCAAAAGTTGAAGTACTCAAGCAAGTGGAGCGGAACAGAGCAGGCCTCGGAGTCAACACACAAGCCTGAGCAAAGAGGCAGGTCCAAGGGCAAATCCCAATCAGCAAGGTATAAGCTGAACCCAAACACACCACCAAGGTAGCTCAGAGGAGAAACACCAGCCAAAGCCTGATCTTCAATACAGTTCCTGGGCCAATGGGCAGACAGCATGTGGCTGGGTGGAGGTCCCAGATGATGCTGATGAGGACAATCAGGGACTGTTGGTGCTCCCAGGGCCCTGACAGGTCATATCCTATCTTCCCTTATAGGTCTTTGAAAGTACTGAGTTTGCGTAAAAGGGTTTAGTGTGAATTTACTAGGCTCTAATGAATTTTTAATCTGTAACTGTTCAGTAGTCTTTGGTGGGATCTGTTTTGGAATGTCTAATGCTAATCTTAAAAAGAATTCTTTTAATAATATTGTATGCTATAATGATACTTCCATGCATTTCTGATTAGCTGTTGGTCAACGCTACAGAATTTAGTATTGTTACCTGTTCTGAAAAAGTCTCTAATTTTAGTGCTCTAAGTGTCTTCTGCGTTATCTTTTTGGTGATGCTTCCAAAAAAGCATGTTTTGACAGCCTGGTGAATAAGTTTTGTTTCCTTTAGCACAGGGACTGTTTCACAGACATTGCAAGTTTCATGTCTGTGGTATCCTTCTAGAGGAAACTCATGATGTATTTGGAGGAACTTCATCAGCAGGTGGAAAGCCATGAGGGAAGTATCAGAGAAAAAACACTTTCTCTAAATAGTTTCTAATAGGCTCCATGTGAGCTAGCTTCTTCCTAAACTAGGAGTTAACGCATTGCAGTCTGCTGGAGACTTTAGAAAATGAAGGCTTTGTTCTTGTGTATGATAGTAGGTCTGGTCAGTATGTAAAATCACGAAAGTCATGACTAGAATCAGGTTTGATGTGAGAACGGTGTTCAGATAACACTGCATGTGACTTTTTGTAAAAAGCTGTCTTCAGGCCTCAGTGCTGCTTGGCAGATGGAGGAGGATTACCCTGTTCATGAAGCCTCCTATGCAGTCCTACAGCGACCGCTCACAAGTGCCTACTGACCACCACTTGGTTGTGGTGGTAGAAGCTAAGTACTCCATGTACAGGACAAGTATCATGAAATGAAAAAAAAATACAGGGGAATAAAGACGTTAAAAATTAAGTTGTCCTTGTCACGTGAATATACTATATTGACGATGTGACACATTACATCCCATTTGAAAGGCTACTCTTTTGTCTTCTAAGAAAAATCAGTGTATGTGCTGAATCACAGAGACAACAACACTTTTTGTTTCATGAGGTCAGGTGCTAGTTTGAGCATTCAAATCTGAGAATTGAAAAACTTAAGTTATTTTTAAACTGAGTTCACACTGCTGTATCTACAAGAATAAAAAGGTACTAAAGAAAATCTATTTTTATTTTACTTTCTCATACCTCACCATAGTTTGATTTTGTCGAGCCACCACACTACCACTACTTGTCTCTCTTATCCTTTCAGTATGAGGAAAAATATGGTTGAGTTTTTTCCTGCTATGTCATCAGTGGGGTTTTCTGGTAAATTTTTGTAGCCTTGCTTGCAAAACATCCACTTTCATTCTGAGAATCTGGGACCTATTTTCAGATTCACTTTAGAGGGAAAACTGTCCCTTTCAGCATAGTGTAACATAACTTCTTTTCCTTTTTATACGTTCTGCTTGCAAGTTTAATCTCAAGATGCTTAGCAGTGTTGCATATGCAAGGCAGAAAATAAGGAATATTACAATTAAAAAAAAACAGGGTGGAAAACTAATGGTTTGTTTCTAGCCTTGAAACAATTCATATGTTGAGAATATTGTTGTCCTTGCTGGGCTGTGTTGTGTAGCTGCTATTTCCCCTTGCTGCCTTTTCCACAAGTTTGCTTTTTTTGTTTTACCTCATTGCTTGGAAGGATTGTAAGCTGCAGCTGAAGCAAGGATGATATGCATTTATTGTGCTTAGCACAAAAAAATTATGGTCATAGATCAGAGAGTTGCTGTAGCAGTGCTGAACAAATAGGTATAAGGTGAAATGATAGAGAGAGACACAAGTGTTTGAGGTGGAAAGCACTACCAAAAATAGTGGTAACAACTGAGATTTGTAGGGGAATGGGAGCTACGTGGTAAACAAGAAGATAGCATTTTCTAATATTATCTGTTCTGGAAGGCATGTCCTATGAGGAGCGGCTTGTCTAGTTGGGAGAAAAGGAGGCTGAGGGCAGACCCCTGAGGAGGGGATGGGGAGAGGGAGGTGCTTCTCTCTTCTCCCTGGGATCCAGTGATAGGACACATGGGAATGAATCAAAGCTGTGACAGGGGATGTTTATACTGAACATTAGGAAACATTTCCTTATCAAGAGAGTGGTCAAATGTTGGAACAGGCTTCCTAGAGAGGTGGTTGATGCCCTAAGCCTGTCAGTGTTTAAAACACATTTGGACAATGCCCTTAATAACATGCTTTAACTTGGTCAGCCCTGAACTGGTGAGGCAGTTGGACTAGATGATCATTGTAGACCCTTTCCTACTGAAATAGTCTACTCTCTATGGAGAGATTTAAGCAGGGAGGTACACGTGAACTGGATTTTGAGCTCACAGCAGAGTTGGTAGGTGAGGGAGGAAGCAGAAGCCTTCAATCCTAAGGTCAGAAGGAGTAATTTTTTTAAGGCCAAAGGAGGCAGAAAGGTTAGAGGATTCCAGCAAGCATCTGGGATGGTGGTGTCTGTTGACAAAAGGCTGCACAAACAGTAGGAGCCTTAGGGGACTGCAAAACCCTAGGACCAACATAGAGAAAGGTTCAGCTCTTTAGTTTACGGAGGATGATAATGACAATGTTTCTCTCCCTTCTCTGAACATTACAACAGGCTTTTAATGCTCTCTACAGCTTGTATTTAGGTTGGTTAAGATAAACCCAACTGGAGGGTTGGATGGGACTGCTGGAGAGGGCACCTTGAACCTGAAAGGCTATGATGGAAACTGAGGATCAAAGTGGTATACTACTTCATGTGGTCCAGGGTGTAAAACAAAAAAAAAGTTAGGAGGAAAAGAACAGGCCTGTCTCATTTTAGAAATGTCAACGGCTCATTCTTAGATGGTGGGGGTAAAATTATTTGTAATTCAGAAATCAATACTAAAACCTCTGTATATTCTTTTAAAAACCTTGTATTTTTTCCATAATTTCCTAGTACTGATGTATAAATAGGGATCTTTATAGCAGTCCTGGATGCTCAATAGTCTTAAATTGAGACGTCAGAGCCCTCATACTTCATAAATCCTACCCTCCAGTGCTGTGCTGAGGAAATCCACAGGTGCAATCTTAATCCACAGTTGGCATCAGTGTTTCAGTCATACTTCCAGCAAGCCAGCTTGCCACACTCATTCACTGTCCTTTGCTTCTGCACATCTGAGACTGAAATTTGACTTCAGAGATTTTTTTGAGAAATCTTTTTACTCCTGTTACCAGCTGAATTTGATGTCACTGGCAGTAGTAAATGAGTAATAACTTAACAAACCTGCCAGGAAAGGTCCTGTTTATGGCTGGAGGGTTTGAGTGAGTTTGCTGTGTGCTCCGGCCTTGTTTCGCCACGCAGAGGCAATGTGGGATCACACAGCTTTGCTCCACGCCAGCTGTAACATTTTTAGACTGGGCTGCAGTAATGCTGGACCCAAATTCCTCACATAGATAGTATAGGGAAAGGTCCTGGTCCCTTGGAGGACTAAGGGGAGAGAGAAGAGTTAGTGATGAGAGGAAAGAGTGGAGTGCTTTACACATAGCTCTCGCTGACCTAGCAGAATTTATGGTTGTTCAAATCAAATCAAGAGGCTTACGACTGCTTGATGGGATTTGTGCTCTCATATGATCAGGTAGAGTCAAGAGCTGAAAGCATCCTCTTTTTTCCAGTTTGCATTGCTTTTCCTTGTCACATGGATGGCGTGGACTGTAACATATGGGCATAACACGTGCCATTTACAGTTGGTTGATATTCTGCTGATCCAGCACAGGAAAGGGAAGGACGATCTTGTGATAGGGTTCGAAATCATAGTTTTCCCTGACCTTGATGCCTCTGACATTGATTTTGGGTGTGTCTGTGGGCAAGTCACGCAGTGGCTTGTGCCTCAGGTTCCTTATCAGTAAAATTAACAGGAATATTTTTATGAGGATAGTTCCAGATTCATTTAATGCTAATACTATTCTTGATAACCAGTGACCGTGTTCAAACTAAGTTGTGGGTATGTTCATGCCAGTAACTTGAAAAATAATCTTCTGTGGTTTGAAGCCCTCTTTATGAGTAAAAAGAAGAATGATTTTACCTTTAGGCAAGTATACTTGCTTTTGAAAAAAATGTTGGTTTAACTTATCTGAAAGAGTATTAACAGCAGGCTCAATTTAGCAGAACAAGTATGAAATAGCATCATCCGTGCAGCAGAGGTCACTGCTGCATTATTTGGATAAGTGTTGCCATGTGGTTGACAGGCCTGACCAAAAGGATTTCTAATTCACAAGAAATACTGTGATTTCAAGCAAATAAAGATTTCCCTGAAGTTTTTATTTCTTGGAAACACAGAGAAAAAGCACCAGATGAGCTATATATACAGAATTTGTACTGCTGAGATTCCTCACCTATTTGCAAATTTGGTCTTAACAGTTTCAAAGGCTGGTTGGAAAATCACAGACATATAAATACAGGAGCTATTTTCATGTCATGTCTTTCACTCTTAACACCCACATAACTGACAAGAATCAGGTCACAATGTTGGGGAGAGTCCACTTGGCAGGTCTGTTTTGGAGACCACAGGAAAATACAGTGCTCCTGGAATAAAGAAAAGCATACTATTAAACTATCTTGCCACTCCTGAACGCTCACATTAAAAAATTACTGACCTAA
>VXBH01001672.1:115885-168536 GCA_013400035.1 Rynchops niger
CCCGGCAACGGCCTGTGCGGGGCCGGCGCTGCAGTACCGCGCTTGGGCCACGGGGGGGGAGGCAGCAGCGAGCGTGCGGTGGGGCGTGGCCAGGGAGGCCGGAAGGCGTGGTCAAGGAGGAACGGGGGCGTGGCCATGGAAAACGCGGGTGGCCACGATAGGAAGGGGGCGTGGCCAGTGAAAGGGGGCGTGGCTGAGACGGCCGGTGGGCGTGCACAAGACCGTAAGGGGGCGAGGCCAGGGAGGGGGCGCGGCGTGTTGTCAAGGCGGGAAGGGGCGTGGCCTAGAAGGGCGGTGGGCGCCGTCAAGGGCGTGGTAATAGAGGAGGTGGGCGTGGCCTAAACGGACGGGGAGGCCGGGGCGGGGCCACGGCGCACGCACGGCTCCCCACCTGCAGGACCGGCCTTCGGCCGCCGGGGGGCAGCACCTCTTTAATGATCCCGCTCTCAGCTCTCATTAGGGTGATGAGCGGTGAACGCTCTCGGCCCGCTTTAGGCCAGCCGGGGACCGGAACCACTTACCGGGCTGCGGGCCTCCCAGCTCTCGGCCCTGTCCGCACTCGCAGCCCAGCCGGCGCCTCAGCACCAAAAACCTGCGGAACAGGGGCTTTCCCCCCAGAACGAGCCCCAGGGACGCCGCATCGCTGCGCGCGAGGCACCAGGGCCGGGGGGGGGTGACAGCAGCGAGTCCGCCCCGCCGCCTGCCCCGCAGTCCGCGGGCAGCCCCGCTCCATTGGCCCGGAGGCGCCGTCAATCCCCACCTCGCCCCGCCCCCGGCGAGGCGCTCCGACCAATGGGGGCACAGAAGGAGCGCGCGAAGGCTCGCTACTGGTGGGAAGTTCGTAAAACGCGAGTGTTGGGAGCGAGAAACAGTTAATTTTGGAAAAATCTCTTTTCCACAGCGAAGTCAAAATGAGACACTGTAGGTTACNGCGGCGTGTTGTCAAGGCGGGAAGGGGCGTGGCCTAGAAGGGCGGTGGGCGCCGTCAAGGGCGTGGTAATAGNGGCAAAGGACGTTATTGGAAGCCCCAACTCACCGAAACCACACCGGGACTCGCAGGACTCTCGTGGAAACGCTGTCGTGGCCCTTCAAACCATGCGTTTTCCTGATGACGTCATCCTCCAAACCCACCGTTTTTCACTCTCCGCAGGGCCGGGCTCGAAAACAGCAAACGGGCGGGGGTTGCTCCCACGGCGAAGGTGCCAGGAGGGAGAACGGGTGCCTGTTCTCCCTCTCTGGGAACTGCTTTCATGGCCCAGTTGCCAAAGACAGGCCTCTGCTTTGTTTCTAAAACGATTGTGTCTTACAAACCTTACTGTGTGAGAAAATAGCTGATTGCTGACCCCCCTGTGTAAAATACAGTCACTGAGCTGATGTTAGTGATAATGAGGAGACAGCCAGTAGTACTTAATCACCAAGGATGGGACAACCAGAAGTAGTTAATCACTTCAAGGTTGTTCTATACGTCAGTTACATATATATACATATATATCCACTCCTATAGCAATTAGGATGGAGTTACGGCTACTTCAAAGAACATCCTTAATACCTTCAGGAAGTTGGCAAACTTACAGTAAACTTTTCACTGTCCTGAGATGACTCAGTACCTTAAAAAGATAATGTGAGGAAGGGTCTCCTTACCCAACCGACCACCAAGACGCTTGCGGAGAAGTGTTTTGCAGACGCAGCAAACTTAATACGGATGTGCAAAAAGGCTATTCCGTCATCCTAATGAATATGTAAGCCTAGGTGGAGTTACGCATCAGGTAGGCAGAATTATGAGAATCTTTTGTGTATAAATAATGGGTGAATATCCCCAGTAAAGTGCGCTAGATTTGTGGGGTTTTCCCCCTAGCACCCAACGTCAAATAAAACAATGTCTCTTCTCTAAACTACTTTTGGTTTCGAGGGCTTTTATTTCAGGTAACAGCCCCCCCCCCAAGCCCTTGGGGGGCCCGGCTTTCCTGGTGACTTTATCCTCAGAACCACCTTTTTTCATTCTCCCCAGGGCCGGGCACCCTTCGGTTAGGGCCTGAGATACCACGTTAGGTGCTAATCATCTCATACACGTGTATATATATATGTACAAACATAATAACTACCAAAAGCTTAGCGAGAACAGTAGAGCCATTCAGATTGATAACTGTGGAGGTAGAAATCGCCTACTTATCCATACAGCAAGCAGCAAGAGGAGGAAAAATTAGCCATGTTCTCCCAAAGGTGCTTATTTTTGGTGCAGAAAGATGAGTTTCAGAGCATTTGGGTGGTCTTACTAACATGATTTATTTCTTTGATTCCCTTGACAGACTGATAGGTGACTTGATGGGGCTTATTTTCATAATTGTGAGAACCTGAGGGCAGGCTTTAACGGCCCTGGGCAGACTCACCTGGGGTCTCCATCCCACTCTTCCCCCACCCCTGGCCCAGAGCCCATTTAAGCTCAGTCCTGGCCCCCTGGTCCCTGCTGAGCTGTGGAGTGTGCTGCTCTCTGTGCTGGGCACTGGTGTCTGCTGCTTCTCCTCGCCTGTGGTCTGACTTCCCACCCTGACCTTGTCACCGTGGACCTGTTTAGCAATCTGTATCCGACCTGTGTATTGAATTCTGGCATGACCTTGGACCTGCCTTGTTGCCATGAGCCTTCCTCGTGGTATGGGCTCTTGGCTGGCCCTGGCTGTCCTCCCTGGGCCTGGTCATGGCAGCCTTCAGATAAGGTTGCAGGGCTATTTTTCCAGGTAGCTACTGATTTTCCTAAACTACATCGGTCTTTTGCTGTTTTTAATCAGCTTGGAAGCAATGAAATATTAATTATGAGATGAAAAGCAAAGCCAGAGCCTAGCTTGTGCTGTGGTGACTAATATAGTAGTTAGGGCTACCAGGCAAAGCGGGTTGGTGTTTACCACCTTAGAGAAGACGCAAGCAAGTTTTCCTTTTTAAATAGGAGTTTACTCCTGATTCTTGTTGACTGTCACAACAGTGTGTTGATACAACGGAGGGCAGAGAGTGGGTCGGACGAGAAACCGCTGACAGGAAAGGTGAACAAATAGAATGACTTACCTGTTGCTGATGGTTTGTATTGTCAAACTGTGTCCTGAGAGTCCTTTTCTTAATTACAGCATGGCTTTGGGAGCTACAGGGGAACACAGCGTATAGAAGCAACTTTAGGGTTTTTTAGGTCGTTTGAAGTGAGTACGAAGCTGTGCAATGAGATTAAATTCACTGGACAAGTGTGAGGGGGTTGTTAAGATTGCTTCCCCTCTGTGCCAAGGCTTCTTCGCTTTAACTGTAGCACTGACTCCATTTTTGAATATAAGCATTAATTAAAAGCAAGTTACTTTTATTTTTCTCTAATTTGTTTTGGATAGCGTTATAGTACTGGGTTAAATGGTGATTGAGACTCATCTGGAGTTGTATTGTAGTGCTATATATATGGTTTGTGGCGGCTTAATTGGATCTGAATCTTCTGCTGAGCGTTCCTCTCTAGAAATAGGTTTTTACTTCAGATCTCTGACTAGCGGTGGGCATCTTGCACGTGTGACTGTTCTCCGCGGAGGCCCCGGGGTGGGAGCTCCCAGGAGCTGGGATCAAGCCCTGGTGTTGCGGTAACGCCTAGTTGTTAGTTGTGCTAAATGTAGTGCTGGTGACATGGTGTGAGACAAACTGTTCCTCTCTGTGTTAACACTTCAGTTGATCACAAAAGCGATGTTAAGCAGCCTTTGTGAACAAATTTTCTTGGTGTTATCTTTCTGATAGAAAACCTGCTGTGATTGATAGAAAAGGAGATGTGAAGTGTTAGAAACTTGAAACCCTTGCCTAATGGCAGCCACCTAAGTTTGCTTTTAGGCCATTTTTTAAACTGTTTTTTTCAGTGGTTCTCAAAGTACAATTTCTGCTGAGATCAGTAATACCTGCCAGGGTGTAACCTCTGAAATCAGGGCTTTGTGGTTTTAAGTCACCTAGTTGGGAACGTACTGGTACTTAAGTGTCTTGCTAGTAAAGCGTTTCTGGTAGCTGAGAAGCGAAAGGTGGAGTTAATACAAAGATGCTATAATATAAAACACAGTGATCTGTCTTAATATTGCCTTAGTATCTGTAGTAAACTGCTTGGTTACCCTTGAAGTGGTTGGAGTGGTGTGGGTGTGTGTATGTGGATACATATATATATATATATTGGAAATCAGGACAGTATACCTTACCGGTGTGCACAAATGATATTGATATGACCTAAAAATGAACGCTTCTGATAATGAACTAGAATGCTAGGAAGTTTCTGTAAGCTCAGTCTTGCATTGGAGAAAAGCAGATGTGGTAACTAAAATGGAAAACTTTTTTTTTTTTTTCCCTGGAATGTTTGCTTCTTTGTCTGGCTTTTAAATTGTAAATTTAATTCCTAATGTCTTCTTGAGATGTGAGTAGTTAAAGATTGTCTCTTCCTCATCTTAAAGTGCGCTTTATTAAGTCTATGAAAGCCTAAGCTTAGGTAATATTGCAGCTGTTCAGTGCCCGCTAGTATTTATTAGCTGTGTAATAATTTGGGCAGCGTACGTTCCTTCCTGCCTCCTGCAGGAGCAGCTGTGTTAGTTCAGTGCAGCGGTGGTTAGAGGCAGAGTGTGCTATTTTAAAGGATTTGTTAGTGTGTTCTTGCCTCCTTTTGTTGGGGGTGGGGGGGGAACAAACCCAACCAAACCCAAAACTAAAAACTTAATCTTAAAACATACACTTAACTCTTCTTGGAGTTTCACGAGGCAGACTTTATCGTAGCTTTTCTTGGCTTACCCGTGCGCTGTATGGGCTGGAGTTGAGTGTGTTGTTCACCTCGTTATGGAGCCAGAACACGCGTTGTTCCTCTCCTGGGAACGTGGTGGTGTGGTGTTGGCACAGGATTTGTTCTCCCCGTTGTAATTTACAGCTATATTATTTCAAAAGCAGAGTCCTATATAGTGCCTTTCATCCAGAAAGTACCTCCTGCCTGTCTGGTACCTGCTTTTCCTCTCTCTTTGCACCAGCTATTTAGCTCTTCTGGCTGTGATGGGATGGTTTCTGATTGAGCTGGGCTAAGCAGACTGTCTTCACAATATTTATGTATGTATAATGCAAATAATGATGGGCTGAGAGATAGCAGCTTGTTGAATTTTACTATTTTGCTAATTCATCAGGCTTTAATGATAAAATCTGAATTTGACCATAATACTATATCTAATTTTTTCTTGTCACTGGACTTAGAACGTCTTCAGTGGTTTTTTTTCTTTCCCCAGTCGCTGATGTCACTCAGACTGACCTTCCACAAGATGGCACTTCAAGCACCCTGATGGAATCTATTCCTGTTTTAACGTACAGGAAACCATGCTGCATTTTAGATCTCAATTTGTAATGTGTTGCCTTTGATTTTTCAGTGTCTTAGGGCTGGAATCAGAGTGGACACCTGCATCCCCAAGTATAAACCCTCTGAGTGCAGTCACGTCGCGTAATCTCATTTGGACTATCCTGTTCCACTTTTATGCTTGTTAACCTGTTTTCCTTGGAAATCTCCCGTTGAAATGTGGCTTGGTCAGTCCTGTTGTGAAGCTGTACGAGATGAAAGCTTTAGGAGGTATGGCTGCAGGCCACTTAATACCGATACGTGGCCAGAAGTCTTCTGAGGGTGTCTGCTGGAGTTCACAAGGGCCATGCTGGGTTTAGAAACATGACAGTGAAGTACCACAGGAAGAGAGGGAGGTTTTTTTATGGAGGGTAATATACCTTACTGATTCAATACCAATGTAACTGTATATAACTTTAAAAGCACTCAAGAAACCATGAAAATATAACACTGGAATACATTCAGTTTCTATTGTGGTGTTAACATACCGAGCGCTGGGATTTTCAGATTACTCATCCAAAGGCATGAAAAATATACTTATGTGTTTGGAAAAGGCCTCTAATTATGTGGTTAAAAAAAAAAAAATCAGATGTTCCTCATTATAGATAGTCTGTAGAAATTATCTCTTTAAACTGTTTGTATTAGCTTTTGAAGCTGTAAAACGGGTTGCGATCTAATTTTTCTCAGTGCTGTACAAACATGCTTTGAAAAATACTCCCTGCCCATGCAATATAATTACAGTCAGAGGAGAGGAAGTTCAGAGAGCTCAAGTGACTCATCAAATGTCACTCAGGTCCGGAGATAACCTTAATATCTGGCTTTTGTTAACTAACAATGTAAACTCTTGGTTTCACGTAGATGTCTCCTGTTATTCCTCTGCATCTTGCCCACTTTCCATAGAAATAATTTTTAATGCTAGGGTGATTGTGTCAAGACACAGGACTTCTGAATCTTTCTACCCCTTGCTTTTAAAAATCGTGTTCTGAGTTTAAATTAACACTTCTAATATCTAGGCATAGCTGAGAAGCGCTCTGTGGGACCGAACACACAGAAGTAAAGCCCCTCCTGTTCCTGTAAGGTGACTCTGGCGCTGTCACATCCTCCAACAATTTGAGTGTTGGGCAGTGAACAGAGAACATCCAGGGAGCTATAACAAGCTGTGTAACCCAGTTGATCCTCGACAAGGATAAAAACCTTTTTGTCCCTTGGAGGATGCCTTGCTTACTGTTAATTTCCCTGGGAATGCACGGGTCGATAAGAGATCAGGCTTTTGCTCTAAAACAGTTCGCTATCTTAGGAAGCTGGATGCCTTCGCAAAATAACAGGCTTCTGATTTCTCTAGGTGTGAGGTTTTTATCTTTCACAGTGGCTCAGACTTGTTCAGATTGGACACTTCTCGTTCAACAAAACACTGGAACCCTTTCCATTTTTGAATTCTCGGATCTGAATCTTTTATTCTTTGGTTCTATGGTAAAACCGAACTTGGAGTTGAGGGGACTGTGATTGCAAAACCATTGGTACTGTTGTCTTGATTGAGTTCTGCACGACTTGTAGCTGAGCTTCATATGTGAGTTGTCTTCAGCAAGTTTTTTCTTGTTAATCACCCGTGATGAGCAGACTTCCATTAGCCCATTCCTCGTTTCATCAGTGTGTGCATGAGATGCAGGTAAAATCCAGCTTAGAATATAAACAGGCCTTTTCAGACACAAAGTGATTTTTCTGAGATCTGATAAAACACTCTGAATTGTGGCTGTTAGTGTAAGGGTAAAGAACTTGCTGGCAGACGCTTAATAAGAGGAGACAGGGAGGAGGAAGCGAACAGAGGAGTGATCCGTGTGGGTGAGGGCGGTGTCCTGGCTTTCTCAGCATGAATAAAAACCTGGAACTGAAAAGTTAAAAATGTACCTGTCCACCTCAGACTGGCACTACAGGAGTTGCCTGCCCGGTCTTTGTTAAGGGGCTAAAAATGTGCCGATGTTAGACTGGAGAAACTAGAGTCCATCTGTGCTGCTCTCAGCGCCGTCGGGGAACTGAAAAGAGCAGCTGAACACGTTTCGAAAGCAAGAAAGGGATCTCTGAGCTCCTGTTTTGATATAAATGGAAGCAGCACGTGGTGGACTGCAGCGGGCTTGTGTTCAGATCAAGTCTGAATTATTTGCACAGGCTGCTGCTGTGAGCCAGGGAAGAAAAGACTTGCAGTTACGACTTAGAGAAGCTGCTACCACAAACACAACTGCAAGCAGGTTAAGGTTTCTACAATCTCTTTGTTTTTATTTACTGACTCTGTTTTGCACAAACATTTAATACTCTTGCATCATGTACAGCTGGGTATTTACTATGTGAGCAGTCATGCACCTTCTTTCAGGTCTCCTGTCCTCTGAGAAGAGTCTGAATAAATGTCTTTGGCAGAGGTTGCCCCAGAGACAGGTTGGGAGCACATCTGTAAGAAATGGAGAGGGACTGGCAGCCCACGGTGCCATAGGCTGTACCTCTCTTAACTGATGAGCGTTACTGTGTTTTACCTACGTGCATGGACTAGAAAACAAGTTTCTGGGCTTTCCTCTGATAAATGTAGGGTTGAGGCAGGCTCCAAGCTCTAGAAAAGACTTATGCTCACTCCTAATATTACTTTGTCGTCTTCTGTGCTTGGAAATGCAAGTGTGTTTTCTAGGAAAAAAAGCAAAGCCCCACTAGAAGAGGAGCAGTCTGATCCTAGATTGATGAATCTTCTCTTCGCCAGGTTTCTTCCTGAGACTTATGAGATCACTGCCTTGATGTACGGAAAAACATTATACCTCATCATAAAATACCAATTATATGGGAAGGCTGTCCCAGATGCCCTTGAAACTAATTGTAATGCTTACCTTTGCTTCAACAGGCCCTTCTATTTAATGTTGTGTGATTTGGCTCAGACCCCTCTTAAAAACAAAGCACACAACATGTTCCAAAAATAAGTTTTCAGCAACGTTGACAGACACCTTCACCCCGATAGTCTCATTCTTGTTAGTGTTCCAGATGAAGAGATTGAAGTGGGTAATTAACATGTACAAGCTGCATTTACAAGCTGAAAAAATGTTTATTGTTTTATCCCTTAAAGACCGACTACCTTGCTCAACACTAAACTGCATAAAACCAGGAGGAAAATGATCCTAGTTCTTATGAAAAACGTACTTCTGAAAGTCAGGAGCTAAGTGGCTATGGCTGTATGCAGTTCTGCCAGCTATCTTATGGTACCTCAGCTAACAAATTCCCTTTCCTCCATCGCTGATACTCAGCCAGGGAGAACTCCTTTGTGATACCTGATATTTAAGCTGTTATAATGAAACTCTATAAACTTGAAATTCAGGCTCACTTTAATGTGTTGCTCAGACGCTTTTTGTATGCCTTGGACTTTTTTCAAAATGGCTTTATGTTTAGGAGTTTAAATAAACAAACTAGCAAGGCTTTGCTCTTGAGCGAGAGGGATGCGGGGTGCCTGCTGGCACCTCCCAGCAGGGGATTTCCTCAGTAGACGGAGCTTCTCTGGCGATGGGGGCTAGCGTCCTTCACGTGCAGTATGCTATGATCTGTATTTCCCAGTTTCTAGAGCAATTTTGTAATGAGCAGCGTGCTGTGGAATAGGATGTGCTGTGGGATACCTCTCTCTGCTGGTGGAAGCCAGCTGCTGCTGAAAAGAGCAAGTTTCCTCCATGGAGCTGTTGCACCTCATCAGCTAGAGATGGGTTTATTGCCCTTATGTCTCTCTTTCTCCCCCTGCCAGCTGCACCTAACGACCCCACCTTCCCGTGCTCGGCACGTTCTTTTGATGCACCAAATGCTTTCAGCAAGCTGCTGAAATATCTGCTCTGCTCCAGGGAATATGCCGGTATTATCCCCAAAGTGGTATTGGGCAACCGATTTCCAAAGACTCTGGCAGAATCTTTAAAGGGCTGGAGTCGGTATTAGGCAGAAGAGGTTTGGCGTGGAGTTCTGCCTGGCTCGGTTGTTTCATTTCCCAACAGAGTCCCAGACACAAGCTCTCTGCTGCGTGGCATGTTGCTTCTGACGAGCATATACCTGCACCAGGGCATAAAGCCATCTTTTGCAAGTGTTAGAAAAGTGTGTTCCTGCCTGGCTGAAGAAATAAGGAACATGAGAAAGGGGGGTGGGGGGAAGGAACATTTGGTAAGTTTCAGTAAGGAATTTTTGTAGGGAAAAACCCTTGGAGGCAGCATAGTTGTCATATATGAGTCATCTGAACTCCATAACGTGAATTGGGTAGTAAAGTCACCATTCCCTTCTCAGAAAATTAAGTTAATTATTATTTCTAGAAGATTAGGAAGAGTGGGGGAGAGTGGATAGATGTTTAACAAGCTGACCTTCCAAAGTTCATGGAAGTAATTTCTCAGTACAGGCTAAAGATAAGATCAGAACCTGTAGGACAAACATGCCTCCAGACTAAGCGCAGCTTACAAAGAGTTTTAACACAAAGTTCAACAAACTTGCTGTAATAGGCTGCTTGATTTAGTTGTTCACATATACACTAGGAAATAAATGCTTGTATATTGGAAAATATGAGGAGTTTCTGTAGAACCTGCAATTCTGTAGGAAATTGCGACATCTTGGAGAGATTTGAAACTGGAAAATAATGTACCTATAAAGATGCAGGGATACCTAAATCATAGACTGTTCCTATAGTGGCCTATTACAGAGGGATTGCTGGGGGTTTTCAGCAGGAATGACTGATATAAAATGTACTCTCTCCTGGTGATGCTGACGGGTGCAGCAGCTGCAGAAGAGATGCCCGTTTGCGGCAGAACGTGCCCGAACAGCCCTTGGGTAGGTTACAGGGTGCTGCGGAGACTGCAGAGGCATCTCGGGTCAAAAAGCCCCGCTGGCAGCACGCAAATGTGGATTCCTTCCTGGGGGGGATCATATTCCATAATTAAAGATGAATAGGTATTGTGAATAACTGTTACAAGTCACTTGTTCTACTGTATTAGAAAGTTTTAGCACTTTTTAATTAAGTGCTCAGTATTTGTGATCAGGCACAGAAAGGTGTGTGACACGGGGGTTTTTGGTTTGTTTTTTTTTTTTTTTTTTTTTTTTTAGCGCAGCCAGAAATCTGGGTAATTCTTGTGCTAGAGTAGCCCTGTGGCTGAAGTGCGGGCCAGGAGATCTGGGTTCCCTCCTTGGCTCTGTTACGGCAATTACCAAACAGGCACTTAGTCTCTGTGAGGTGTTTGTGTCCTTAAATGATGGGGAGCATTTATTTGATGCCCAGTCACACCTCCGTGATACTCGTGTGACAGACTGACACTGTGTTAAGATTAGAGGTTTTCCTTACGTTACGAAAGTCACCTGTTCTTTTGTAAGAGGATTTCTGCTGTTATGTGTTCATTTGTGTGCTACCCGCTTATTTCTTTGGACTTTTTTATTTTCTACTACGTTTTTGTGTACTTGAACTGTGCGATCTTTGAGCGCAGCACAGGTTTGCTTGTGCTTCCCCGAATACACTTTACTTTCAATGTATGAAAACATCCCAAAGCTAAGTGGTACCCAGAATCCTGCAGCAAGGTTTTATGGGAAACTAAAAAAACCCACATATCTTCTAAAATTATTTTCCGTTGTAATAGTTTGCATTAACATGGCTGAAAAAAAAAATCATAAAAAATTGGAGGGATATATGGCAAGCTTGCATAATTCTGTAGATGAATGTAACTCAAATTATTTTGCTAAAGCTACTTTTGTCCTGTTCCACCTTAAGGTCACTGTCTGCCGTAACACTTGCCCCAAAATGTAAAGTTTTGATTCGTCAAAGAACTTGAGGCTTTGGAACAAAGGCTTTCTTCAGGAAAAGTACTTGATCACATGTTTGCCCTCAACCATGAGGGCAGCTGCTCGCTTGTAATCACATGTATGCTTAAATTCAAATTAAAATCCATGAAACAGAAAAGGGAAGTAATTACAGTTAATTGTTTGACAGTGATAGTTTTTGTTACCTTGCAAAGCTTGTATGAAATGCAATTTATTTGCCAGTATGGTTGTGCTCGTAGTTGATATTTTTATTCCCAGGCTGAATTGAAGAGTTGACTCAAGTGTCAGGTGTACGCATGCACTCTGGCGGTGGTTTCGGTAAGTAATGCGAGAAAATGAAAATTCCTTCTAGAATGGAGTGAAGCCTGTTACTTTCCTGTGGTGTGTTGTTTTTGGTTTTTTTTTTAGTCTTAAGTTCAAATTGTTACAATTTAAAAAATATTGTGTAAGTGAAGAAGTAATGTGCCTTCTTAGTGTTAACATTTCATAGTATTTAGATGTGACTAAAATTACTACATGTTTTCCACTGAACTTATAAATTCTCTCAACCGGTACTTTGAGTGGAGAACACTTGTTGAACACTCAGTTTTCCACTCTGGAGTCCTCATCCTTTTTTCAGTCTCAACAGGTGTTCAGAGCTGCGTTTTGTAGCGCCGGTCAGCATGCTGGAGCCATTCTGGGCCAGGAACTGGATTCCCAAGTGGCCCAGAACATGCTTATGGCAGGATGTGCAACTTGATTTTTTTGGGTTTTTTTTTTTTTTTCAGAGTCGCTTTGACTTTGCAATGCGCTGAATGCTGAGTGCCAAAAATCTAGGAATTAAGGTTTCTATTACAGCTTACCATATTGGGGACATCAAACACAATTAAACTGACAACTGGCCCATGGCTTATTGTTGCTGGTGAGACATTTACGAATGTCTGGCCGGCTTTTTTTCATGGTCACTAATAGAAAAGTTTTTAACACAACTCGGTGGGTTCTGTAGGGATGGGAAAAGGGTAGGGAAAGACAGGAGGGAGAGAAGAATGAAGATACACAGTAGGCCACAGCGGAAGGTGGGGTAAGAGACAACACATGGAGAATGATGTGGTACAACAGTGACTTAGTCATATGCTGGGATTGTTGGCCTGAAGCGGAGCAGCAACGCTTACAGGAAGGTCGGCAGAACGGGCTGCTTTTCTAGCAAGTCTGCGTGCAAAAGGGGGTTTGACACTGCGGCGCGAGTAGCACACGTGCAGAAGACTTGGCTCTCCCAGGCTCAGCAGCCTGGTCTGTGTTTCCTGGTGGCAGTAAGGGTGGGGAGTACTTTCGAAGTCCTGCGTGTTACCTTGGTGCCGCTTAGTTTCCATTGTGCCTATTCCAGATTAGCCAAGGGTTCAGTACATTCGCTGTCTCTGCGTGTTGCTTTGTCCCTGTCAAATAGGTACGACTAGCAGCCACTCCTGAGGTGAACCTAGGAGTGACTTTGCATACTGTGTGACTTAAGATGTCTGCTTTTTTTCAGGTGAGAAAATAAGAGCAGATCAAGAGCAGGCCGGGGGATGGAGTGCAATCTGAGCTCTTCACGTTTCTCTACTGTGTTTACCGAAGGCCACCTGCCTCCTGAGGTACAAGGTGAGAACATGCTTCTTCCCACTCCCTTCAGTCATTTTGTTGAGGTTTCTTTGTGAACCAGAAGTATCCAGAAATTCTCCAAGGCTTTCCACTTTGCTTTTGATCGGGCATGTGGGTGCATTGGCTTGAAGAACAAGCTGTGCAATGCTTCCATACTGTTACGTTACTTCACACTCTTGCACAATTCCTATGTGTTGTCTCGCCTGCTGGCACAGGTCCAGGCAAGGAAGCTCAGTCAGAGCAGGGGCTAGCTTGAACTTGAATTTAAGGTCATGATAAATAGTCCTGTGGAACCGTCAGCTCAGTGCTTGCTGGTAGCGAAGCAAATCACGTGCTAGGAAAGGATGGAGGCCAAACCAGAAGGCTGCTGCACAAACTTATGGTTCATCTGTGCTTAGGTTACTGGATGTGATTTTTTTTTTTTTTCCTTTTGGCGTATGAGAGATCTGCAGAAGGTCTAGAGGAGGCAAAACAGGTTGGTATAAGACATGGAATGGTTTCTGTAGTGGAAATAAGTCAGAAGACTGAGAAAGAATAGAACAGAAGTATATAGAGCTGAATGGTGTGGAAGGGGATCGGTTGTGTAGTCTTCCTTCAACCCAAGTACTAGTGGCCACGTGCAAAATCACTAGGAACTAGATAAAAATAAATGGAAGAGTGCTATCAAGTGAGTAAACATCAAGAGATTCCAGCTGGTTCCTCCAGCTGCAAATAGCTGGAGGTAGGGACAGATGCAAGACAAACATCATAGAATTGCCCAGGTTGGAAGGAACCTTTCAGATCGAGTCCAACCATCAACCTTACTCTGACAAAAACCATCACTAACCCATATCGCTAAGCACTATGTCTGCCTGACTTTTAAATACCTCCAGGGATGGCGACTCAACCACTTCACTGGGCAGCCTGTTCCTATTCTCTTCTGTGGGTGTCTGCTCATACCCACTGCTGGGGATGGGACACCAGGCTGGATGGACCTTTTGAGCCAGTCTGGCCTGTCTTGTGTTTGTGCCCCTGCAGGCAGTGCAGATACAGCGAGCTCTAGGTACCCAGCGTGCCAGCTTGGGTATGGCTTCAGGCACAGTGAGCTGCAGCAGCAGAGCCAAGGACATGAGCTCCCCCTGTCATGGCAGAATAGCTCTCATCTGCAGTTATTGCTGATAGCCTAGAATGTTAATCATAGAATCACAGAATGGTTTGGGTCGGAAGGGACCTTAAAGCCCACCCAGTGCCACCCCCTGCCCTGGGCAGGGACACCTCCCACCAGCCCAGGTTGCTCCAAGCCCCGTCCAGCCTGGCCTTGAACCCCTCCAGGGATGGGGCAGCCACAGCTTCTCTGGGCAACCTGGGCCAGGGGCTCACCCCCCTCACAGCAAAGAATTTCTTCCTGATACCTCATCTAAATCTCCCCTCTTGCAGTTTAAAACCATTCCCCCTCGTCCTATGGCTCCCCTCCCTGCTCCAGAGTCCCTCCCCAGCTTTCCTGGAGCCCCTTGAGGGCCTGGAAGGGGCTGGAAGGTCTCCGCGGAGCCTTCTCTTCTCCAGGCTGAACCCCCCCAGCTCTCTCAGCCTGTCCTCCCAGCAGAGGGGCTCCAGCCCTCCCAGCATCTTTGTGGCCTCCTCTGGCCCCGCTCCAACAGCTCCATGACCTTGTGCTGAGGACTCCAGAGCTGCAGGCAGTGCTCCAGGTGGGGTCTCACCAGAGCAGAGGGGTAGAATTGCCTCCTTTGACCTTAACCTTCAGGCTGTCAGGAGTGCAAAAGAAGGCTTTAGATAACACCCTGGTCAGAGCTCCCAGGGAATTGATATCAAAGATAGCTCAGGCTTCTGGTCACCTTGGTGCCCTGCTGTGCGCATATCGGTCTGGACTGATCAACAGAGTAGGTCAGGTACTTCGTTGTCACCGCTCTGCTGTGTGGCTTCAACCTTCAGGTAAAGGGTTGCTTAATATTATAGTCCGCAGGTTTTTTGGTAGAGGTTTTGTTTGGTGATTCAAATTTAGCATTTTCGCAATCGAGACAAATATTGACCAGGGGACCAGAAACACCACCTCCTTTTCATCCCTGCTTGGGACAGTTTCTCTGTGGAAAAACAGGAAAAATTGAGATGTGCTGCAGCTGGTCTAACAGCTGCCAAAAATGTGAGTGGATTATAAATGAGTTTTTCCTCTCTATAGAATAATTATTGGCAAGGGCATAGGACTAATCTAGAGTCACTCATCTCTAGTCTAGAAATAGCTGCTTGATGGACAAAAAATAAAGCAGGAAAAAAAAACCCACCCAAAGTCATTCAAGCAAAAAAAATTACACCTGAAGCAGGAGTAATAAGCTTTTGGTAAAATAGCTGGGGAGGAGAAGCCAGGAAGACACCTTTAGTGAAATTTCTTCCAAAAAAGTAACTCGAACACAATTTTCAGGGGATTTGGGGTTTTAATCAGTTAAATGCTGAATGTGTATATTGAAAGATAATTCTTGCTACAGCAGCATTGCACACTTGTTTCATTGACCTTGCTCAGCTTTAAGCTTTATGTACAAAAAAGGGATGACTGGCAGATAAAGGTGGAATTACACTAGGTATTTCTAAAACAAGTGCGTTGGAATTAATTACTGAATGGCTTTATCCTTGTGCAGAAATCCTTCCTCTTTTTTTCCTATACATTGACTGTGCCAAATCTTTTCAGAGTTCATAGTGAATATTTTCTGTGTCCCGAAACCACCGAAATGACCCCAGAAGATATGCATGTATTTCAAAATAGCACGTTCTCTTTTACAGGAAGTGGCAGCTCCTTTCACGTTCCAGCCTCCTTAAACTAGTCTAGAAATAGAGCTGTCGATTACAGGTGAGAAACCTTGACCTATGAAATAATTTTGTTACACTTTAATGCATTACTGTTATACTGTGACTAAGTGATAAGATTGTCTTTGGAAAAGATACTGGTTTATCCAGTTTGCTTCCATGGTTCCAAGGGACTTTAAATTTCACTGGGGGCAGTCAGTGTTGCAGCACGTGGCACTACTCTGAAGCAGAACCGGGGTCGAAGAAAAACTTCTGTGTGGATATATCGCGTCAGCTGATCTTCCAATGCACGTGAAAGCCCTGTTAAGAGGAAGGGACTTGCATGCTAAAATCTCTTAGAATTTCCCAGAGACTCTTAATGTTACAGCGGAAGGAAAAATGTCACTGCTCGGGAACATCAGAATTGGTAACCTGGATCTAAGCAGCATCTGTTCCTGATAGTTGCTATCAGCTGCTTAAGATGAGGATGAAAATAAGCCCTCAGGGTAGGAAGTTGCAGGATAATGCTAGCACAGTCCTCTCCTAAACTCTCACAGCTAAAAACTACTGTGCTGTGCTGTAGGGATGCTTGTTTTTCCTTGAGAAAATCAGTGCTGATGGCTACGTTAGCTCTGGATGCCCTTAGCTGTACATGTTTCAAAGCCTTTCAGGAATGCTACTAAATCCTTTATCTTGATTCAGTGATTCTTGATAAAGTAAAGGGAAAAAAAACTTTAAAGTTAGGCTAAAGAGCTGCAGAATGGCTTAAGCTGTGGTGAGGAAATGAATCTAAGAAGCTCCAAAGACTCTCTGCAGCTCCCTCTGAAACTTTGTGTTACTCAAGCTCATTGCATTGCACGCCCCTCTTCCAGTCTTGAATTGCCCACTCTGTATTTGAAAGTCACTGTTTTGCCTTGAGGGAAAACATGTACAGAAAAGATGCTCAGTGCTCATGCTTAGGCTGTACCTCCTACTTCAAGGTTTCTTTTCTGTTGGTTATTCCAGTCAAGAAACCCATGAGCGTTAGCTTTTTTAGGATATCTTCTGCTTTGGGGCATATGCTTGCCAAGTTGCTCCGCCTGGCACAATATAATATGATAGCAGCAGTTTAATAAATGAAGCTATCAGTTGCTAAATGCCAATATAGAACATGACACTGACTAAGACTGTAGAGACTAAAGGCTGTGTCTTCAAATGATCCTGCTATCCTGAACTCATGTAAACATTTATGAATATATTGACATTAAGATAAGAGGAGGAAGATTCCCTACCAGCTTCGTGTGCAGTTTAATCTTTGACTAGGTCATAGCTGCTGTTTGTTTGAAATGAAAGTGCATGTGTTTACTTTTGCCCCAAAACGCATCAACGTTGAGACCGTGACGGAGGCCTGAGCGCCGTGCGCGTGAGCTGAGCTTTCCTCCGCCTGTGGCACTTGGGGAACAATGAATCTGCAAAGGCCCAGTCCTTCTGCGAAACAGGCATGGCTGTTTCACAGCTGAAACTCCCATCCAGCGCTCCGCACTGCTTTTCCGCACTGACACTTCACACGTGAACTCAAAGTGACCGTATTTTCGCAAGACATCCACTGCTAGTCGCATAGTATGGTGGGCTACTTTGTACTTTCTAGGAACATCTCTTTCACGGTGTGTTTATGAGGACTAGCTTGATCTTTGCTAATGCTCTCCATTATTGTCCCTTTAGCCTGGAGAGGGAAGATGTGCAAGATCTCCCAGTTAGGCACTAGAGGGTCCACACGAGTCCTTGCTGCAGAGTAGCCAAAGATATGACTGCATGAATGCAGACAGTAGAGCTTCATGACCCTCCTGGGTAGTATGATTGATTCTCGCCTCCCCAGGTTTATTTCTTAATGGATGTTTTCAAGACACGGTGGTGGAAATGGCGGCTGCCTCTGGACAGTGAAGGGTGGTGAAAATCTCCAGTTTGTTTTCATTGATTTAGGGAGACAACCCTCTCAGAACAGACAGAGAATGATTTCATGGTAATGAGTTCAGAGCAGGGAAAAGCAAAATTTGCTGTTTTAAAATAGCTCCAGTGAAAGGTAAGGTTTTGCTTTTTACTTTCCTCAAACAATTTTCTGGGTTATTAGGACAAAACCATTTCAATCACTTATCTGACTGGGAGGTCAATGTCCCTTTGAATAACAAGCAGGTGCAGTGAACCTTTACTTCTCTCCCCTTGGACCCAGCTGCCTAAACATGGCAAAAAGAAGTATGAGCACAGGACAGATATGGCCTTGGCAGAGACACGGGAAAGAGAGACACGTGCTCTGGGCTAAATCTTTCTCTAGAGGAAGCCATGTGAAAGCACGAACGCATGTAGGAAGTCACAAGTATAACTGGGAGTGGAACTGTCTCTCACATGTGCAAAGTTGCCAAAGCTGCCTTTTCTGTCAAGCCTAGCAGCTATCCAGGCTTCCCCATGGCTCTTACCTCTGTCACTTAGCAGAGCAAGTCACGTACTTCAGAGACCCAGCTGCTGTCGGAGACAGTGTGGCCACAGCTTGCCTCTTGTGCTTCGGGGGGTGCCAGGACATCTACGGGGAGCATCTTGCTGATGTGGGTCCAGGTTATGGTGTTGGCGACAAATGTGGGCTTCTTGGTTTTTTGTTTTTGTGTTTTTTTTTTTTAAGTTAAAGCAAAAAGAATCCAGGTAAAATGTTTTGGGAATTGATGCCAAACCACTCATTATCATGACATACATGGGTTTTAATTTTGGTGGATAAACTGACCTACAGTTTTGTAGGTGGAAGTTTTCCTGTGTGAAAAAGGTGGAGATGCTTTAGGCAGCGACAGAGCGGAGCTGGATTTTTAGATACCGCACGGAGATTATAAAGAACAAAACCACTAGTACAGGCTTTCCAATACTTGAATTTGAGATTCTGCCTTAGATTAAATGATCTGCACTGGGGTGTGAAGCACTTAATGTTCTCTTAGGCAGAAAACATGCAGAACTTTATATTTGTGTTTTACCATAATTGATAGAAACACCAAACCATCAAAGCACTACTGTGGCCCATGGAGGGTCAGACTGGGAGTGTTCCTCCAATTATGAAAAACCAGCAGAACATGAAGTTCCAACATGTGAAACGATGTAGTATGTCTTGATAATCTGGCTCAGAGTTGGTACACCTTAAGTCTGGCTAGAGAAGTACTGTAGGAAGTGTCCTGCCACGAGTTGTCTGCAGCACAGATGACAGCAATGAATTCTAGCACCAGAGGGGTGTTACTCCTTAAGGTCCCCTAAATCAGGAGAGAGCAGAATCGGGGCCATCTGACAGGTTTCATGAGCAGGATGTGGATGGGTATAATTTAATGACCTGAGGTGACAAGTCAATTGGTGACAAGGAAATTTGCTCTGGTAGGGGATGGTTCAGGTGCAAAATGTTCTCCCCAGAAAGGTGCTGCAGCATATTCCACAAATTTTACTTTGGTAAAACAGAGCATTGACTTTTTGGAGTTCTGAGAACTGTATCATGGGTGACCTAAAGGGAAACAAACTGACCTTGGCAACAAATGCACCTGGGAGTGCTGATAACGGTGAACTGCAGAGTATGACCTGAAGGTGGAATGAATGACCCTTGGTGAAGTCTGTCCCCCTTCTGCAGGCCAAAACCTTCTGGGGGGGAGGTGGGGGATGACACACGCGGGACTGAGTGTTTTGAATTCTTCCCGACACCCTGGTAGGCAATGATTTGCCCAGCTAACGTTATGTGCAAGGCTCACCCATATAAAAGCAAAGGTAGTGCTCTATCCCGTGCTCTGTGTTTTTGCACATACAAAGGTAGAATGGATCCATTAGGCAGCCCTTAATGTCATGGGTCCCATTTAAAAAAAGCAAACAACTTTTTTTAAAGAAAGAACCTTTTCACAAGCTACTGCATAAGTATTATTTTACTTTTGCATTCGGTGGTGTCTTGCTAATCTAGCTTAGTATCTGTTTTCTGGATGATGTTGATTGGAGGCTAAACTTTACTATTTTATTTTTAAAATGAAAAAGTTTAACGGAGAGTTTAGAGGAGAAACCCTTGCAATTAATTCATTTTATTGACAGTTTTCACTTAGGCCTGACAAATTCCGGTGGAGATGTAGATTCCTCCGCCCTCAGCTGGAGTATAGTGCAATAGACCTCCATGAATAAGTCTATAGCCTAGTTGTTTAGAAGAGGGTTGGTTGTTGTTTTTCTGTAAAAAATCTGAAGCCTGGTAAAGACGGTTAAATCTACGCACCTGTAAAATGTTTTTGTTGGTTTGTACAAAGGAAGAAGTTAGTATTGTTGGTCAACTGCATACTCTGACAGCTGTGAAGAGAGATGGTGCAAAGTCACGCTGGGAATCTCTATATAAGCTTTTTACTTGGGCAATGAACTTATCTGAATGGTGCTGCTTGCAATAAATCAGGAAGAAAATTTAAGTGGATTGCATAAATTTGTAGGTCAAAGGCTGGCTGCCAGGCCAAGTGCGGATTGCACAATTACTTCCTTTTCTGGAAAGTTTGTGTGGACCAAAGCGTTGGGCTGAATTATTTGTTTCCAGGCAAGGTACACAAGCAGAAACAGCAATATTGATATCTAATCCACGTGATGTGTCGGTTGGGAGTTCTATAAAAAAGAAGCCTCCAAATCACTGTATTCAATGATCTTATTGTACAAGCAAATAAAGGATAGTGGGTTATTGTTGTACATGAACTTTTTCTTGTAAATAATTGTACTGTATGCAAAAAATATGGTAGACCTTGTGGTTTGGGAAAGTCATCCTGGCTTTATTTGCAGAGGTAACAGATTCTGGTTTTCCAAATTCTAATGGGAGATGGAGAGGATCTCCTCCCTTCGTACATAGGGGACAACTTTATTTCTGCAGGCTCGCACATGTAAGTATTCCTGATTTTACTGCTTATAAAGCCTGACAAACCATCATATGGTTTCCTCTTGTGTCTATGCTATGAGCAGCCATGGTCTTGAACATCTTTGCTCTGAAACGTTTGTCATGCAACACTGATAGATTGAAGATAGTTTTTGAAAAACCTAGTAACAGGACAGTGTTAAATCACCTAACTGAACAAATGCCTCAGTTTCTCTGGAAGATTAATTTTTCCTTGACTGATATGAATACGTTTGTTATCTGTGAATAAATATCTGGATAATGGCATATAAAAGCCTTTCCTCCTGTCAAAAGAAATCAGTATGAGTTACTTAAAAGCTCTGTGCAAATGCTACGGTGGATAAAGGGCTTGAAAGATACCTTAAAAAACAAAACAAAAAAAAAAAAACCCCACCACAACAAAAAAAAAACCCCAACCAACCAAAAAACCCAAAACAAAAAACCCCGCACAAACCAAAACACCCCTCAGTCTGACAAGTATTTACTGAGTCAGATTTTCAGAGGGATCACTGTTAGTTAAATTACAAGTGAAAATGATGGCTTCATATTTATTAAAACAACTTATGCTGGTGGAATCACAATAGATTATGAAGTATCCTGCTTTGATGTGGATTGTGAGAGTATAGAATTCCTTATAAACTGTTTTTTTTTTTTTAATGCCACATGGTTGAAAGTACTGGTTATCAGCAGTTCTCCCGATTCCCTGGAGATAGCAGTTTTCAAAATAGATGGCCTCAGAGATAAAAATATGCAGCTCTTACTTGAACTGAACCCTTTGGCACAGATTTCTTTCATTTGTTAGGGGCACTTTAAATTTAGCAAGCTTGATCAATGATTCCCCTGAATTGAGTAAGACACCTTGGATGACAATCCTGGTATGCTGTAAGTTTTACAGGACAGAGTCTGACTCATTTTATTGCTACTGTGCAACAGGTTTATAAGGCTTTATCTCACTCAAGAAAAAAAAAATAAACTGAAGTCTCTATTTTCAGAGCTGCTGTATGATATAATAAGGTGAAAGTAAAACCACAGACTGGTAGGAAGAAAGTCATTGTGTTTTCTTGTCCTTTTTGTGGCCAAAAACACCGCTACTTTTAAAATAAGCACACAGTGCTGTTCTAGCACTTTTATTGCCATCTCTAATTAAAACTGGCAGTTTCTCTTTTAAATACAGAGGAAAAACCCAATTCTCCCAGAGAAAGCATTGCATTTTATGAAGCCTCAGGTTTTAATTGACCCTGAGGGCTAAAAATGAAGGTATTTGTTCAGTGCAGGACTTCTGTTGTGCGTGGCCCCTAAATGCCTTCTTTTGCCATAGTCGTGTAGTCAGCTGAGCATTACCGAGGAAGATCACTACATCATTCATTCACGGGCTGGGAAGGGGAATATTCCTGCTGACTCATGCTTATAAGAAATTTCCTTGCTCCGCCTCCATTCATTGCAGCTCCTCCTCCCCTCTCTTCGTGCTGGGAGCCTACTATATTTAAACAGCTGTCCCGGAGCAGAGGCAGGATTCAGGGCTCGCGCTTTGGTTGGCGTTCCCGACTGTACCGGCGCTTTCCTGAAGATCTCACTTCTCATCGGACCTGCTGCCAAAGGTAAGGAGGCTATGAGTAAATGTAGAGAGCTCTAGTCTGGCATACTCTAACATTGCTTTCCGAATATCACAGGGGTGATGTTATTTTTCTTATGTACCATAAAGGTGATTTTTTTTTTTTTTACACATGCTTTAAGTGTGTTGTGTGGTAACTGGCCTGGCACGTAAGAATGATAATGCAGAGTGTGTGTGGGAACAAACTTCTGAAACTTGTAGGCGAGTATAAAATGTAAAAGCTATTGAGATCTGTTGGTTGTTGTTTTTTTTTTTTTTTAAAGCAATATTGAATTAAACTTTTAAAAACTGCTGGTGAAATGAATGGGTTGGTGAAGAAAAGAAGCTGAAGAAAACAGTTGCCTTTATGTTAGCACTGTTCTTGTTGAAACCTGAGCGTCGTGGTAGCTCTTCCATTATTTATATATACTGACCCCACTGCTCTCCTGAACTCTCCCCATGTGCTGTAAGGGCCACCCTTAGTGGGCCACACTTGAGCCAAAGTCTCGTTGATGTTACAGGGGGAGCTACTTGCATATGGCTGATGGAACTTGGCTTTTTATTTCTGCTGGAGACCACACCTAGTGTCATTGTCTTGCTAAATGCACCTTTGCTTTTTTTCTTATACTCACTTAAAACCTGTTTCAGTTGTGCAGCCGGGAACTACTGGGGGGCTGGACTGACCAACTTTGTGAGTGACGGTCCCTCCCGGCTGAAGGCTGTGTCGGGAAGGGATGCGGAATTTGGCCCAGAATGAGCTGGGTCCTTTTCCAAGCCAGAAAAATTACGTAAGGTCACAGAGACACTGAAATGCTTTGGAAGCAGTGAGGAGATAAATTGCAGAGCCTGCAGCGTGCTCCCAAATGAAGAGGAGGAGAGAGATATCCATTTAAAGCAGGAAGCCGAAAGCAGGAGCCAAAACAGGGATCAGCATCACTGAGTTGAATAAGCGTGAGTGCCTGGCAGCCTACCCGACGTAAAAGGAGGGTGAGAAGAGCAGTCTTGGGTTTCTTGCTAGCTCAGGCTTTCTCTAGCTACTAACTAGTTCTGTATAGATTTGAAATGAACTCGTGTCCTGTGCTCTTTCCAATAGCCTCTGCAAGAACAGGCTTTCATCTGCTACGCTGTATTAGCTGGACAGGTTATCAAGGGATATCTAGTCCCTTGATTCGAAGATTGCCAAAAAAAAAAAAATTTTTACAGTAATCTACCTTTACTTCTAATGGCAAGGAAAATGAACGTTTGGCTTGGAACTGAAATGCCTGAGATGCTCTGAGCTCGGTTTTACCCCCAGAAATCAAACATTTAGCTTACAGGATGGGAATAGCTGTTCCCATAAAATAAAAAAAAGAAGGCTGTCAATAAACAAGCTCACAAGCTCAACAAGCTTCTACTAAAAAGAACTATTAACTACAAATTGTAGCTACAGGATGCAGAAGGGACTTCTCCCATTTGTGAAGTCATGCCGGGGTAAACAGAAGCATCTCTTGATGGTTCATCTTGATAGAATTGTCCAGTGTCAAAACTCCAGGAAACAAAGCGTGTAGCACTACAATGGTCATTCTGGGGTTTCATGAACCCAGATCCTGAATAAAACCATGGCTAAAGAAGGTCATGTATGTGCACAGATCTAGTAATTTTACTGGAATAACAATCGTGCTCCTCTAGCCATTAGAGTTTAGTTTAATTCCAGCAAATGCTCTTTTTGCATGTGTCAGAAGGTACAGGATGGAGGAGGAATGCAAAATGAGGGCAGCGTTATCAGCGAGCCCGTGGCTGCTGGCTTTGCTCCCTATCAGGGTGGGGTAGGGTGGCTAGTGTGGTGGCTAGCAGCCAAGGCAACCTTCCTCTAAAGCACGCAGGACTGCCAGGCTGACTTCTGCTGTCTGGGGCCTTTTTTTTTTTTTTTTTCTTTTGGTCCTCTTCAGGCTCCCCCAGAAAAATGCTGGCACACAACGGCACAACTTTGCTCCTGAGCCTTACAAAGGGGCTTGCAGGCTCGTTATTTATATGCTGGGTTTGCAGCTCTCCTGGAACTGTTGCCATGCGCTGTGCTGGGTCGGTTCAGCAGTCCTTGGTTCCAGCAAAAGTGTTACGGATGTTGCTGGGTTACCACTGTCTACGGAGCACATTCGGTCTTTCTGTGAACGCTGCGGCAGGCTGCTGCAGAGCAGAAACCTGGGAGATTGCTTCCAGAGATCTTGCTTTCCCTCTCCGGGCTCCTAATAGTTTCACAAAGACAAGATGTGCGCTCTGTGTTAGGAAAAACTAAGGAGAACTTGTTGTCTTGGGTAGGGCAGCCATGGAGAAGGATATATTCGTTACCACGGAGAAGAAACTTCCGCTAAGCTTCAGATAGGTACTGCGGTTTAGCTGGTTTGAGGGAATACCTTACTGGTCACACCAGTGTCCTGTTCTCTCGGTGTCCCTGGCTATCCCAGGTGCTAGTGCTGGATTCTACCAGTTGCAACCCCGGAGCTTTGTGGTGGGGAGTTATTTGGGGGTAAATTTACACAACAATCTGCTGGAAGTGGTGCAGGTTTTCGTTCCTGTGGCAGAACCTACCCAAAAGGTTGGGGAAATACTTGGGCGGTTGGGCTGTGCTCCTGCAGCTGGCGGGGCTGGGCTCAACGTGCCTTAAGGGGTTGATGCACACCGCGGTATAGGCACAACGCACGGGAGTCTTCATCTTCTGTAGTGCGCCCAGCTACCTTTGCGTCTCAGGTAAACTGGGAACCTTGAAAGTTTCCTTGAAATCCAGCACTCTTCAAAGCTAGATGCTTGAAATGATTTGAATTAGAAAGTACGACTATTATGTCTTTTAAGTGGTTCTTGCCCTGTCAGGCAAAATGGGTGAGAGTCTTCAACTGATGCTTAGCTAAGTGGTAATAGGCAACCAGTAAGTGTTACTGCACTATGATCTAAAAATTTGGACAAAGCTGCTAGCTCTGAACTCAACTTGCAAGATGAATTATGTGCCTCTCTACTCGGACAAGCTCGGTCCTCTTGGAATAGCTCTGTCTAGTCCAGCAATGGCCGTAATTGGGGAATGTGAGAATTGTCACATCCTTGCAGGCAAATGCACTTACAAGACTCCTCCAGAAGCCTGGAATTCTGCAAATCCTAAACTTGCCTGTGGTTTCTTTCTGGCTGCTCATTCCGTCGCCAGGGTCTCGCTGCGTTACTGTAGTTGCTGGGGGTGTAAATGTCAGGCTTTAAAGCAGAGCATTACGCCTGTAGGACGGACACTTGCCGCGATGCCTGTGTCAAAGGCGGTGATGTGCCAGGCCTGATGGGAGCGTGCAGCATGCTTGGCAAAGACCTTTCTGCGCTTGGAAAGGGCATGGAGAGCGTGCCCTGCTGAACAAAGCCATGCCATTCGCGGGATGTTTTTACTTAGCTTTCTAAAATGACAAAAGTGTTTTTATAAAAGAACTGTATTCTCTGTAGAATAACTTAAAAGCTTATGCTGAATTTAAAAAAAAAAAAACTCATTATTATTGTGGTAAAAACATATTTTTAACCTCTTTAGATTAGTGACAGTATACTTGAATTCCCTGGAAAACTAAAGAAGTCATTACTTGACATGGTGGGATTCCTGCAGGAATGGCAAAAAGCTTTGAGTCGCTGTTCACTGAGTATCTGCATAATGATTAGTTTTGTAGATTCCACTCCAATGACACCTTAGTCTCCAAGAGAATTATGATGTATGTTTTGTTTAAGGACTCGTTGTTATTAACCTATTCAGACCTAGAACTCTCTGTTTTCTGGAAAATTTACAAAGGCGGCTCAGGAACTAAACTAGTACTTACAAAAAACCCCTGTAGTGGTGGAATGGTATGCGTTTGAAAACGCAGCCAGAGGCTTCCAGCCTTCGCACAGAAGTCTTAAGTGAGGTTTGCTGTAATTATCAGTAAATGCACAGTTTGCTTTAAAGAGTACAAAGTGTTTGTTATAATTATGACAATTTTCTACACAGTACAGGCAAAAGTGACGTTTTCATTAACAAGCTGCAACACTTCAGTTACTGTAGTCGGAGGGTTCCTGAAGTTGCTGGCTGTTCTGGAGGGACTGGAATTCATGTGTGGAAGAGAAAGATAAGGCTTCTCTCCCCCCCCTTTTTTTTTTTTGGTGTGGTGTATAATCAGGAATCATCCTATGGTTTTTGGGCAGCAGGAGGAGAAAAAAATAAGTAGTCCTGTCCTGAGTGTGGAAGTGTAATGTGTCAGTCTGCAATGCAAGGATAATACTTTAGATCAACCTGGGTTTGTGGGCTGTAGAAAGTCATGGGCTTTTTTGTCCAAAAGGCAAATAATTCAGAACTTACTTGTTTCAACAGGTAGACTCCAGGACCTAAATGCTTCCGGACAGGAAGATGCACGCATTATTGACCAGACCCGAAAATAAGAGTGGGTTCAAGCCGCTGCCTGTTGTTATCATAGGTGAGCTTTCTCCTGCCAGCATTGCTGCGTTCTCTCCTGCTGTTGTCGCTTTGGGCTTGCTGTTTTTCAGCTGTTGTTCCATGTCTTCTCACTCAAACCAGAAATGTGTGGCCACCGTTTCTGCATCCTTTCCCTGACAGCTAAACTTTCCCTAGTACTAAGAGAAAGATCACTAAGAGTTGTGGGAAGTAGGGAACCAGGTATCTGACAAACTAAAACACATATTTTTTTTTTTTTTAAATAGTAAAACTGGTAACCTTTTGGGCATCAGTTCAGCTGAGCCTGATTTTTTTCTCTGGATACTTAGAAGGGTTTGAAATCTTTTTCACTACAGATAATCACTTCACAGCAAGTTAATTCACTATCTGTAGTGCTTGAATTGGAGATGCATTTGTGTGATCTTTGATACCCCTCCCCATTAGGTGTGTTTAGAAAGTGTTGCAGATGCTGTTAAAGTTTCTTGAAACTTTTCACAGAATTCTTTTAAAGTGCAAGGCAGCTACACTGATTTTTTTTTTTTTTTTTTATGGATGTAGTAGAATGGTAAAAAGCTGTGGGTTTTCTGGCAGTTTAGCAGGC
Organism: Rynchops niger; assembly: GCA_013400035.1. Taxonomy (NCBI): domain Eukaryota; kingdom Metazoa; phylum Chordata; class Aves; order Charadriiformes; family Laridae; genus Rynchops; species Rynchops niger. The sequence goes on from VXBH01001672.1 coordinate 142,933, forward strand.
AGGTTAGGCAGTAACTATCTTGTCTCCCTTGCAAGGGGGGAGGTTTGTAATGGGAGGTGACTCCTGGGGCGAAGCGCTCGCGGTGATGTCAGTGCCTTCCCCTCTGAGACCCGCCGCGGGCTCTGCTCCAGTGCAGGTGCCGGACCCTGTTCATCTGAGCACGTGTTTAAATGCTTTGCGGAGCCTGGTTCCTTCCTTAGCTGTCATCTAATTTATAGCCCCTGGGAGACCTAGTCCAAAGTTAGCGCACCACATAAATCACACTCAGTCCTTGCTAACGGCAAGTTTGACAAGGACACTCCTGCCAGCGGGTTCTAGTCTTAGGGTGGCTTTGTACTGCCCAGTCGTACAAGTCTGGAGGTGGGAGGGAGGATGGTTTTAGTATGTCCCTAGTGCACCTATACAGGGATCCAGTGCGGAGATGTCGCTAAAGCCTCGGGAGCAGCAGTGTGAAGATGTGCTCTGTGAAGAGGCTGTTGGACTGAAGCAGCTCAGCTGTTTCACTGCAGCTGGACATTGCACGCAGGTTCCAGCTGCATCCCCAGGCCCTGCTCCAGGCGGGATGTGAGCTCCCTCTGCTCTGCTGGCAGCCTCATCAAAGCAGTTGCTTTCGAGAATAGTTGGAGCTCCAGAGGCAGCTGTACTTGTGACCATCCGTATTGAACTTAAATGTGGTTCAGAGTAAATACTCTGCGTATGTCGCTGAGCAGTGTGCACTCGGTTTGGTTTAGGCACCTCCTTGTACTTGCTAAAGCAAAGAAGTAAGCTGAAAAGTGTTATCTTTTACTCTAGCTGCAGTTTAGTTTGCTTTTAATTTGTGTTGCTTTTGGGTAAATTTTCCGGCAAGTGGAATATTCCACACACTGACCTGAAGCCGTCCTTGCTCAGCACAGCAGACTTTGACCCCAGCTGTGGCGTGTGCTGCCCTTCACAGAGCTCAGCCCCCTGTCAGCTTTACAGCCCGAGGCTCCCTCTCTCTCAAATCCCCCCGAAGCAGCCTTTGCTCCAGTCGCTCACGCATGCAGCACGGGCGCTGTGTCAACATGGGCTGCTGTGTCACTTCAGCTCTCCGCCCCTGCCTCGTCACTGCTCGATGGAACCAGGGGTTAGTCACACGCTAGTGAGCAGCAGAGCCGGAGCAGCTGGGGAAGCTGACACCTAGTTATGCAGACGCCGTAAAACATTAAACATGCTGGACAACAGCCATGTGAAAACTTTCCACGGGCTGCTCTCACTGGGCTTTGGCACCACATCTATCAAGTTTTTCCACTGGCTGTTGGGTGGTCAGCAGGAGGAGTTCAGTCATCTGGCAGTCTGCTCAAAGGGCTGTATTCTGAGGGATTGTCTTGGTGTGGCAGAGACTTTTTTTTTTTCCCTTAACACACTCCCTGCAGTACCGTGGTGGGGCTGAACGTGTCCTCAGAACCCGTTAGTCAAAACTGATATATCCCTTATTAAGTGGGATTTCTTACTGAACAGAGCGGTTTCCCCTTCACTTCAATAGTCACTGTTTTTTCTGGACCTTGTATCCTGTGCGTGATGAAATACCCTGTACTGGTGTGAAATGTGCATCCAGGAGAGCTGTGGCCCCCCAGTCAGTGTGTGACCAGTTGCTAAACATTTGAAGATGCTAATGAGCAATAACTCAATTCATCAGCATGCTAGAGACTTCAGGTTTCAGGTGATGTTAACCTCTGGCATGTTTAACCCAATGTCTCTGAAGCCAAGTTCTGAAGACCTTGCAATGCAAATAGATGCAACTGAGGAGGAGAAAGGGACGTATGAGGGTAAAAAGATTTCCCCAGCTCCATCCAATAGGTCATTGGTCAACCTGGACTAGAAACTCACCTGTATCCATAGCAGTCTCATGCCTTTTGAACTGGTCTGGATATTAGAAACATTCCTCAAAGGGCTGCTCTATCTTCAGGAGTATAAATTCTTCTCCATTGTGTCTTTTTAGGGAATGGACCTTCAGGAATCTGTCTCTCATATTTGCTGTCAGGCTACATCCCATACTTCAAAAGAGGCTCTCTTCATCCTCATCCCATTCTTCAGAGGAAACTGGAAGAGGCACCAGATGTCTCCATTTTGGACCAGGTTCGTGTAACGAGAAACAGTATACCATCATCGTAAAGCGTCCTAGGGGTATAAGTGATAACCTCATTTGACTTTTCAAAGTACACAGACAGAATAAGCCTTAGGCAAAGTACTTCTAGTTGTCCAGATCTCCTTTGTAGGAAATGCCAGCATTGCTGCTCTCTTGAGGTAGTCCTTGGGCAATAGCAGGGTCTGTGTGCCAGTAAATGAGCTTCACAGAACACCAAGACCACCACCTGGAAATACTGGAGTAACAAGCAGCCTGCTGCCTGGCAGGACATGCATTTTGAGCATCTGATCTGCCTTTCCTTAGGATTTGGAGTATCTGTCTGAAGGCTTGGAGGGACGATCCCACAGCCCTGTGGCTCTTCTGTTTGATACCCTTCAGCATCCAGACACAGACTTTGGTGGAACAGCAGAATCTGTCCTCACCTGGTGGCATGAGACCGAAAGAGCCGTCCCCCACCTGGTCCTTGGCAGAAACGCTCCGGGAGGTGCCTGGCATGTATGTGAATTGAAACCCAACTGCTTGGGGCTGCATGTGTTGACTGGAGAGGCAAAAGCTCCTCTAATGTGCCAGTCAGCCACGTTTGATTTCACGTATATAGACAAGCAAAAGTTTAAAAGTAAAAAAGCGTGAGAGGCTTTTTATGTTTTCAGTCTGTTGTTCTCTTTGGAGACATGAAGAGTTTCATCCATGACAGCGAATCAGAGGAAATCACTGATTTCCTGATCTGCGCTGTATTGAAACATGACAAAATTGCATTTCACTTCTTGCATTAAATAACTGAAAGCTATTTTACTGTGTTTCTTGTTCCAGTCTATTGAGGGCTCTATGGTTACCCTGAGCAGAGGTGAATGGATGGGACTCCCAGATCTCCCGTTCAAAGACTGGCTCAAGCAAAAGAGAAGGTAAGATAGCTATGGGGCAAACATCTAGAGGTTTTTTGGGAGCCTGGGGTGGTCTCCTTGAATGTAGCTACCCATCTGTTATGGATGATTCTAGGGAGAGAAAACACACCCTTCCACCCCCCCCAGTAAAAGTCCATTCTGCATTCAGTGATTCAGGTAAAGTTGCAGTGCTGCCTGGAGTGTGTCCTTCTCAACACCTACTGGGGAGATGGATCACAGTGACCATGAGTTCTGCATAAAGCTGGGAAAAGGCATGGTCATCTGACTTCCGTGTCTTCTGCTGCTGTCCCTAATGACGAGTACAGTCAGCTCCGCTACTGTGCAGTCTCTGGGGTTCTTCTGCTCTCGAGATGGGTAATCTTAAAAAGCCTAGGAGTTAAAAGTGGAATGGAAGCAAGATGCAAGAGAAGGGCATGAACGAGTAACCGTGTTCCTAGGGGTGGGATTCCTGCTAGAGAAAGCTGCCTGTGTCCAACAACTTCTGGGCCCGAGTGTTAGCTCTATGTACCAGGAATAACTTTGCTAAAGTCAGGGAAACTAGATAAGTCTTCCCTGATAGTGCCGGGATAGATGGCTCTAGGATAGATTCAGTGGAAGAGGGGAGAAATTTCATCCTCTTAACTGCTGCTTGACCTTTGTTTGTACTATATTACAGAGGCCTCAGAAACAACAGAGCCATGGCAGAAGACATTGCTCATTATTACCAACACTATGTGGTGAGGAAAGGACTGCAGAAGAATTTCAGATGTGGTACTGTTGTGACCTCTGTGAGGAAAGTGGGCATAGAGAGCATCTCCAGCCACGCACAGAAAGATCTGCAGGAGAATAGTGACTCGCCCTGGAACTTCAATGAGAGAAGTACGGAGGTCTTCCAGGTGGATGGATTTTCCAAAACTGTGAAAGGCGATAAAGAGCCCTTCTCCATCTATGCAGAGAACGTGGTCTTAGCGACAGGAACTTACGATAGTCCTACTTGGCTTGGGGTCAAGGGAGAGAACCTTTCCTACGTCCATCACCAGCTGTCTGCCCTGGAGGAAGCCGTGAAGAACAACAGGGTTGGCATAATGTCAGATCCAGTCTTGATTGTAGGTGCTGGTCTGACAGCTGCTGATGCGATTCTTTTTGCTCACCATTGCAATATTCCAGTAATCCATGTATTTCGGAGACGAGTCACTGATCCGGGTCTTATATTTAACCAGCTCCCCAAAATGATGTACCCTGAATACCACAAAGTCCATCAGATGATGAAAGAACAGTCAGCTGCTTGTGCTGGGCCCTATGAGCGTTACGTTAGCCTTCCTGAGCATCATGTGCTATCCTTTGGCAAGGACATGAAATGTATCTTTCAAGACAAGAATGGCTACCAGAAAGTTTATAAAATTTCCATGGCTCTTGTTCTAACTGGCTCAAACCCCAACCTCTTCTTTCTGCCGAATAATGGCATTGACTTGGCAATGGACAGTGGCCAACCAGTCAATCCAAAGAGGAATCCCATAGATGTTGACCCATTCTCGTATGAATGCACTCAAGAGAAAGGGCTGTATGCTCTAGGACCTCTCACTGGAGAAAACTTTGTACGCTTTGTGCAGGGGGGGGCTCTGGCTGTTGCCAGCTCTCTGTTAAAGAAAGCAAACAAAAATCCCCCCTAACAAAACAAAACAAAAAATATCCCTGTGCTAACTGTGTCTGGGTTACTGCTGTTTTCTTAGAGAAGCAAGTCATCTGATTTGTACATCCTCAAATGTAAAGCCCGCTCCTGGTATTCCTCAAGGTTATGCAGGGAGTTGCTATGTTTTTAGTAGCTGAGCTATTTGGGAAGGTTAAGTCACCAAACAGAGTGGGTTTCACAAACGGCACTGCCTTCAGGTCCTGGGGATTCAGCCCCTTTCCAGCCCAGCTGTGCATAAAGGCTACAGGGGCTTTGAATCTTGCGCCTGGAAAAGCAGGGGGCAAGACATGGATTGCTTTTCTTGTGCAACACCTTCCAGGTTGCTGAAAACTGAATTGGGGAACAATCAATTATTTCCAGACAGCAGGCTGACAGCCCTGTGTCTGTCAGTGTCTTACAGTGTTGTTTTTTTTTTGGTTTTTTTTTTCATGAAAGAAAGTAATCCGATGTGTCCTTCTTAGCTCCCGTAGCTTTGCTGTATGTTCTTATTAGGCCAGAAATCGCTGAAAGATGTTGCAGGTACCTCTGGCACATGAAGTGGTACTCTGCAAACACAGACTGACATAAAACCGGTCAGAACTGTATTGTCTCATTGACACCAGCAACAAGTGATATGCAATATCTTTTTAATCAAGGGGTTCCTGTGATTGGACTTTTTTTTTTTTCCCCCTCCTTCTTGAGAAGGAGTGGTACTGATTTACAAACACTTCATTTGCCATCTTGCAGCTTTCCGCTTTCGAAATCCTCAACTTGCAATAGCCAAGGTCTTGGCAGCTGCTGTTCTGCAGAGACAGCAGAACTGGAGGGCAGCTACGGGTCTGTATGTACCTGCCCAGGTGCTGTGTGCGGCTTCTGCTGCACAGAGGATTTCAGAAAGATGCGATATGTTATACGTTGTATGAATTCCTAATGTAATGTGATTATTATTTTTTTTTTCTAAATAATACTATTTCTGTAAAGGGGAAATTGGCACAGTCACTTTCTGATGGTTTTATTCTACATATAGCAGTTTTTTAATACTAGTTTTCTAAAAGATTTTTATTGGCAAAACATTTTGTAACGGGCTTTCAGTCAGTGTTTTGATGAGCTGGGGTGGGTGGGAATGATGCCTTGTGTTGCAAAGAGCGTTCTCAGCAGACTCGTGGGGCCTTTCACAGGAAAAATGGGAGCCATAGCTGATCTTTGGTGTAAAGACAGCCTCTGCTCCCTGTGCTGCACTGAAGCTCACCGGCGGGGCAGGATGCTGCTTGTGTCTGTAAAGCTGAGTATGTGGAAACAGAGGCTGTTTGTAAATGAATCGCCCTCAGATTGGGATGTGCGAGGCCCGTGGTGTTGCTGCATCGCCCTCAGATGTTTTTGCCACTGACTGTTCTTGTATGAGATTTGTCAATAAAGTGATTTCAGACTTAGTTTGTGTTTGGTTTGTTTTGTTTTTTAACTCTGACTTTGAATCTCTGACACAGAGAAGATCTAATGAATTGTTCATCGGCTTCCTGGCCAGCACCAGCTTGTGCTTTGTGCCTGCTCAATCCAGCATCTTTCCTGTCCCCAGGAGCGCACCGCTATGGATTTGCTTTCTGCACGTCTTCCTCTCCCCAGCAGGATGGGGAACCCTTGTTGGAGGGGTTTGGAGTATCCATCTCTTCTGTGAGGTTAAAACACAATAGCAAACCAAGCTCTTTGCCAAGCATGTTCTTGCCTGGGGATCTTAGATCTCTTTCCTGTTACCCGCTGTCGTCTCCTGTCTGGAGAAATCCCGAGTCAGAGCCTAGTCCAGTAAGTCAATAAGAGTTTAGATCAGAAGGGGCCGTTGAAGATTTGCACTTGTCCACTTGATTGCCTTGTTCAACATCTGACCACCTTTGAGAATTGTGGGCCATTTTCTTCTCTGGTTGAAGCGTCCCTATTGCAGTTTATTCACTGCATCTTGGGGGGTTTTTTTTGGGGGTTTTTTTTTTTTTGTTTTTTTTTTTTTTATTGCACAGCTCTGAGAAGAGTCTGGCTCAAGGTGTTAAAACACCATCCTCATTCTCCTTGGAAGGCTGACACTGGGGAGACCTCAGGATGCTGGAGGCACAGATGTGTGGTGTGGATGAGTTTCCTGGTCTAATTGCCACTGGCCAGAGGGGTGGCTCTCTTTGGTAGCATTGCTTTAAATGAGGTGACAGTTGTTCCCCTGAATCTGTTATCCTGACAATATGGCGATTCCCGAGTATGGATAATACAAGATGGCACAGAACCATGTGTTTTGGGTACTCCGTTCGCCCTGCCTTGTGTTCCTCTAGACCAGGTCCCAAGCCAGTGCAGGATTGTGCTGTTCCTCTCCTGCAGCTGAACTTTGCTAGAAAGAAATTGGTGATCACCTTTCTAAAAATACCGGTTTTGGCCAAATCTCAAATTCCTACATCAAAAGCAAACAAAGTGGAGAACAAAAGCCAAAGGGCATCTTAAAAAAAAAACAAACCCAACCAAGGGCCATTGGAGTGTGCTGGAATAAGGGTGTAGGGTTGGTGTTAGTGAAATGCTGCTCTTCCCGTCACTGAGGTCAAGGTCACAGCATTCATGCTGATCATTCCTCTATCCCGTGTTGCATGACCATGATCTCATTTGCCCTGCACTGGGGAGCTCCTAACGAGGGCAGCAGCCTGCGCCCGGTCAGGGCAGCTTGAGTGGCCGTGTTTTAAATAGCCAGCTTGCTTGTCCAAGAGGCTGAGCTAATTGCCTGCCCTGCGTAGAACCAGGAAGGAAAGTGGTTTTTTACAGCTGATGCTTAGAAAATATCCTACGTTCTGCCCTGGAGGGATGTGGGAGCGGAGGATCTCAATGGCAGAGGTAGTTGTTCCCTCATCAACAACGTCAAGTCCTCGGGGCAAGGCTGTGCAGCGCTAATCCAAGTTGTCGTTCAGTTCTCTGTATCCAGGGAGACAAATGTGAATTATTGTTCCAAAACATCGGCCATGAGAGAACAGATACCAGCTTTGTTACGTGTGGGATTCACCCGTGCATTATGACCTTGACCCACAGCATGTGACGGGACCAGGAAAAAAATTAGTCTCCTGAGCGTTCTGCCCATCACATGCCACTGGTGGGAGTGACGCAGCTTTGTCAGGCAAGATACTGAACGCTTTCACCACCGTTCCCACTGCTGCACGTGAGGCCCACGTGCAGTTAGCTGGCCACCTGGGCGAGTTCGCTGGCTATTTGAAACTGGAGACCGCTCTGCTTCCTTTCTCTGTCCCCTGCAAGTCCTTTGGTGTCCTCTCCCTGCTGCCTGGTGGGAAGCTTCTGCAGCCATGATGACCAGAGCAGGTCAGTCTGGGAAGCCTCGAGCAGCTCCCTGCTCTGCTCAAATTTGGGTAGAGCAACGTTATTTTTATTCAGACCTCTGGCTGATGCTGAGAGGTGATGGTCATCACTCCACGACAAGGGCTCCATGTTGGGCACCCATTTTCTGTCCTTCAGAGCTCCTCGGCCTCCTTTGGTTTCCTCCCCAAACTCATCAGTCCCCAGTTCATGTCTTTGCAGAAGAAGCTCCTGAGACCTGCTGGCACTGGCCAGGAACAGAGGAAAAATATGCACCCAGAGCAGAAATTCAAGGATTTGAAGTTTACCAACAAGACTGAAAAAAGAGAATTGTAGGGTTTTTATGTTTGTTTTTTTTTTTTTTTTTTTTTGTGTGTGTGTGCTAGCAAGTCCTTGTAGTCAAGGCTGATGTGTTTTAAATAAACACGCTTGCGGGTGGGGCAGAACTGACTGTACAAGTCTCAACTCAGGTACCTTTTCTTATGCAATTAACGTGCAATCTTACTGCTGCTACTTTTTGCTTTGGTGAAGGACTTAGGAGATGTCAGAGCATGTTTGTTGTGAGCTTTCACTTCTTAAAGGAAGGGGAAGGTATCTTCTTTTTAAAAGGAGCTGTCTTTTACGTATCATCTGGGTTGAAATTATTTCAGTAAAACAGTCTTGGGAACCCCTTTGGTTGCTCAGCATTTACTTTTTTTGGCCATGCTTTTGTCTTTGAGCATAGGACTAAATCCAGCCACATCTTGGCCAAACCGCTCTATTTAAAAGGTCTACAGAGCATTACAATGATTGCAAGTCCGATGATGCTGTAAATCTTAGCTTTATAAGGACCCTTAGGGAACTGCCAGGCTATTGCAGGCTGCGGTGCCTTAAATTAACCTGCTTTATTTGTGAAATATAGATATTTGTGTGCAGGCAAGCAACCAGCACATCACTGCTGACAGGCAGCTCCCAAGTTGTGCTTGCAATGGGGGGGCACTTGGGAGGGGGGCGGTGAGGGGGGATCTTCTAGCAGAAGGGTTTCAAGCTGGAACCAAGCCTGGAGGCTCTGGGGAAAAACATCTGAAAAGTGGGGAGTTAAGAAAAGAGAAGGCAAATTTTGTTGGCTGGATCCCACCTCCTCCAGAGCCTGGGAAGTTGCAGGGATCCGCTGCCCAGGGAGAGTTTCCTTTGCCATCCCTGGGGACCAAGTCCGGAGGACCAGGACAAAACCTGTATCCTCCGCTGTGCAGCTCGGAGACAGAGAGATCTCGCCCTGGCATGGCAAGGAGAACGTCTCACAGCATTTCTCCCTTGGGCCGTATGAACGATCCCTTCTGCTCCACATGGGCACCCACAGGGAGCTTGGGTGGTGCCGATATATACCAATATATCCATTTACAAGAGCCCGTCCGAGGAGGCGCAGAGCAGGCAGCTTTCTGCGAAGGGAGCAGAATGGATTTTGTTTTCCAGCCCAATTTTTTGCTGGTTGCATTCATTTCTTGGAAGCACAAGACGGTTCTGGCTGATGTTGCGGCTGTGCTGCAGCAGGCTGGAAATGAGGGAAAGGAGGGGAATCCTGAGCCAGGCAGCACGCGTGCACGGGCAGCGTGGCCCTGCTCTGTAACCGGCATCACCGCCAGCCGGGAAACCCGGTTTGGAAGGTGAAAGCAATATTTATTTAAGATATTTACCCTGCAGGTGAATTTCCACATCTGGGTCTTGCTGGAAGCGAAGGGATTGGTGAAATAACCACAGGAACCACCTTTAGGAACTGGGACGCAGCTGGGCAGAGCTGCGGCCCCCGCGGCGGGTGGCCAGGACGGGCGTTTGGTGCCAGCCCCGCTGTTCTTGGGGGTAAACAGAGCTGGTTTGGGCACAGCATTACATCGGGGCCAGGTCAGAGGGGGTTCGCTGGGTGAAAGAGCGGCTCACTGCAAGCCGGGCATGAAGAGGAGGATCAAGAGGGGTTGTGAGGGTGTAAAGTTACTGCTGACAACGAAGTGTGGGTTTTTGGGGTATTATATTGGGTAAGTCTCCAAATTTCAGTTGCGCTTTTATAGCCCACTGAACCTTTTGCCAGGGAGGCAAACCTTAACCAGATGATGAGCAAAGGGCAGGATGAAATCATTCCTTTAATGGCAAAGAAATAAAAAACCAGGAGAGCTGTGCTTTTTTTATGAGACCACAGACACAGTTTCAGGCCTAAAACATTCATTCTCTTTGAGAGCCAGCCCAGCGGAGCAAACCTCATTTGCAACTTGGCATTAATACCCGAGTTATCCAGTATTACCGTAACTCCGAGTCAGCAGAGGTCTCAGAGGCTTTCAAATCTAATAAACTGGCCGATAGACCTTTCGGCTGAAAAAGACAGGGAATTTGTATGTCAGAAGAAAATTCCTTGGTGTTTATCTGGGGTAATAAATGGACTTTTTGGTTTAAACATTAAGGTCTAGCAAAAACAAGCCGATAGCAAAGCGGTGGGATGCTGAATGTGGATGTGCCGGGGGCTGCAGTGCTGGGAGCACCGCGGGCTGCAACGGGTTCAGCCCGACCCCTGCAGCATCCCCTGCTTGGGGACCACAGGGGACACAGGGGCTGAACGGCCACCTCCAGCTGGGAGGAAAGGGGTGCACGCGATGGGCATCGTGACATGACGGGGGGTGAGAGGTTTGTCTTCCCAAGGCACCTGCAGTGATACAGAAATGCAGATACAGCGTCGGCACGGCCGGAGGGGCGAGACCAGCCCCAGGGCTGCGGTGGGAGCACGGATTCCCAGCTCGGTTGTGGTGATCCAAGTTTTGCCCGAGGCCTTTCCAGCACCTGTTTGCCAAGCTCCCTTTCGCAGGGGTCGCTGGAGCAGCGTTCTTGTAAATGCTGCTCTTGTCGCGGCATCTCTGGCGGCTGCCCAGGAAATTAAGGCAATTAATGAGCAATAAGGCACATGAGCAGTGAGAGGTAAGGGCGCTGTTTCGTATGAATGAATTACACGTGATTCACGCTGCCTGAAGTAACCTATCTGCAAAAACATACCACGTCACCCACATTGCACTTTCACAAAGTTTAAGCAAAAGAGACTTCTCAGGAGTGTGAATAGCTGGTAGGATTTTTTGCTGGCGGGACTGTAACTAAGATGGCTTAAGGCAGCTTATTAAAGCAGGCAGCACACAACCTCTGCGATATATTGACCCCAACAAATGTGTAAGAGTAAGAAGATATTCTCCCCCAAAAATTAAAGCTTTAAAATCCTCCCTCGGTGTTACGTAGAGGTGGAAGTAAGACCTTTGGAAATTTTTCATTAGAAAAAGAGACAGAAACCAGTTTTCGACCGGGGATTTATAGCAGAGCCTCAGATGCAGCGCTCTGACGTTGTGGTGAATGCTGTAACTGCTGGGATTTAGGGGTGGATTTCTGGTTCCCTTTTTGGCAAGCGCTTCTGTCTCAAGGCCAAGAGGCATTTCCAGATTTGTGTTTTCACCAGAGCTGGTCTCTTCCCCTGCATCATTCCGGTTTTTGGTGAACCCGTGTTTGTAAGAAGCAAAAAACATTCCCAGGCGGTGCTGCGGAGGCCTGCAGCGACCACTTGTGCCATTTCATGATTAAGGGGACCGTCATCCTGAGGTTGATACAAGTAAGTTCACGTTACAGGAAATACAAATATTTATATAAATATTTTTCAGGAAGATGGAGAAGCAAGTGTCCGAGAAAAAGATAAAGTTACATAAACACATGTTATCCGCCTGAGGTAACACCCCAAATACCTCATCCACTGAGTAATCTGGATGTGACATAACGGGGGCGCTGGCCGGGAGCCGGCCAAGTGAAATGTTCTCACCCCGAAACAAAGGAAAGCAAACTGAAGGAAGGTGGAATCTCCCGTTCCCAGGCTTCCTGTCCCCTGTGACCTTCCTCGCGCTCTGTTACATCCATTTCCAACAAAGGGCTTTTTTTTCCACCCCCTCCCCCTTCCTTTAAACAATGCAATGGATACCCCTCCGTCTGTGTGCTGGGAAGCGGCTGGCTGTTCGAGCCGCTCTCGGAAGCAATGGGGCTCCGCGGGAGCAGCTCCCGCTTTGCCGTGCGCAGCTTTCCCAGCCTTAGGTGAAGGAAACTACGGGGCTTCGAAAGCAATCCCGCAGCTGAAACAATAAAGTCTTGCTCTGGTCGAATATCATTAGAGATGAACCATCTTCCTCCCTTTCCTTGCGAGAGCAGTCCCAGTAGGCTTTGAATACCGCGCTGATAAGGGAAGTGGAAATGCAGAGGATAAAAGTGCTTATTCTGTTAAGGGCTGAATGACTGAGCCCCAAATTCTCCCTCTTTCCGAGGCCAGAAGGTCCCAACGGTCCCCACTTGGTGAAAGAACCAGCACTAAGCATTTTCTATATGGAAAAATAGTTTCTGTATTCCTCTGATTCCCCAATACTCAGATTTGTCAGGATGATGTTGTGTGAATTATTTACTACATTGAAGTTTGTATGACAGGGGAAAAGCTCAGCAAGAAGGATGGTGACTAACGATGTGTGTTCAAGTAAACACAGGGAGGAGGTGAAGGGGAATATTGCTATTTAGATGGGATTTTTTTTGCTACTATCAGTAAGGGGACATATTTCTTCTTTTTTTTTTTTTTTTTTAATTTTCTTAACTAGTAATGTATTACTTGTAGCTCCAGCTGTCCTTGCTCTCTCCCCAAAGCACTGGTCGCTGCAGCCCGGGGCTGGTCCCCGGCAGCAGAGGAGGGGACGGATGCTGCGTGCCCTGTAACACGGCCCTTCGTGGTGTAGCATCAGGCGCTTTGCTGATGGAAATTCAACGTAGCTCAGGTTTGAGATCAGAGCATAGCTGTTCAGGCGTGGACACGGGGTTTGCTTGGTGCGGTTACCTCATGCTGACAGCCTTTAATGTAACGAATTCAGAGCCGAGCCGGCTGCCTAAACAGAGAACAGGGGGACCCAACAGCCTCGTTTTCTACATCCGATTTTCTCAGCTCACATCCTCTGATTTCCCCCCAGCTCCCACAAGGAATCTGGGCTCTTGTCCTCAGCTGTGGTTTATGACAGTTTTGAGTCCATATTGAGTAATTCCTCTCACCCCGCCCCCCAAATATCTCGCTCTCCCAGGGCATTCAATCACACCTTGAAACTGCTGCTGTTCGTGTTTTCTTTTCTGACAGCTCTAACAATAACAAATGGGGATTACATTCTCCATAAAAGGCCCAGCCCGGGAGATCTGACTGCCAGCCAAGTTTGCCTTCAAAATCCTTACCGTGGCCATAGGTAGGCAGCCACCCCACCTACAAGAAAGGTTTCATAGAACCATAGAATGGTTTGGGTTGGAAGGGACCTTAAAGCCCACCCAGTGCCCCCCCCTGCCCTGGGCAGGGACACCTCCCACCAGCCCAGGTGGCTCCAAGCCCCGTCCAGCCTGGCCTTGAACCCCTCCAGGGATGGGGCAGCCACAGCTTCTCTGGGCAACCTGGGCCAGGGGCTCACCACCCCCACAGCAAACAATTTCTGCCTCAGATCTCACCTAAATCTCCCCTCTTCCAGTGTAAACCCGTTCCCCCTCGTCCCATGGCTCCCCTTCCTGATCCAGAGTCCCTCCTCAGGTCCTCCATCAGGACCTCCCTGATATGTCCAGTGATGGGGTCCCAGGTCAGCAAAGAGGCCTGCCCAGAACGCGCAGCTGAAGGGAAGAAAAGGTGTAAAAGGCCAAAAGGGGACAAGCCTGAAGAAAATAAACTGTTTGAGGAAACTTCCTTGGATTTGGGCTGGAGAACCTGAAGGTGGCTGCTGTGGTGGTGTGCAGGGTGCTGGTGTGCCCGGCCTCCTTTGGAGGCTGCTTCCATGTACAGCTGGCACCAGGGCAGCAAGCACAGGTGGCATACTTCTTGCTCTCCTTCCGATAAAAAATGCATCACATTTGTGGAGGAGGAGTGAGATTATTACAGGGAGCTGGGAAATGGGTGCTTTTTATTGAAAGCAGACATTTCCTAGGGATGCTTAATTGCTCTTCACCAACCCCACGCGGCTTTGGATGAAGCTGGTCCCTGCTGGATTTTTAGCCCGGCAAGGATGCTTTCCTGCGCTCCACTGTCACACAAAAGTGGTGTGTTCAGACTGGCCTTCGTGGGAGCCACGGGTACACCCAATGCTGCCTTTTTTCCAGTTCTTCTCTCCATTTTCGGCTGTCATGAGCCCCTTTGGGGCAGGGCACGGGCCAACATCCTCGCCCTGATCCGGGACGCACAGTACCGTATTTATCGCGGCTCACTTGCTGCACAGCCAGCATTCCTCCTAGCACGCCTGCAAGCATAAAAACCTCCTGCTGCGAGCTGGCGCTTGTGTTTCAGTAAATATGAAAAGAAATCATGGTTTATTTGTTGAGGGAACGGCCCCAAACACGGCCTCCTGGCAGTGTCTAATCTGGCTGTCAGAGATGGAGGGCGCTGCCCACACTTCTAGGCATTTTGTGGCTGACCCTGGGCCAGGCTGTTATCTCAGTGCGCTGTATCCTGAGCTCTGGTTCTAATGTTGGCGTGTGAGCCATCCTGAGGGATCGAGTGTGGGCAGCTGGCCACCCAGGGGCAGGATGGATGCAGGATGGCATCACGTTGTCTTAACTCCATCCCCAAAAGTCATCGAGAAAACCCCCTCTTGGCAGGTGGACTCGGAAAGACGCTGGACTATTCTGTCAGCCAAAGCTTTTGGGTTTTGTTGTAAGAATGGAGCATCCAGCACTTTGCTGGAGCCTACCAGGGCGGGTGAGCGCTGGTGTCTGTGGTGGGGGTGTAGGAGGCAGCTTTGCTGTCAGGGACGTCATGATTGCCAGCATGGAGCTTGCCAGCACGACGGCATATGAGTAAGAGCCATAAACTGGGGCTGGGGAAGGGGCTGGGTTAATAAGCCAGCGTCACCCACGTGGCCATTTTCCAAAATGCCAGTCCTTGGAGGGACTTTTTCCCCAGTTGCTTTCCCCACCCCCACTGTGACATGGGGCAGGTTGTAATTCCAACCAAATGCCTCTGGCACCTATCGATAGTTTATCTCCCCGGTCTCTGAATTTCCTGGCAATGAGATTAGTCCCAGCAGCGTGCGGTCAGCGCAGCCACACCAGCGGGGCCAGCCCTGCTGGGCTCCCTGCAGGCGCTCGGGGGCTCTTCACCAAGCTTCGTGCCCTCTCCCAGTCTCACTCCACCTCCCCCCGAGCCCACAGCCTGGGAGCCCTCCAGCCTGATGGCTCTTGGGGACCAAAACATGCCCGTCCCTCCCAGGAGTGGTTGTTCGGAGACTCACATCTCCCTGCTGCAATCAGAGCCTTTATGTAATTTATGTTTGCAGCGGGACTTCAAGGTGTGCCCTGCAACGCTATAAAATAAACAACTCTGGATCCTTTGTTTTAACAGGTCTGAGACTAATAGCTAGAAATGCCTCACAGCCACAAAGAATGAACAGCGGGACAGGAGCGCTGCACTGAGAATCTCTTTGCTAGAGGCAGGATAGTTTTCAAGTCTATAGTGGGCTTCTGGAGTCACTTGCCATAATCCTGGAGGCAAAGGTGAAGCAGTAAATCTGTGGTGACTCAGAGTGTGCACCTGGTAGAGAAACCCTCAGAAACATTTCTGCAAGGCACCAGGTTCATTCTGGCTGGTGAGGCACACTGGGGGAATCCCTCTAAAATGTCCCAGAAATGAAGGGAATGTAAAAAAGGATCTGAAACAACCCGGGGATGCCATCCGTAAGCAGTGTTCCTCTGCCAGGAAGAAAACCAGCAGTTTTTCAGGTAGTTTATCTCACTGCAATTTAAGATTTCTGTACTTCCGCGGTCATGGACGCAAGCTTTATTCTGCTATTTAACATAGCCACTCCTCACAAACCTAAAGTGACACCTGGTGGCTCTGTCAGTGGGGAGCCTTGTGCCCTGGTACCCAACATCCCGCCTGATGCTCGCGTTTCCTGGATGCCCGTCATGAGACATGGGCTTCTACCGTGTCAGAGTCGGCACTAAAGAGCCCGAGAAAGAAACCTCTTCTTTTGAGACAGATCCTGCTACAATGCACTCAGACAATCTGGGTGGCATAGGAGAAGTTAGGATTATAGCATGGCTTCATTTAATATCTTTATTTCTGCCATTTTCATGGGAAAAGTCATGTGGTAAGTAATTAGCTTCGTATTTTTACTGGTGTGTCCCATCCTGCTTAGTCTCCTACTGAAATATATGGACCCTCAGGTGCACCTATGAACTGGGAATGAAAGCAACATCAGAAAGACATCACAATAGTTTTTTTTTACCGCTCAAATTTGCAGTTTGCTTTGGATCTTTTTCCACGATCTTCCAGAGTTACCTGGAGATTAATTGCCGCCCTGTGTCTTGCCACCCGAAATCACCAAGTAGCAGGCAGAGGAAGGGTAAACCCCTCCCAGTATCTATTGCTGGTGCTGGAAGAGGGATTTCTCTGGAAATCCGTGCGGGGGAGCTCCCAGAAGATGCTGTCCTCGCTGTGCTGGCGGCTCCGCGCAGTGGCCTGGCAGCGGGAGCACACAGCCCCGGCTTCGCCAGCGATGCTCAGGGCCTTCGCACAGGAACGGCGTGGAGATCTTCTCCGTCACGATATTCTGGACATTGTGTTATGCAATTATCTGTGTACGGACTGTACAGACATGCCTCCAAGGATGGGATTAGGTGTTTTGCCAGTCCCAAAGCACCGATCTGGACTTGCACGGGGTGGTAAAGCTGTCGGGACAGGTTTTACTAGGAAACAGTTTTGGGCTTCTGAAGGTGTGATTCAAACCTGAATGAAGAGGCTAAAACCTGTGTGGTGTGACCCGGGATGCACCCGTAGGTGGGAAAGAACAACTTTAAAAATGCCAAAGCGTTTAATTAAAACCACTTAAAATCAATATTTTAGTGAGGAAACATGAGCATATTTGGCTGCAAGTTCTGGTGGAAAGCAGGCTTTCAGCCCTGCCGAGGTGTCCGTGTGTCCGTCCTGCAGCAGCACAGCTCCCTCTCCCGACTGCGGAGCCCACGGGCGCTGGATGAACCCGGCATTGTGCTGGCTGTGACACTGGCTGGTTTTTGCAGAGCAGAGGGGCTTTAAAGCATGAACGCATCGCATCCCCACCTGCTGGGATGGGGTAGATTAAGACATCCCAAATCCGTAATTATGTCAGGTTCTCCACTGAGCTGCGTAGCCCAGTGGGACCTTCCCAATCTCCAGCCATCTTTGCCAATTTCATTTAAAGAAAAAAGACGTCTATTTTACAGTGAGGGCCGCTGCCTGAGGAGGTGGGGGTGGGCAGGGGTGTCTGCTGACAGCGCCGCCGTGCAAGGGGTTTCTGATGATCCCTGCAGCCTGGTCACTGCCACTGCCCTCCCTGCTGCCACCCCGTGTCCCGGGGCTCTGCAGGGACACGAGCAGGACGGGTACTACGCAAACACGCTTTGTGCCTAAAGCACTGATACACCCCTGTGTCAATCTGTGATACTCTGACCTTTTAGCCCCATGAAGAGGTCTTCAAGTCTTGATTGTCCACCTTCCTCAACAGCAGATAGCTTGGATGATCCTTGGAAATACAGTATTTCTGCTTGTACAAGGGTTTGACTAGCCCTGCTTGTGTTGTCCAAGCAGCTTTAACGCACCAGCTTGGCTACAGGTAGCTTGGATGGGAGTATGTCCCCTGGAAACAAGATTGAGTTCCTTACGCTGCAAACCTTGCGGTGAGCTCCATCCCCAGGTGCAGTGTTCCGTTAGGATGCTGCGTCTGTGCCGCACTTTGTGTGCCCACAAACCGGGTACAGGGCTGGAGAGGTGGGCACTGCAAGTGGATGAAGACACAAATCTCACATTCTCATCAGCCGTGATGAATGACCTGTGTTACCCCACAGAGCCCAGCTGGGGAAACGGCCCAAAACTGCCCAAACTGGACTTGTCAGAGGAGCTGCCCTTCAGGCAAGGGGGCACGGGCTGTCGGGGAGCTCCAGCTGGGGAGACGAAGCCTCAGACGTGGCAGGCAGCTGAAACGCATGTCAGAGTGCTGTGGTTTGAGGAAGCCACAGCAATTTATTGTCATTCCGACCATTATTCTCTCACACGATGACCCTCCCCCAACCCAGGAAGGGGAATTGGGAAAAAAACAAGGAAACCTGAGGGTTGAAATATAAACAGATTTAATAGAATAAGACTAAATAATTAACAACACTAAAGACCCGGTACTGATCCCGATACCGATATAAACCACACGAGGACTATCCCCAGCCTGTTCCCCAGCAGAAGCCGTGCACTCCCCGCAGGGACAGCCAACGGGGGACCCTGCGAGCGCTGCGGCTGCGGGAGGAAGGGAAGGGCTCAGGGCTCCAGCACCGGGGCGAGGAGTGCTCAGGATGGCAGCCATCAGGGGAGAGAGCGACTACACCGCAAACGGTCTCATTTCTATGGAATGTGCCGTTGATGGTACGAAATAACCCTGGTGGCAGCTTGGGGCGATGCCCGGGTCTCGCTCCCCCTCGTCCCCGCACCTCGAAAACACCGAGACCTTGAAACCCGCGCCCCAGAGCTGGCGATAAAGTAAATGTTGTCACCAGTTCAGGCACCGGAGTCTTCTAAAAGTGCGGTTTTCCCAGGCATTAGGAGACCTTACTGAAAAGTAAAATCACGGAAAGAGAAGTGAGTCCCGTGTCGCTCAAACCAGAACACAGAGCCTCGCCGCCACCACCCCCCTGCGGGACCCTGCTCTCCGGACCACCGCTGCTGCTGGGCCCACGGGGATTTTTCGTTGCTGCCAGGGGATAAACCACCAGAAAAACACGCTTTGCCGCAAGGCGGTGCCTCCTTGCAGCCCCAGCACCAGGCACTAGATGTCCCTGCGCGCCGTGCCGCGGGCGCGCACCCTCCGGAGCCGCACAGGCCGCCGGCGTGACATTGCCACGGGACGAAGGTGGCCTTTGTCCAGCTCTGGCCTTGCAGGATGGAGGGGACTTCATGGGCAAAAGGCGCTTGCTGCCCCACTTGTCTTCGTGCTCCCCTGGGGATGCCAGGTCAGGAGCTCCCTCGCTCGGGGCGGGGGGTGTGTATCGTTTTCCATGAGATGCCAGCGAGCTCTTGTCCGTGGGCACCCCAGCACCTGCGGCTCAAAGTCACTTAACGGTGATCTCGTTAAATTATTTCAAGAGCAGCCCTTTGTTGTGGGAAACCGGTAGCTGCCTTGCAGGTCTGTTCATGCCTCGGTGAAACCCATTAAATTACAAGAGTGGCAAACGGAGCAGCATTTTAAAACAGGTTCGCAGCCAGGAAACCCAGCAGCTGCTTATAAAATGAAATTTTTTTGTGTCCAGCAGTGAGCAGGACCGGAGAAATGGCAGATGTTACTCACCCCAACTCTTAGTGAATAATTACTGTTGCGGTGTAACATGTAAATAATTTCCCCACTTCTGTCACTTCGAGGACAGCAAATAAGGACAAATAAAATGCCGCTGGAAAAATGAGTGTGCCCGGTGCCTGGGCAGCAAGGAGCAGCCTTGAGTATGCGACTAAACTGATGGTCTCTATGTGAGAGCCCAGCTTGCTTCTGGAGGCTGCAGCGGGCGTCTTTTGGGGACCCCTGAGAGACCTCCCCTCCTCGTCGCCCGTGTTTGCTGCTGGGCCGTCTGCTTACCCTGAACCTCATTTCTGCCAAAGTCACTCCTGTCCTACAGCTCCAGCGGCGCTTTGAGGACAGAGAGCAATGCTGCAGGAAAAGGGACACTCAGGTGAGTTTTGTGCCCTACTGAATAACCTCCACGCATTCACAGCTTTAGCCACGGGCTAAATATGTTAAGAATAAGAAAGGTTTCTATTTTATTCCTTTAAAGCGAGCATCCCCTGGGGCAGCTCTCAGCCAGTGTCCTGCCCATGACCCGGCTGAGCCTGAGATCCTGCCCAGGCTCTCGCCAGGAGCTTTGCCATCGTACCCCATCATATACTGGGTACACCAGAGGGAGTCCCTTTTACATTGAAAGCTGCCAGATTTTTACCCTCTGAGCAGTAATTAACTGTATTTATTGTCAGTTAATAAATTGGGGAAATCTTGTCCTCCCACAAATGCGGCCAGAGGTGGTATCTGCTGGGCAAAGGAGGAAATTATTTTAGAAATTAATTACAGCAGGCATGAGCAATGGGAAAAATGCCAGTCCTTCCCTCCCCGCCTTTGCTACGAAGAAGCTTCATAGCTCTAATTTCAATACATTTGCAGACGCATTTTGTCCGTTGAAATAGCGTGAATTAACAGTTTTATGTTGCCATTGGGGAGGTCAGTTATAAAGTGGCAATAATTTATTTAGGTGCAATAACTCAAATGGGTTTTTTAATTAGCGGTCACGCCCACAGACGTGCTTATAAATCTGAAAGTCTACAATTCCCCGTTTCTGTGCTTTTTATACTGTTATATACAATCCGACATGAGGTGTAGCAGGGACAAGAAACAAAGAGTAATTTTGAAAGGTCATCAGAAATGGATTGGTTTATTCCAAGGGTACTTAATAGTTCTGACCTAAGTTGCATGTTGAAGGGGAAAATATTTTGGTCTGCTTTATGTAAATACTATTATAAACAATAAACGTGCAAGAAAAATGCTACAATGTCTGTTCCCTGCAAGTACACAATCACAAACTATCGAGTCCGTGGCCTGTGACTTTAAGCAAGGGCGGGTCGGTTTGGGTGTTAAACGCTCGTTTTCGCCATTGCCAAAATAACGGAGCTGGGTAATGTCCCCTTAATACCCAAACAATCAACGAACCCAACACCCCACCCTCTGAATTTATTTAGCAGCCGTTAGAGGAGGGGGCTCCAGGCTTTGTGCCTCCTGCTAGGAGTTCACTGAGTTTGCCTGCATCTCAGGATAACAAAAATGCAATATTCTGTGGTTTTTAAGGTTTCCGCTCTATGGTGGTACCCTCCCTGGGGAGGAAAGGCCATGGCTGGAGCCGGTGTGGAGCCCCCAGCCCAGGTGTCCTGAATTTCACAGGATGCCCGGAGGCCGTGGGCAGCCCCAGCCAGGAGCTGTGCTGCTGCTCAGGGCTTGGGAGAAGCCACCCAGCTCCAGAGGCCTCTCCGGGATGAGCCTTTGTTTGCCTTGGAAGGTGAGTCTCTTAAGATTTGGAGGTTTGATTATTATTTATTTATTTGGTTTTTGTTTCTTGTGGTGTTAATTCCTCATACTGCTCTGGGGAACCCTCTCTGGGGAACTCTGTGCATCTGGGGATTGTGATACTAGAATCATAGAATGGTTTGGGTTGGAAGGGCCTTTAAGGGTCATCTCCTCCAACCCCCCTTGCAATGAGCAGAGACACCTTCAACTAGATGAGGTTACTCAGAGTCCTGGCCAGCCTGACCTTGAATGTTGCCAGGAATGGGGCATCTCCCACCTCTCTGGGCAACCTGAGAGTGTCTCACCACCCTCAGTGTAAAAAAATTCTTACTAATATCTCACCTGAATCTCCCCTCTTCCAGTGTAAACCCGTTCCCCCTCGTCCCAGGGCTCCCCTCCCTGCTCCAGAGTCCCTCCCCAGCTTTCCTGGAGCCCCTTGAGGGCCTGGAAGGGGCTGGAAGGTCTCCGCGGAGCCTTCTCTTCTCCAGGCTGAACCCCCCCCAGCTCTCTCAGCCTGTCCTCCCAGCAGAGGGGCTCCAGCCCTCCCAGCATCTCCGGGGCCTCCTCTGGCCCCGCTCCAACAAGTCTACATCCTCCTTATGTTGGATCCAGAGCTGGATCTCTAATGCTGCAGGAGTTTTACTTGATGGTGAGGTTAGTGCAGATAATTACGAGGTTCCCCAGGTGTCTGGGGCGGGGGTGGGTTGCCTTTAGGAATAGGACCAGGAATAATGAGAACTCTCCTGCTGTGCCTAGCCTCCATTTGCAGGAACTGGGTGCGTTGGGTGGGCTGTGTAATTCCTGAAAAAAAGTCCCTGAGGAGGAGATGTTTGGGTGCAAGCAGGAGTGCTTTAAAAGAAGGGATTTTTTTTTTTTTTTTTGCTCATTAGCCTAATCGCAGTTGGAAAAGGCTCTGTAGATATTTAAAATTAAAGTCTATGTTTTATCTTAGAGCAAGTACCAGTGTAGCACTCTTAAGATCAATGCAAGATAAAATGGTGCATTAGAAGCATTTTACTTGCTCCAGCTCCTGCCCTGGTTGCAAAGCCTGGGTCAAAGCCCCCTGACCCCAGTGACTGGGGGGGCGAATCCATGCTTTATTAATGGAGTGGGCAAGCCGTGTTCCCCAAACCATGAGCTCTGAACCCCTCAGCTTGCAGAGGAGAGGGGGTTTGTTGTATTTTTAGGTGTTGTCATACATTGCACGGGTATGTGGTTTCCCCAAGTCTTCTTCAGTTCAGGCTGGTACGTTACCGCGGTGCAGTTGGCAGCGTGGCGTTTTCAAGCTGGGGTATAAATTTGTTATAAAATCACCTGGTGATTACACGTGGCATTATGATAAACCTAAATTAGTGCAGGGACTAAAGTGGCATTTCAGCCTCCGGGCTGGGCAGGCAAAGTCCCTCTGCCCAATTCCTATCTCTATAACAGGGTCACCATTTCCTCTTCCTGCCATCGAACCCTTGGATTAACCTCAATCCCTCAGTCATTAGTAAATATTAGTAAGTCATATGTGACATTTTGCACTAAGTGGGGCTGCAGGTCCTGCCTGTTGGAAGTGTTTAATTAAATAAAGCTCCCCGCTGTGCGCAGAGGGGCAGGGGGGAGAAGGCAGAATTCAAAGGGGAGATGAAAGGCGCTGCCTCTGCCTGCCACGCCAGGGTGCAGGCAGGACTTCTGCTTTGTCTCGGACCTTTCTTTCAGAGAAGCCCTTGGGTTCTTCAGGTGGCCTCTCATCTGTAATTGCAGCTCATGGTTTGAGCTCTTGCTCCAATGGCCTTTCCAGAAGCTGCTGGAAAATACTGGGCGTAGCACCTGAATAAAGCCCCCGATGAAAGCCTGTAGAGCAAATGTCATCAGTGATGATGTGCCGAGCACCGTGTGGATCAGGGAGGGAAAACTGCTGGGCCAGCATCAGGTGTGAAACTGGAATGGCCATAGCCTTTTCTTGGGGCCTCGGACGTTCTGAACTTGGAGCTGGGGGTGCGGGAGAATAGCTCTAGTCTCTCCCAGCCTTCAACAACCTGCCCGTCCTTACTGGGCCCTTCCTTTGTAGGGCTGTGGTGGTCTGGGACCCGGCGTGTTCCTGGCAGGAGCAGCAGTGGGGAAGCTCGCTGTCAAACGTCAGGGCAGAGAAGGTGGAGCCGGAGCTGCTGCTGTTCCCTCGGCAGCTCGCCGTTGCCGCTGTTGGGCAGGGTTTGAGCTCGCTGCTGGCAAAGCAACCTGGAAAGGAAAACGCCAGTGGGTCAGGAGTGGAGACAACAGGCTGTGCTGGGCTCTTCTGCCGTTGGGTGCTGCGTGGCTTGATTCCTCTGGGTCTATCAAGACCTGTAATTAATGTTTGCTGCTTTCACTGGGATGCACTTTGCCTGGATTTAACTGTGTTTTTTGTTGTCTCGTCTGTGTTCTCTCCTCTTCATTCCTGTGCTGCACAGCATCTGCGTTCTGCATATGCATAAAGCTTTCAAGGCAACCAGCGGCTGCTGGTGGTCCCCCGCTCTCCACCTTTAATGAATGAGCAAAAAGCGTGCTGGATGCCAGGGAGCAGCAGCTAAAGAGATGCTCTACCATCTGGCTGGAGAGGCAGGCAGGTGTCAAAGCCACATTGTCTCCACTTGTCCAGCACTCGTTTGGTTTCTTCTTCTGGTTGATGGCTGCATGCTGGGGACCTGGGCAGTGCCGCGACCAGTGGCACAGGATGGCAGGAGAGGCTGGCAAAGCCCCGATGCCTTGGCTGCAGGCGTGTTTACCTGCACGGGACAGACAGTGTCGCGTCACCCTCGGCAAGAGGCAGGGCATGAGTTTTGGCACACAGAGCCCAACCTGGGGTCTGTGCCTCTGCCCTCCCCCTTGGCTGTGGTGTGACAGGTGGGCCAGGACCAGCCCGAGCACATGCCTTGGGGCTTCCTGTGTGTCCTCATCTGCCTCAGATAAGTACAGAATTGTCTTTTCAATTTATTCCTCAAAGGGAGACTTCAACCTCATGGTTTGACATTAACAAGAACTGATTTTTGACAAAAGCACAGAAATAGCCCCAAACTTCCAAGCCACGTAATGAATAATCTTGCTACACAGAAACAAAAATTCAAAGAACCTTATTTATAACTTATTCAGTAAATAATTTTAAATAACGAGCATATAGTAATTCTAAACTGGCCGTGATTAATACAGTCTGAAGCAGCCATTTAGCAGAGGGATGTCTAAAAGAGAAAGAAGCCTATGAATAATCTGAGGATTGTAAAAGTACGAAAAAGCGCTATAATTCAGGCCGTGAGGGGTGCGGGCTGAATGGCACCAGCAGTCGGTGCGTAGGGATCCAGCCCTCCTAAGCCCGTGGCAAGGATCATAAGATGTGTCTTGCCTAAATTATCTTTGCTGTGAGTTGTAAGTGGGGATTGAGCGATGGCTGGCTTGCACGCCCGCCTGCTCTGAGCATCCCTGTAAACGAACGCAGAGCTATTAAAGTGCTCCACACGGTTCCCATGAGCCAACATAAGCCTCCTGAAGTTCCTCCTTTTTCCCCCATTAATTTTGCATTGCTGGAGAAGAAGGGAACCCTGAAAGGCGATACCTGGCTGAAAGAGGGGCTCAGCCCACGGGTGTCCTGGCCCACTGTCACACTTCTCTGTGCCCCATGTATTTACAAGCCTTTCAAGAGCTTCCAGCCATTATCCACGTACTCCGACAGAGAGAACCGGGCTCCCACTTGCTTTTCTTTGAGCAGCAGCTAAGAGGAAAATTCACATTCCCCTTCCTGTCGCCTCGAATGCAGAAGTTTCACCCTAATTTACCTGAATAAAGATGGGTGGTTAGAAGAAGAGACTATATACTACCCCCAGCTAGACTTTGCTAGGGTGTCTGGGCTCTGGTGCACTGCAGTATATAAGCTCTGTTTAAAGAAATAATTTATTGCTGCTGTTTCTTTTTTTTTTTTTTTTTTCCTCTTGAAGTAGTAGCTGGTCAGGCCTTTTGGAGTGATCGTGCTGATCTGCATTTGAAGATCAGGCATCGGGCTGAGTGTGGGAAGCACGTAATGCTTGCACGGGGGTGCTGGGCTTGCTGGCTTATGTGTCGATGTTCAAATCCAGGGACCTGGCCCTTGTGGGGCATGAAGTTCCCCAGAGCTGTCTGTGAGAGGGTCTGGCTGCTGCGGGTGGGCAGGGAGTAAAGGCCATTCAGAGCCTGTGGCTGCTCCAGCACCCTGGGGAACCCCCCCGAGATGGTCTGGGTTGGAGCTCTCTGCCTTTGCTGCCTTTCTGGGTCAGAGCTTGAACTGGGACTGTCTCCTCAAGTGTGGAGGGTGAGGTTTAGTGTCATTTTGTCCAGAAGACTTACTGCCTCTACTGCAAGTCTAGATCTTGATCTGTGTAGGTGAGCACAGGAGTATCCCAAAGGAACATCCCTGTAATACAGAATTACAGGATTGGAAATGTTTGTCCATCTGAGTGCTGTGATTATCTCTGTAGCCATGCATGCTGCAGTACCCCTGCTGGAATTGCTGGCTATTGGTTGTATAGGGG
>VXBH01001672.1:181174-236300 GCA_013400035.1 Rynchops niger
TTTTTTTTTTGGTCCGCCTTGAGAGAGCACCTGTCAGTCATGGTGGCCAGCTTCACCAGCCATTCCTATTTGCTTAACTGTTGATAACAGGGTTTGCCAATCATTGTAATTAGCTCAGTGTGTTCCCCTGCAGCCCTTTGGGGTCAGGGCTTCCCACGGCCGCCCCTCGCAGCAGTCGCTGCAGGAGACGTGCAGGAATATTTCCCTTGGCACAGCCTCCCCACAAACGGCGGCTCAGAGGTTTCCACAGCCAGAGGGTAGTATCTTTGCATTTAATATCCCTAGGGATCTCTTTTTCACAATTTTCTCTTTGATGTTCTGGCCTTTAATTTATTGGTTTGTTGAAATTCAGTCTCTTCACGGCTTTACCTGGTAGAGCTCCAAGGAACAGAGGAAGCATCAGCCTGCCGCTTGCCTATCTCACCGCAGGTGGCCCGTCTGCCATGCACAGCCCTCTGCTGAAAAAAGAAAATCTTACACTTCTAATGTTTGTCAGAATCCCAGGAAAGGGCGCAGAGCCCCGGACAGGCTGCTGAAAATACAAGCTCACAGGTTACCCAAAATAACAGGCTTCTGCTGTCTCCACACCTGCAGAGGTTCTGATCTGGCAGGGACTTTGCTCTTTTTAATTAACCAGCTGAGGCGGATTGTTATCTGGCGCTGCGTGCTGGTGGCACACTGGGGAGGGAGCTCCCAGTGCAAGGAGCGCTGGCAGCTTTGCCCAGAACTGGTGACTCTTGCTTTCCTCAGCGATGCTAAAGCTGCTCTCCTGGACCTGTGTAGGAGCCCTACGGAAACAGGTGGGGGGGAAATCTGAACAAAACTTCAGCTCCTGCCATCTAGTTTAACTTTTGCCATCCAGAGATCAGATTATTAAAGGGGCACCTACAAGGCAAAGGGAGGATTGTAAGCCTAAGGAATTGTGGCATTTAGTGTGCAGCTTCCTATGGTCATAGAGGTCATAAACTTCTAAATGTTTTCAGCATCTTGATTTTATTGTATTTTTTCCCCATCCTGGTAAAAATGGCACGTGTTGTGTTACAGCAATGTGGCTGGTTCAGACGTGGTAACTATGGAGCCTGAGCATGTGAATTCAAGAGCTTCTCCCTCCTCCCCTTCCCTCCTTGGCGTGAATTGTTAATTCATGTAAAATCGGATGTTCTTGGTGCAAGATGCTAAAACACATTATTGTTCCTGCCATGTTCAGGTACTTGTATCAAGGTGACTTGATTCAGTGCCTGCATGTACTACGAGACTGCTAATGAGGCAGCTCTTGCTCGTTAAAAAATGTCTTGGTCTCCTGCTCCAGAGAAGTGAGATTCTGTCTCTAATGCGAGCTAAGTCCCCAGCCTTGCCTCCATCAATAATACCAAGCATCTGGACTTACAGCGATCTGTGTGATAACCTCAGCAAACGCGCTGGAGAGCCCACCTTGAAAGGGGGAACACATTGGAGACATCTGGAAAGAACTGGCAAATGGTCTGAAAAAAGGCAAAGGGCTGGGGTGGAACCTTCTGGCAGTGAATAATTCAGCTAGCTCTAGTGATGCTTTGCAGGGGCATGGCTGTTAGTCATTCAAAATAATCTTTCTCTTCTGTGTAGGAGTGTTTTTCCTTTCTCTGCTAATAAATCCACCTACTGTCTTGTAATCCTTCCCGTACCAGTAAATAATACTTAATCGTTTAATTGGCATGTGGTAGGAAAACGGAGGCATCTTGCTTTAGGCTGGTGAAGCAGAGCCGTCAGTCATCTGAGTTATCTACTGCGTACTTTAATCCTCTCATTAGAAAAGTGTTAATCAATTATAAGTTAAATAGCCCAGCATTCTCTTTGAAAGAGACAGTTTTATTTTGACAGAACAGCCTCATTGCTAACGATTCATTATAGAAGTGTTGCTTCCCAAAAACTGGAGTTTTATTGTCTTGAAATCTCCAGTCGCTGCAACTACCCAACTCCTGTGTCTTGTAACTAAACGTGAAGAGCATCCAGCTTTAATCTTGTGGTTTAGTTTGGAGCTTTTGTCATAATTAATAGATGTTCATGGCAATGGCCATCGGTCTGCCCCATCCATGGGGCTGGCTTGCTGGGCACTGGGGGTTAGGTGGTTTCCTCTGCTGTGGAAGAGGAGAGATGTAAAAGAAAATGTGCCCAAAACTCTGCAAATGGTTGTAAAGTGCCTACAGAGCATGGCAGGAGGAGCTGGCGGTGGTGCAGTATTTCACTTGGCGGTGACCAGGGGTGAGTTAACATCATGGTTTGGTCAACTTGGCACCTTCCTATTGCTGCTGTCCTTTTGGCTTCCGCACCGAGAACGGGCCCAAAGGGTTGTGCTTCTCCCTTGAATTTATCATATCTAGAGAAGGTGTGGGTGGGAACGGAGCCTTTCAACACATGCTGTCTTGGATAGCTTCTGCTGTTATCAAAACTGAAGTACAATGGAGTGTGAAGATGGGTTAAACTAACTTTGCTTATAAATTTAACATGGAGATCTGGAGGGGCAAATGCTGAGAGCAAGCTTCAGTTTTTAGTCGATTGGGATGATCAGCTAAAGGCCTGTAGAGGACATAGCAGAGCTAATAAAGGCAAAAAGGAAGCATGAATGTGGCAGGAATGGGGGTTGGAAAGGGCTTCTTCCTTAAGAGCCACCGAGGGCGCTGGAGCTGTGCCCGTTCCTACCTCAGTAGGGCTTGTCCTTTAAATGGCTGCCCACAGCTAGCTGTTAGTGACTTAAGAGCTCATTAAAGGAGATTGATGCTGTTATTCTTTCTAAGTAAAGGTCTGCATATCCCAGTGTTGCAAGCCTCAAGGCAAATTGTGCTACAAACGACGGGGGCACATATGGAGCCAGTTGCAAACGGGGGACATAAATATCTTTGGACATCGGCATCACAACAAACTGGCTAGGGAACCAGGATCGATGGCGGCGGCGTTGTGCCCTTGTGAGCAAATCAAGCTCTGCTTCTCACATATAAACCAGCAGCGTTGCTCTGCCCGATGGCTTTGTGCTGATAGTGCCTGTGCCACTGCTGTCTGTGGCGCTCACAAGCTTCTAAAGCTGGAAAAAGGCTGAAAAAGAAAGACGAGGAAATCAAAAGCTTCAGGTTCGTTTCTCAGTCCCAGTTTGATGTGTTCAAGGACTGAGGCACGTCATAACTGTTGCCGAAGTAGAAACCAGTCTTGTTAATCAGCAGTACGCAACTTAAGAGACTGAGGCTTGAGGTTCTTCCATGGATTGGGCTTCTTGGTTAAGAGATAGTGCTGGGAGAGCAGGGAAAGTCCTGGGCCTTCCGTGGAGGGAGAGGGCTGAACCAGTCCTGCTGTGGTGGGTCTCCAGAAGAGCGATTTCCAGCCCTTCCCACATCCTGCTGTGTGCTTGTCCTCGTTTGTAGGCAGAAACTGTTCCTCTAAGGACTTTGGGGCTCTGGGAAATTTGCAGGATTTCTAATGGTGGTAGCTTTCAAAGTCTCACCCGCCCTTTCCAACCCCCACTTGGAGAAATTATTTTGATCACCTCCAGCGAGCCCAGAGCAGGAAGAAATTAGTGTGTGTTTGTGGATGTGCTTATAGCTCAAATTCACAGCAACTGGACCCGCATCGCTGTGGAAACATCTCCTTTCCCCCTTTCACTCTGAGAGTGCCCCTCACTGAGCTTCAGTTGTTAATACGGAAATTGGGGCAAAAAGGGGTGCAAATGCCTCTTCGGTTCTGGCAGTGGGGGAGCACAGGGAAACGCAGGCATAGAGGGAGGGAGAAAACTGGCGCGGGCGAGCAGGTCGTCCAAAGACCCTGTTTTTAGTGTCCACTGCTTTATGTCCTCATGGGCTCCTCATCTGCAGGGCTACAAGTTGCAGGAGGCACTTTGGGGTCAGGAAAATGGGAATAGGGTCCGAGCCCAGCCCTGCTATTGTGACATGTGCTGAATGTTGTGTGTCGCTTGCGTGGTGTCCTGCCTGTGTTGGGGGTTGTGCTTTAGTCCTTTCCTTTTTTTGGGAGCCCAAGAAGCTGTCACCATTCAGCTTGCTTGCCCTGTCAGTGCCCATCGTCTTTTTTTTTTTATGGTATCTGACTGCTGGCAAAAAACTTTCATTCTGGAGTTGTTTTGCGTTTAAAAATAGCAGGCATCTATTATTAATTACCTTGTTAATTTATTGAAACATTTTCAGAAAACTGCTTGATTGGAATTTAGCATGGTAATTGTCCACAAGGTGGTTTTAAGACTGGAAGTACTTGTCTCCTCACCTTCATCCATCAATCTGAGGCCCTTTGGCAAAATACCCTTGCACAGGACTTGAATGGTGGTAAGCAGCTGGGACTTCAATAATACGGCACCCAAGGCATCAAGGAAGAAAAATGAAGGCATCGTAGCTTTGGGTGCTTTCATCAGATCTTAAAGAGATGCCAGGCTAGGACCGTGATACCTTCATGTTATGTATCAGATTAAAAAAAAAAAAACAAAAAACAACCCAAATGCCTAACCTTCCACTGCAACAACTCGGCACTATTTTGAAATTATGCTTTTCCTGTGAGGTCCCAGGAGCCTCGCGGTCCCAGCCGTAATCCCCTTCCACTCATCAAAAACACTTATCTTCCAGACCTGGGTAATTACCTTCTGCGAGGCTACTGCTCCTCACGCGCAGGGAGAACCTTGAGCTATTCCTGTCCTGCTGGTGCGTCCAAATTAAGTCATTAGTTCTAAGTGAGAATATTTATAATTCTTGCATAACAAAAACAGCGTTAGTAGCCACCCACATATAAGTGGAAAAATGCAGTGATGAATCAGGTTTTCTAAGCATGGGTAAATCTGCTAAGTTCTTTCATGACCAGATGACCTGTATAAATACATTTATCTTTTTCTAAAAAAAAAAAAAAAAAAAAAAGATAGTCTGGATTTCATGCTACAATCAAAAAGCACCTTGTAAAACAGTGTAATGACATTTATTTACGAGGAGAAAGTTTGGATCTGTTTTCAGTTATTTGGACTCCTGTATAATTTCCTGGCTCTCTCTATTGTACATTCAGTTATCCTTCCAAGTCCTTGCAAAGTTCACAGCACATGGTTTTGAAGAGGTAACATCTGTTTAAATCGGGGCATGCTGTTCCCGAAATAATAAACAAACCTATCAGTCAGATGACAACTTTTGAGATCATGTAGAAATTGTGAAAGGTGATTGCTGGCCATGCTCTACAGGCTGTCACTAGATGTGTCTGGCACTTCTGTCCAGCCTTTAAACCTGTGAACTCAGTGGACTGTCAGGGTTTGATTTTCATCATTGACCAGCTTGAAAAGAGCAATTCTCAGCTGCTTGTGCTGTTTCAGAGCTGCTTTTTTTTTTTTTCTTTCAGCAAAAATACGAAGGCATTTGCTGCACGTGGTGTGCAGCACAAGTGAAGAGCTGAGATTTTTTTAGGACTTGTTTTTCTTCTTGTGTCTCTTCTCGTTAGCAAATGTATATAAGAACCAAGGGGGTTTAGTGTTTTTTTTTTTTCTTCTTTTTTTTCTTTTAATATTTTTTTGTCTGGACCATCATAATTCTGCAAAGCAGGCTTGAATTGAGCGCATAGGGTTAGGATTTGTATCCTCATGTGCTGCAGGCTGACAGTTACGTAGCAGCCTGGCTTTGGTCTGGGCCGGCGTGTGGTTTACCTCGTGCAAGGTTTAAACCAGATGAAGTTTAATCTGGGCAAGGTCTGGATACAGCCCAGAAGCTCCACCATGAACTCAAGCCAATGGTGTAGCCAGGACATGAGCTTTCATTTCCGCAACAAAAATGTCCATATCCCACCTGTTTCTGCACGGCATCAATTTATGGCCCATCTCTCTCCAAAATATTCCTCTCCTGTTCCTAAAGCTTTTCCCTGTTAAAAGAGCAGGCTACCAGAATAGAAGGTGTCATGAAAGCCTTTGTGGATGGTGGGCAACGGAGGCACTGTTGGTCCAGGTGAGACCCGCATGTGTGGGGATGGGGCTTCCCTGCATGGGGGGCAGTCATCCACATCTGGGAAAGTTGCTCCATTTAAACAGAGTGCTTTGCCTTCCAGGCTTGCTGATGCTTCAGCTGGTATTTGACAGCTCAAGTTCCCAGCTGTTATCATGCAGAATGTCCTTTCCTCATTATCCAAGGTACAAATCATTGGCCACAGTTGCAGCGTTGGTAGCCATCATCTGTGTCCTCCACCTTTTGCTGTAAAACCTGCAGCTAGAACATCCAGCCGGACTGACAGACAAAAAAAAAATTAAAAAAATCACTATCACCTAATATTTGGAGTTCCTCAGCCCTGCTTGCCAGCCTGTGGGACTTGCTGCCTTGTGACTACAGCGTACTTCCAGGTTGGGTTGCCCAAGGGCTGTGCCAGCAGGTCCTGGCTGCCCTCTCTGCCCAGCACCTTCTCCTCTCATGGCTGCTGAGCCTTTCTTTCCACCCTCTCTCAAAAATTCAGCTGCTGTGCAAAACCGACAGTAAGAGTCAATCACTGCTGTAGCCTTCAGGGCTTCCTGGCACTTCAGTGTTGACGATAAATGGATTTGAACCTCAAAGACAGACAGATACCTAAACGCACAGCCTTTCACACCTTCACGTGTTCTTATTGGGCTATACGTCGGTGATGCTGACCCGAAGGGCTGTCTTCTACGAGTGCTGTCTGAGCAAAAGTATCCGTCCTCAGGCTGTTGCTGATCTCTGCTCTCTTCCAGACCTTGCTCGGAGGGGTCAGACGTGGAGGAGCAGGCTAGATCAAACCTTTTGCATTGAAAACCACCTACCGTTCTGCCCCGGTGCCTGGATTTCCAGCCTGACCCATCAATCAAGCGTTCCCGCTGCCCGCATTTATCTCCGTTAGAGGTTCAGGGTGGTCCAAGACCCACCTGCCCACAGGCATACTCCCGCGGTTCATCAAACCTCTTACCCTCAGGAAGCGTTGCTCCCCCTGCTTAGCAAACACTGATCTGGCAGAGCAAAGAGGTGTTTGGGCTCCAACTAATTAATGCGATCGCGTTGCACTGGGAATTGGGGCAGCCTGGCTCAGTTCAGCCTTTGAGGTGGGTGTTGTGTGTGTGATGGAGGCTGAGCGTTTCCATATGCCCTTTTTCTACTGTATCCCTTCTCTCGCATGGATCCTCCTTTCAATTCGTCTAATACAGATTCAGAGACAAACATCAGCGCTCGGGTGTCCCCAAGAGACGCAGGGAGGGGACATCAAGCAGGGGTTACTGGCAATTTGAGGCTGAGCATTTGATCTGGAGGGCAGTGTTTCCAAACGCCCACGCTTTGCTTTGAAATGCACCAATTAAGGTTTGACATGCGACGTAACCCAAAGAAGACAAGGGTTGTTTTCTTCTTCTTCTCTCTGTGGGGTGGGAGATGTGGGCTTTCTTCTGCAAACCTCATTAGAGACTTCAGGCTGGACAGGCGCGAATGGGATATATTATGGTGACAGATTTAATGGTTATGTCGCAAGTTGTGGAGGGTGGGAATAAGGGATTATGGTTGCCCAAGGAGATTATGAAAAGATGCTCAATTAGCCAAGAGGATTTTTATAGACATTTTTTTCCGGAGCTAAAGTTGAGAGATTTAATTGGGGGCTGCACAGCAAGTGTGTCTATGTGGCACGATGACGGCCAGCAAAGGGCACTATGAAACATTTACAGAGCTGTTACCTGCTTGCGATCCCGAGCCAAAAGGCATGAGCTTTATTGGTAGTGCCTTGTAAGTGGTGGTTCTTGCCCTGGCTTTTCTGGAGCATGGAGATTGCTGGATGCTGCCAGCTGGCCCGAAGAGCTGTGGCTGTAGCCATCCTGAAGGCTATTTCAGTTAAAACATTACATTCATATATTTTCCTTGCCGATGGGTCAGTCTTTGTGCGAAGCCGCCCTGCCATCTCTCCCTGCTGAGTTCATGACACAAACCCCAGACCGACCTCAGGCTCCTTGTCCGGGTCAGCTGCTGGGAATGTCCCTGTGGACTGGCTGGGGAGCAACTGGCCAGAGAAAGCCAAAATAGCAGGGCAACCTTGAGAGGCGATAGCTGTGAGGGCTTTGTGGGTCTGCTGAGATGTGGCTGCACCCGATACCTGCGGACGGGGACACAAATAGAGCAGGTTTGGTGGGGAGGGGGCAGCTTCTCCGGCCGCAGTGAAGCCGTGAGCTCGTGGAGATGTGACTGCGATGCCTGACCTTACTGTAATGCCATACTCTGGTTTCAGGAGAGGAGGGTATCTATAGGAACGTCTTTTCTTAATGGAACTGGCAGCACGAGGCGAAGGGAAGGCTCCAGGTGTAATGGCAAGCCAGGGATCTGATGGACCTTGAGGGCTTAGCACCTAGGGCGCTTTTTGATCCGTCTCATTAATATCTCATGTTGCTGTATCTGGGAAGCTTTTCAAAGCAGATCCATCAAATCGATATTCCTCCTACTAAATTCTTGATGTTGTTTTTTTGGCAGTGATGAAATTTTAAAGTACTTGGAAAGGAGTTTTGCAACTTGGCTGGCCGTAGTAGTCTGACCGGTTAAACAGGTGTAGGCTTTGGGGATGATGCGTAGCTGTGACCACAGGGCATGGCATGGGTGCAGGGACAAGTTCCCAGGGTGGACGTTTGCGTTTTGAGTGTTGGGAGTTGAACCCTGCAAATTGTGGGGCTCTGGCCACCTTGTGTGACTCGCTTCTCCTTTGGCAGGCAATGCTTGCTGCTCCCTTGTGTGTCAAAGCTAGTTGTATAGCTCTGGTTTGAGGCTCTTAGATCCTGACGATCTCTAGTTTCACAGGAGCAGCTGCTCCTCCCTTCTCTGTATTTCCCTCTCTGCTGGCTGTACGTGTCCCCCAACAGGGGGACGCAGGCAGCAGGGACCTCACCAGACACCGGAGCTGACAGTGCCCTAAGCATCTGCCAGCCCCGAAATTGTCCCTGCAAGATCTGAGCCCTTTTGCCACAACTGACCTTAAAAAAGGCTTGGGTTTGTCCTGCTCCCTGGGTGGGAGGGTGTCACCGCCGCAAGTGTTTCCCAAGCTGCGTTCGAAGGAACGGGGAGGCTGTGAGATGACTTTACGCATGGCTTCTTGTTAGCGTTGAGTGAATTTCCCTTGGAAGCACTTATGCATGATGCTGCCTTTAGTGGAGAGATGTTCCAGCCTGGATGTTCTACCTTGTTTTAAACCGGATCGGTGATGTGCTTTGTGTCCTCCTGGTGTATTACAAATGAGCGACAAGGTGTGGTGGAGCAATGTCGGTTCACACCTGGGTGGAGGTGACCAGCACACAGAAACTCTTTAAAATGACTTTGCCGCTGCTACAGGCATCTTGCGTGACCCCCAGCGTGCGTTATTTCTCTTGCCACCCCACCTAAATCTCACATACGGCTTCCATTGCTGCTTCTCTCCCTCGGTAGCTGGGCTTTCCTGTGTTTTCCCGGGAAGGACGGTCCCTCAGGGGCAGCGGTGCAGTTCCTGCGTGGAGGAAAATCACCGCTTTTGCCTCTTGGCCCCGGTGCCTGTGAGCCACCCTCCGCTCCGGGCAGCATGTGAGCAAGGGGCAGCGCCGGGCTCTGGCATCGCTTTTAATTAGGTATCTTCTTGCAGGTCAGCTGGTGTTTATTGAAGATGGTTTATTACAGCTGTTAAAATTAAATAAGGCAAAAATTGAATCCAGAACAAATACACTGCTGCAAGTAATCCCTATAATTCGCGAGCAATTTTTGCCAGACAATTGTGAGAAAATAAGTTCTGGCAGCCTGCGTTCAGGCAATTGGCCAGGAACAGCTATAAATCATGTGTATCTGTTTCTTCCTATTATCTTTCTCCCTCTTTTAAAATCCATGGGTTACCCGATAATGTACATTGGAGAGAGGGGAATAATTATCTTACTGACTTGCATCAGGGAAAGAAACGTCTGAAGTTAAAACAGTCATACATCCAGATCAGAGATCCAGCAAGGATCAGCAAGACTGTCCAGCAAGGACAGTCTGAGGGACAGGAATAGCTAATTTTTATTTTTTTTCCTGGGAGGATGCGTTAGTAAAGAGTGAAGAACAGATGTTCACGGACATGAGACGCGGGAGCCCGGGTGTCTTTGGTCTTATGCTTGGTCGTCCGCACTGCGGGAAGGTACTGTGTCGCTCTGGAAAAAGAGCCTGCAGTGCTTTCAGAGAGTTTTATAACTGGGGATCATTGAAAATTCTTTTTAGAGTGGAAATTCCTCTTCTGTGACCCTGCTGCAGAGGGGGAAACCTGTCCGGAGCGCGGCTGGGAGGGAGGATGCTCTGGCCACGCTCCCGCGGCTGCTCAGCAGCACGTTAAAGGGCTGGTACACAGTGGGCTCGGGTTCAAGGAACGACTCGGCTCAGGCTTTGGGTTTGCATCTGAGGTCGGTCCCTGCTGCCAAGTTTCTGCCTTTAATTAGAGAGTGGTGTTGGGGCACCCAGCCCGGCACAGCGCAGGCGCGCACCATTCCAGCCCTCTCGTCACTCATCGCTCCCAAACCTCAGCCTGTGACAGGGGCCGGATTTCTGGGGCGCTGCTGTCGGTGATGATCGGAGCGGGAGGCTTTCAGGCGCTGCTGGTGCTGGGCGTGTAAACACGGGATTTCTTTTCCACAGGGCAAAATAATTGACTCCAGGAGCCCACAGAGCCGTGTACTCTTTCGGTACATGGTGGTTTGGTTACGTATTGCTCGGCTGTGCTGGCACCGAAGCAGAGGTTTGTGCTTGGTCTGCTAATAAAAATAAGTACGTTGAGACTTGTTTTCCCCTCCAAAGGATTTTCTGTTCATCATGGAGATGTTACTTTCCCAGCTGGCTGGCTTGCTGGCTGTCAAACATGCTACACCGTGAAGCCCGGCTGCTTTTCCTTCCTCCCCTCTGGAGCACCATCAGTTGCTTTCTTTGTTTCCTTACACCTCCCTCCCCACTTTTGAAAAAAGGTTGAATTAGTGTTGGCAAATAGTCCAAGATTAACCGAAATCAGCGTATTTACATTTATAGGCTCCTCACAGCATAATATGCTTTGTGCTTTCTTAATCCATAATACACACAGGTTAGGAATTAATATCTGATGCCACTTTAGCGGTTTGTCATTCCTAATAGAGCGCGGAGGGATTACTTTTGGCTCTGCGGGGGATAAACGGGGCAATCCGCGCTCCTGGCGGGTGGGAAAACTGAGGGATGGGAAGGCACAGCTTGCCTGGCCGGGTTGCAACCTGGAGAGCCGGAGCAGGGGGATGCGCTTCTGTCCCTGGGCTTTATGGGGTTCAGGCCCTTGGCTATATGATTCTATATGCAAACTCAAATTGGTCTTGTGACACTTTTGTAGCTGGCGTGCGAGAGGTATCAATTAATACACTCAGTATGTGTTAAGCAGGGTGTGGGGGGGGAAAAGTACGTATTGGAAGTACTTGCTTGCACAACACTGTAAAACCAAGATGAAATATTTACATTTTTCACAGAAGGGAACCAGACTTGTTTCCCCTCCCCTGCATCCTGTAATCTAGTGGTTGGGGAAACAGCGGAGTTTAGATCTTGCAAAAGGAATTCCTAAGTGGGAAACTAGAGAGGGAAATGGTTTTGTTGCATTTAACTGTAAGAAGAGTTAACTGAAAAGAAGTTATAAAGGTGGGACTGCACATAGTAAGGACTATTAAAACCTCCTATAAGAAGAGCTGATACTGTGAGCAGACTGGGTGATAAATGCTGAGATCCTGACGAGAGAAGGGGAAAAGGAAAACCGAGCGGTGGGGGATGTTCTTGCAAAGCAAACGTGGCTGAGGCAGCACACAGACACCCGAAACTTTTCAAAAAACAGTTGTTGCTTTCTAAATGAGGAGTCTGACATTTTAAAGGTCAGCAGCCAGGGAGAGGGCAACCCCGGTGTAAGCAAATGCAGTCAGAACCTGTGCTCGCTGGCGTGCCCTGTCCTTCACGCCGGGGTGTGGTGTTGCCTAATCGCCCGGGGAGGCAATTTCTGGAGACGTTTCCTAAAAAAGAGAGATTTGCAGAATGCAGATACCAAAATGAGTGAGGATACTTGGTGTCTTTCCCGTTTCCCCTCCCTTTAGGGGAGCTAGTAAGGGGGAAGTGGGTGAAGAGAGACCTCAGGGCATTTTGAGGGTGGCTTTGGGTGGGGGAAATGGCAGCAGAAGGTGCCTGTTGGCAGGGGGGACCTCTCTGCAAGACCAAGGCAGCAGTTAGCAGCAGCAGCTGCGCACGTGGCCCCTGCCTCGCTAACAGCTGGGGGCCGTGGGGCCATGTGTCCCGTGGTGGCATCTCGGGGTATCAATGTCAAGAGAACCTCAAACCATTGGTCGCTGGAGACGCTCGCTTCCGTCCCGTGTGCTTTTTCCCAGAGCCCTGCAATGAGCAAAGGTGTTCATACAGCAAGAGACCGAATAACCAAGGAATAAAAGGAAGCAATTTTCTTACGTTCACACATCACTTCAGAACAGGACTGGGCCATTGCAGTGTAGCACAAATACGTTTTGTTTTCCCCCTCTTACCTCATGTCTTCTACAATTTTTGGTATTCAAGTTTTAAGCCTGCAGTGTGTACTTCTTTGCTCTGATACTTGGATGTTGGGACTGACAAACCTTTGAATTATCAACACGCTGAGCATTTTGATCCTTTTATAAAAGCAAGAATGAGGACTAAACGTTTCTCACGGCACTGCTACTGCAGCACTCGCTGCGGGTACGTATGGGCTGATCTTGCGGTAGGAGACAAGTTGTTCTGTCGCACAGACATCCCGTGGGACTTCGGCAGGTAGGAAACTGCCGAGCACATCAGCGTGCTCCACGAGAGAGACTGATGAGGTTTGGAATTAGCTTCTCTTTAATTAGGGTGGAGATAGCAGGAAATGGCAAACGCTGTGTCATCTCCCGTGCCAAATGTCATCCAAGCCCTCAGTCTGAGGTTTCCTATGAACGCACGGCACCAAACCCTGCGGCACTCTGGTCGTCTTCAGCCAGACCTTGCTCTTCGCTGGGCAGTTTGCTCTGGTTTCCCCGAAGGGGAGCTGCATTGCGGGTCACCCTCGGATGGGCTGTGTGGGGCTTGCTGGGACACAGCGTCTGCGGCCCCTGGGGGCACCTCGGCCACTAGTGCTACCTCCTTCTGCCGGAGGCTTTGCCGTAGGTCTGGCCGGCACCATGACCAACACCGACGGTTTTGTAAAGGCTGTTCTGTTTCCTACATCCTAGATTATTCTTATGTCCTTTCTCTTTGTATGTAATTAAGACACAATTTTTCAAGCTCGCGTGTGTACAATGAGACCAAGAGGTCCCTAAGGGCAGGGGGTGGCTCAGAAACCCTGTTAACTTCACCTGTAGCTTTCTGAATAGAACTGGTCTAGAAATGCAGCTTGTGACAGTAGTTTGGAGGTGCAGGTAGGTTCAGTGGGGTTCCTGCAGGCAAAAGAGAACCCGGCGAGAGCTGTGCTCCCCCAAGGCTGCGAAGGTGTTTCTCTGCTTTCTGAAAAGCTTTTCCATGGCAGGTTTGGCGGCGATGTGTGAGCTGGAAGACAGACAACATCTCTGTTAACTGCTCCTTTGATGGAGCTCTTAGATGAGACTTCTCCTGCACCGGGATGCTTATTGCTTCAAATGGGTCCAATCTCTGCTAATAAATCACCTCCTCGATGTGAGGAAGGTTTGATTGAACATCACAGGAGATACCATCCAGGGCTAAACCTAACATTTTCTAAATTAGCCAAAGCTCGTAATCTGAGTGTTTCAAAGAAATACAGTGGTCCCTCAAGCATTTCTATCGCCAAGCCAAGCAGCCTGCAGTGAACTCTCTGTGCACAGAGCGACTCCTGGTTTTTCTTTCTCGGTTCCTTGGTTTATCTTTACTCCCATTGCAAGTCACGAGCAGAATGGAGTAGGGCTGTGCTCCCTCGCCCAGGACACCGAAACTTTGGGAAAAAAAAACGTCAGCAGTGGTTCCCGTGGGCAGCCTGTGGAACTTTTCCTGGGATGGCGCTTCTGTGAAATGTTGATGCTGTTGGGTTTTGGTGGGATATTTTTTAAACTACAAAATGATTCTGTTACCAGAGTGTGGGGGAGAAGAAAGCTCTAACGAGCGTGTTTTATCTTGTAAACTCTCTTGAGCATCACCATAAGTGCTGGAGGCCCTCCAGGCTGCCAGGCTCCTGTCGTAATTCCGTTCTGCCGAAAGCAGAAGGTGGTCCACACTTCACCCTTACGTCAAACAAGTTGTGTATCTCGACTTTTGTGGCCCGCATTCCCATTTTCCTCCTTGTTCAGCACAACACATTTGTTTCCCAGCTGGTGCCCATGCCAACCTCCATCGCTCCCCACTCTGCTCTCCAGCCATCATCACCTCCGTGCTTCCTAAGACCTTAAAGAGAAAAGAAGGAAAGAGAGCGGTGGTGCCCGGTGCAGGGGCTGCTAACGGTGCTGCCCTGGAGGGTTTGGATGTGCCGATACGAGGAGCGTTGCTGGGTGCTCCCGTGGGTGCATCGCTTGAATCCGCGTTAAACCTGGAGGGTGGCTCGGGGGAGCTCTGCGTGGCAGAGGTCTGCGGCAGGCACTGGCGGCATTTCCCTGTGGAAATGTGAAAATCCGGCCCATCCCCTCGGAAAGTGGCCGATGCCGGGAAAGGCCGCCTGCTGCTGTGGGTCACGTAGCCGCAGCCCGTGGTGCTGAGCCGGCGTGGAGAAAATGTGGATTCAGCAGAAGCTAAGTAGCACGCGGCATTAAAAATTCACAAAAGCTTCTCTGAAACTGCCAGAGAAGCACTTTAATGAGCTGCAGCAGGGCTGGGGGGGGGTCGGGGGACCCTTCTCCAGCGCCGCGTCAGGAACAGCCCCCGTGCGCTGGTCACCCCCATCAGTTCATGCACTGATGGTTCTCAATTTTCAATGAAAAGCCATACCAGGGGTTTTTTTCCTCTTCTTTTCACACTGTCTTAGGAACTCCGTGGAAACTTACTCAGGTTTGCTGTAAAGCAAGTAAAATAAAAACTGAGAGGGCGTTGCCAGCGTTCAGGGGAAAATGTTAGGATTAAAGCGAAATACGTCGGTTCTGGGATTTTCAGATGTTCCTTTGAAAGGTTTCTCTGAGAAGCCAGGTGACCCCATTCTTCCCCTGTAAAAACAAACAAACAAACAAACAAAAAAACCTCGTGGGCATTTTTCCAATTGGCTTTGTCCTTCAGATACTTTTTTTTCCTCATTTTAGTCGAGCCAAATTCAAGCTGAAGACTGGGCTAAACTGGACCGGGCTGAACCGCAGAGCCCCGGAGCCGGTGTCTGGGTTGCTGGGGACAAGAGCTGAAAGGAGCCAACTGGGAGATGCTGGGATGGGGAGGGGGTCAGGAGGGTGCTTTGAAACAAGGAGTTTTGGGTTGGTACACAGCTTTCCCTCTGCCTTTCGTGCCGGTACGAACGAGCTTTGGCTGCTTCTGCAATGAAATGGTGAGTGGAGCACGTGGGATGGGCGCTTGGGGGATGCTGCGCCGTGACCTACTTGTTCCACCGGCGGCTGGCGCGGGTCTGCCTTGTGCAGCTCGGTGCTGCGGTGCCTCTCCTTCTCATTTCATCCCTCCTTCGTTTAAATTTATATGTTGCCATTTGTACTTCGTTCTCTCCAACGTGAGGGCATCATGGAAAACACAGCAAAATATGGTTCCCCTCCCTTAAAAGCGAAAAGCGTGATAAGAGCCATCTTGTTGGTTTGGTTTTGTTTTGTTTTCTTTTTTTTTTAACCTACTTTTGAAATGAATAACTACAAAAAATAAACAGAAAAGGTGTCAATGGTGGAGCTCGGTTAAAAGCTAGTAGCAGAAGTATGTGATTAAAGATGTGCTCGTTTAATTCGCCGGAGCATAAAAATGAATTTAGGATTTTTTTTTTTTATTATTTTTTTTTTTTCTCCCCGCTTTGCAATCTTTTCAGGGCGGATGCGCCTTCCCTGCAGGACTCTCCGCTGCTGTGCTGCTCGGCTGGGTTGCTGAAGCAAGCGGGTGAAAGAGTGTGGAAAAGATCTGCGTTGTTTGCTGTAGAGATGTTAAATATCTCTTGACAGGGCAGAGACACCCATCCTGCCCCAGACAAATAGCTGGAGACACCGAGCGTAGGGCTTATGTTTGTTCTGTGAAAACAAAGGAGAAATGCCGATAAATGGGAGCAGGAGCATCCCGTGGGGAGGGACCGCTCTGGCTCTCGCTTGTGCTGGGTCCTGCAGCAAAGGTTAGCCAAAAAAAAGAAGCTTCTGGCGGAGATTTGGCTGTTGGCAAAGGAGTTTCTCAGAGAGGGGCCATCAAACACAAGCAGTAATTCGGTTCAGAGCCTTGAAATATCTTCAACGGGAATTTTGAGAC
Source organism: Rynchops niger (assembly GCA_013400035.1). Classification (NCBI taxonomy): domain Eukaryota; kingdom Metazoa; phylum Chordata; class Aves; order Charadriiformes; family Laridae; genus Rynchops; species Rynchops niger. The sequence continues at coordinate 197,494 of VXBH01001672.1, forward strand.
CGTTGAGTTTCAAGAAATGAACTGTTCGTGTTGCGAGAGATCAGCGACACAGTCAGGCTTATGCCTGGACTTTGCAGTCCAGGGGTTAAGACGAAGCAGCAAGTTATTAATTATGCAGGTTCTGATTTGCCATTCAAATAACTTGTTGTCGGTCCCAGCGCAAGGATGTGCATGTCCTATATGCTGCAAATGCTAATGCAGAAGGGTAGTTTTTTCTGCCTTCTGAGAATGCAAATGAGGTATCTGCTTTTCGAGTTAGTTTAATTTGCTGTCTTCATCTCTGCACAGCTTGTTAGCTGAATGGAAAGCTGTTGATGCTGCCAATGCAATCTGGATATTGTTTCATGGGACTGCAGAAAGCCATGAGTTTGTAGCTCTCTAATCCGCGGTAATTTGCTGCTAATTTGTCAACAGTCAACAACTCCGGTGGCTACTGCACCAGAGCAGCCAGGATGCTGCTGCTTTCCTCTTACGGTGGTAGTCAAAGGTCATTTAGAGCAGTGCTTTTCATCCGCTGTGTGGTTTACTAAGCACAGAATAATGCTTATTTTACAGGGGGGAAACAAAGCCGTGGTGTCACCGCTGCCCGTGACAGAAACCAGGTGAGGTTTCAGACCTGCCCGTGACTGGTGGCTCCTTCCCAACTTGCGTTAGGTCGACATGCAACTTCTGCAGATCAGGAAATCACGTAAAACGTTCCAGTTGCATTCATAGCACAAATATTTTTAACTGTCTTAGCCCTTGCTTCCCCAGGAAGGGCAGGAGCTGAAACACTTGCCTCTTCCCTTTTTTTGAAGCCAGGCGCTGGGCGTAATGAGCTGAAAAAAGCGCAGACCCTACCCTGGCCCTCTGAAATATTCATCTGCACCTTAGAGAGGAGAAAGCAAGCGAGAATGGCTGCTTAATGAGGAGCAGAGGGGGATCAGGGCTGTTTGGTGCCTGTTTCTGAGCTTTCCAAGAAATCTGGATTTAATAGGCTATGGCAGAGCTGGGGTGTATTGGAGTTGGTAGCACCGGCCTCTGCTTCGGGTTGTTTGAAACTTCTGTATATATCATTCCAGGTGCACTTTTTTTGATGTTTCTGCCAAAGTTTAATGATAAAGTTTGCAAACTTCTATGCTGGCGGTCTGCCTGGAGCTGACGGCTCCCCAGTGTTTCAGCTAATGCGTTGCCGGTTGGGGCACGGCACAAAATCACGTACGCTGCCTTTCTAAAGCTGTTTCTGAGTTGTCCCCACTCAGGAGCAGGGACGTTCATTTGGCAGAGGAGGGTCAGTATGATGCCAAGATCTTCCTTTCTTTCTCTTCCAGTGAAATGACACCCAAATTCGGACAATATTGTAGTCTTAGAGAAATGGCTATGTGCACGCTTGCTGGGCAAGCTTGCTGGCAGCTGGGCTGTGCTATCGTCTGCTCTGCTGCAAACATAGTCTGTATGGTCCTCTCCTCTCCCCTCCCTCATCAGCTGTTTTGCTGCTCTTTTGGGAGCGAGAAGGGCCCTGTGTGGACTGCGATGCTTTTTAGGAACGCATGAGAAGTTACTGTCAGTAAGCGATGGTGTTTCCCCACGTGATGTGACTGAAGATGAAGAACCTGCTAGCTAGAATTTTCTTCCTCCACTCTCTCCTGTTCACCCTGGCCTTTGGCAAAGTGACCGCTGCGCTGTCTGAGGAGGCTGAGTGCTGGGTGCACTCCGTGATCCAGATTTGCTGTGGGGCTCGTCTTTGAGCTGTTCCCTAAATCCAGTGGGGTACAGAGTACATCTGACAGCTGTTCCGGAGCTGCTGTGCCAACACTGTGGCTGCTCCAGCAGTCTCCCAAGATTATCAGTCGTGCCTTCCCCATCTGGCTGGGTGCAGGAGGGAGTTGTGACTCCAGGGTCTGCTTTTCAGCGTAACAGAGCTTTTGGCTGCTCTCGCAGAGGTGGAAATGAAGTGACCTACTGATAAGCTTGAGAAGTGACGTTTTGACTTCCCTACAGAGGAACACAGGTTTCCCTCTTTGCTGCTGAGCATGGCAGGAGGTCAGGCACTGGTGTGTCTATGTGATCAGTCCTCAGCCTCCCTGGAGAGAAGGGACTCTGCGATACGGTACCCGTGGTAGCTTCTCAGAGGCTGTTTGTTCAGCTAAGGTGAAGGTAACCTGGAGTCCAGGAATGCGTCGTCTCCCTTAGGGCCCTGTTCCGTTGTCGTAGGAGACCTGAAGGAGAACACGCTGAGTGCCACCGTGGTTCTCCATCTCTGCCCATCACCCCGAGCTTTCTGCCTTTTAGCGTATCCCGAGGGAAGCATCTGGAGGAGGACCATGGTGTGGCAGGAGTTAAGAGCCTTGCAAGAGCCTGAAACCATGTGTAGCTTTTGGTGAGGGTGGGGGAGGATTGCAAAAAAGTCTCCCCCATAAACCCACTGCTCTGCTTTGGTGGCGGCAGAGCTCAGTGGCAGATTTAAATATCTCTCTGTGATTCCCAGGCCACCTCGATTGTGCAAAGAAATACTTAACCTTGCAGGGTGTTATGTATAACACCGGGGTTTGCTGGTACATAGGAATTAACTATTTGTGCGAAGGAAAATAGCAGCAACACTAGTGAGTATTTTAATATACATATCCAAATATTAGTTTTTCTCACACTGTTTATTTTAGTGTATTGTTGATGGTTTGTAGCACTTCCCGTGCAGCATAGGGTTTTTTAGGGCGCTGTAGGAGGCAGGTTCTGTTCTCTTTGAGCAAGGTCTCCTTGGGAGAATTTTGCCTTAAATGGAAGGAGGAAGTTTTGAAGTCAGGATTTACAGCTCTGGGATGGCTGGAGCACGGAGTGGTCTCACATTAACGACAAGCTGTGCTGCCTCTGTGTTTTATTTCCCCTTTAGATCAAATGTTCGGAGAGGCTGTCAGTAGCTTGGGCGCTTTGACCGGCAGGTTTGGTAGTGAGAGCTTGTGGGGTTTTTGAAATGCAACTTCAAAAGCTGAAGTTGAAGAAGGGGTCTGCAGCAAGGCTGCCTGGGCAATTAAACAGGAATTTGGGGGATTGAGTGGTAGGGATCAAAGGTTGATGGTGTTTCAGCCACTTCTCTCCATACAATCTTCTCTTAAATCCTAGGTTTGTACTACTGCATCCACAACTCGAGTTCAAAAAGGAGGAGGGAAGTGTGGGGAGGGAGGACGCTGAAGGCACATTAATGGAGAACATTCAGGCCAGCGGAGAAAGATGGGGCTGAGTAATGCTGGAGAGAGCAAGGCAGGTGTTTGAATACGTGGAGAACCAAAGCCTTTGGGAGAGAGAATTGGGCTGTTTGGGTCAGGGGCTGCAGGCTCCGCGCAGGAACCTGCTGCTTTGCCGCGGTGGCTCCTGCTTGTGTAACTCACGGGGGAAATTGGTTTCAACAGGCAAGTAAATCAAAGGTGCTAAAAAGCTACGGTTGTTCAGAGGCAGCCAGCCATTTAGTAGCACCCAACGGGAAGGAGACAGGCTGAGGCCAGCTAAGATGGAAAATAACTTTGCGGCAGTGGCAGTTGTATGTCCGGAGCTAAGCTGGGTCTGCTGGTGGCTGCAACAGCTTGGAAATGGAGATGTCCTCATGGCAGGCGGGGGGAGAAGGTAGGTCGCCACTCTCTTTATATTTATTTATTTATTATATAGCATATATTTATGGTATTTGGGTTTGCTGTGTGCTGCCACACTGACCGGTAAATGCCCTTGGTGCGTGTCCATGGGGGCTGCCTCCCACCCCGACCCATCTTGGCTGCTCCGGCTGGAGCCCGAGGGCAGCGCCCAGAGCTCAGGTGTTGCCTCTTCATGTGGACGATTCACCAGGAGGTCGGTTCCTGCAAGCCACGGTTCCTTTTCCCGAACGTTTTCCCACTGGTGTGCCCTGAGCTAGACCAACATGTTCACGTACGAAGCGTCCCGGGGCCCAGATTGCCCGCGGTTTTCATAAATGATTGCAGAGCAGCAGCAGCACGTGGAGGGGCTGACTCAGTCCATCCCAGCGCTGCTGCAGATGTGAAGTAAATCTATTGGAATCAGCTGCTGGCATTCACTTTCTTTTTAAGTGGAAAGAAAAGCAGTTTAATTAGTGAGAGGGAAACTGACACAGGTTTTCCATAGGAAAACGGTGTGGAATGCTGGCACCTCTGGCTGAATCCTCTTCTAAATGTTTGGGTAACTTTTTTGGTACAGCCTCTGTTAAGCAGCGATTGCACTGAGCCCGGGCAGGCTGTTTGCACCCTGGGAAAATCTGATCCCAGCATTTAGTTTGTAAAGCAGTGGGAAATCCTGTGGAAGACATTCCTAGGCTAAGACATCTGAAGTCACTATGTTGGGCGAGGGCAGAGTAAAACCCATTCACATTGGTTCGTTCCAGCAGGGTGAGGATTGTCTGGGAAATGGGGGGAAAAAAAGTAGTCTTCACAAAAGACAGTGGGAGAAAACGCACTGTATCACTCCTGCATGTCTCCCTGCCTACCGGCCTACATTCCACATCTATCTATAGCTACTATTAAAAATAATTTCAAAATTAACTTGTAATTGTAGGATGGCAAAAGGCTTGATTTGAAGGTAAAAGCTGAGCACCTTGGTGAAAATTCTGGTGTGTTAATGGACATTGCTGGGTGCCCAGGCTGTTCCTGGTGAGAAGAAGAGGCAGGTTTCTGGCTGCCGTGGAAATCCCCACTTTCCCCCAGACCAAATCCCGCAGGAAAGGTTGCCAGTCGTCTGCTTGGTACATGCATACTCATCACCCCAGACAAGAACCAGGCTTTAACTCATTCCTCAACATCTTATGCTGACTGATGAGGTTATTTTGAAATGAAAGTCGCTTTCCCCCCTTTTTTTAATGGAAATGAGAAGGTTAATGCTGGCACCAAAAGGAGCCCCAGTCCTGCTGTATCGGCGCACGTAAAGGATTTGGAATACGCACCCATTCCAGTCGTACCGCAAAACTGCATCGTCTGCTGCAGAGCAGGAAGAAAAAGACCAAAACCAACTTGCGTATTTTGTTTGATGAGCTCCGCGCTTTGATACAGAGAGAAGTACCTTCAAATTCCTGAAGAAGAGCTGATCTTTATTACTGGGCTGAATGCCCAGGAAGGGACATTGCCAGACTTCTTAAGAGATACTTTTTCATTTGCCATGTGCAATTTATGTCTCTATAAGGTCCTGTCTGAGCATAGAAAGGAAAGATGTCCCAGGAAGATGAAAAATCCCAAAGGTTTGTGTTAACACATGGCAAAAAGAAAATGGTGATGCTGAAAGTGGAGCTGCATCTGGCAGTCTGCCCCGCAGCGAGGAGCGCGGTGGGTTGTGCTGGTGGGAGCTGTGGTGCGGTCGCTGGCAGAAGACAGGAGATGCTACCGTGAAACTTTGTCAATGGCAAGAAGAAAAGCACTTATCAAGTGTTTTCCCATGAGTTGAGTAAGCAGCGCCCCAGCCCCTGAAGTCTGGTCCCTGGCGTTGTTGGTGTGGGAAACTGTGGCTTCTCCTGTGCCAGCCTTTGCATTCCCATGCCCGCGTCAACCAGCTGGTCCCATCAGCTATCCTAGCCGGCATTCGGAAGCGCACAGGCGCATTTCCAACAGATGTTATCAGCTGTGTTGGAAACATCAATCTGTCTCTCAGGTTACCCATGCGCATGGCTTGGCGTGGCACCAACCCTGGTGAAAATATCTGGGCTGGGCATCAGTTACCTTTCCAAAAAAAGGTGATTTTGAAGTCATGACTTAAGTTCCATTCTCTAGAAAATTACCATAATTGTAGTAATTTCCTTTTAACGATGTGTGTTCCATCTTGATCAGCAAAGACATTTGCAGTAGTTCCAGTGGCGATGGCACCGTCCTTGTGAGGAGCCACCAAAACACAGGCTGTGCTTCTCCCGCAGAGCTCCCATGGCGTCGTGGCTCCAGCCAAAGCTGGGGGTGAGTCACCAGCCCTCCTTCCAACTAAATTCAATTGCCCCCGAAGCAACACTGGGATACTGGAGGCAAAGCGGGCGGATCATTTTCATCTGGCTGCGGGTGACTTTGGGAGCAGAGGCCCCCCTTCCTCAGCCAGCAGAAGGGTTTTGCGATGCCGTGCAAGGTGCAGTCCCAGCCCTTCGGTGACACAGGGGTCATGGCCCGTGAGCTTCTCGTGAGAGTGGCAGCTCAGCTTGACAGGGGAGTCCTCCACCAGCCGCCCCAAAGCCACAGATTAAGATGTTGGAGGACATCAAGACACTTACCGGGACAGCATCTAGGTAAAAAAAAAATGGTCTAAAAAAACCCACACTGAATTCTTCTGAAAATTAAAGATGAAATGGTTTTCTCCAGGCTTAGGGACCTATTTATATCCTTCCCTCCATTCAGTATGACTTCCCCATGCATCTGATTCTTGGGGTGCAGTTCCCGGTGCCTTCCAGTGTATCTGTGTTAGCTACAGCCCAGGGAAACGGGTCCATAAGCGATGGATGTCCCTCCTGGGACATGGAGAACATCCAGCTTTAAAAGCAGGTTTTGCAGCTTAAAAACTCTGCTAGCAGGGCTATTTTGAGGTCTCACATTTAGCGTCCGATCTGCATCTTTCAGATCCATCACAGATCACATCTCTGGACCTGGAGGTAATTTTTCCTGACAGCCCAGGACTGGAAACGCAAGTCTATATCCAGGTTCATTTAAATGAATAAAAGTGTTTCTGCTGACTTCTGAGGGAGCTGGGTGAAGGGGCCGGGATAGAAAACTAACTGTCCACGTTCTCGCTGGCTCTTGTATCTGCACACACATTTCCCAAGAAAGAAGAAAGAAAATGAAGTTGTCATTTTTATTCACAGGCCACAATAAAATCCAATTTGCTTACTTGTAACTCTGCTGGCAACTGCACACTAACCGGGGCTTAAAGCATTCTGGAACTTATATAGTAATAAAAATATGTAATGAAATATATTCATAATATAGCTAGAAAATATATGAGCAGGCTCGACTTGATGTAATTGGAAATGGATTTAGCAAACGCAGGCTCAGAACAATGACCTTATATTTTGTAGATGCGTTAAGCTATTTGTATCGCTTGAGTGAATTTCCAAAAACTCAGCCATCAGATTTCCCATATTTTGGACGATTTATGATTTGAGTTTGATTTTTCCCCTGGCTGCATTAGTGGGTGAGAGCAGCCTTATTGTGCGAGTTAGAAGGTGCACAAGCCGCCTCCAGACTCCTCAGATTTTCACGATGGCAAATGGAGCAATAATAAAATCCCATTTGGGGCTTTCTGATGTTCTCCGTTATATCTTTGGTTAGTTTTAACTTTGCTAACTCTGTTTGGCAGGTAATTTGCTTTGGTCTCTGCCTGCAATTGAGTTATTTTGAAAAGCTAGAATAAAATGAAGATTACTGTCTCAGGAAAAAATGATGGCAGAGTAACTGTAGCCTGATTATCTCTTTTTTCAGTGGTGGCATTTGTCCTCTCTGCCAGCTTCAGTGTTGACTTCAGGTGCTGGGTTTAAAGGGGGAGGGCTGTGCACAGGTGGAAGCAGGTTGCCAGCCTTTGGTGTGGTCACCCAGATGAAGAAGTCGCAAAGACTTCTGTAGGTCTTAAAACTACTGGAAACTTTGTTTTGTTTAGTGAGATTTGGTGTGGAATCTCAATTTTTCTCTTATCCTTGCTATCAGAAGTAGCTGCCTAGGACTGAGGCGTCCCCAGAGGATCTCTTGCAGGGCAGGGCACGGGGCAGGTTGGACCGTACGATTGACGCTGCCACTCTGGTACGATGCCTGATGGTTCGCCCGGAGAAGCTGTATCTCTCCAGCCCAGGAGCTTTCAGCAAAAAGCAGGTTTCTGGAAGGCTTATCCGTTCTTTGGTGAGGGCAGACACTTCTGCGTTCAGGAAAAGCTTGCTTTTCTGTGACTTTCCTGATAAGGCTGCTCCTGGAGCACAGTGGCTCCATCGGGTCTCATCACAGCCCCTGCCGGCGGGTAGACCTGGTGTCTGTAATGTTGTGGTCAATCCTCCTTGCCTGGGATTTTCCACGAGTTTAATTTTAACTGCCAAATCCCAGCCTCGTCTGCTTCCTCTTATCACTCGAGTTCCCCCAAGGCTTCCTTGCCGGCTGGGCTCCAGCAACCCGCTGCTTTCAGGCTATTTGCACAATTATAGATATGCAGCTCAAGGATTATCTCGTTCCTCTGGAAGGCGTTTGCTTTTGTGTGTTTGCAGACAAGTATTCCCGCTTGTATGAAATAAGGATCAGCTTTAAGCTGGCTGGTACTTTAAGGCGTTATTTGCAGGGTGAAAGTCTTGAGCAGTGTTTAAGAGGGAAATTTGTACTTTTATTCAAATTCCTGCCAGGGTCCAGACCGTGCTGTGGGGTCTCTGAACAACAAAAATTAAATTTACTGTCCTCTCCTCTTCCCTCTAGATCCCCCACCCGTCCTGTATTACTTTGGGCTGTTGAATGCCAGTGAAAAATCGGCATATGTTGGTACCTGTTCTCACCTGTGACTCTGGAGGCTGCAAGCAGCATTTTGACACAGATTTTAAACACCAGCATTTCAGAGGCTGCGGCAAAAATGCAGCATGGCACACATTACTCAAAAAGAAAAAACAACCTAAACCAAAAAAACCCAACAAGAAAGAGTAAAATGAAAGAGCACGTTACAAGATAGAAACTAGGTAAAGGAAAAAGACTTTTTCCTTAAACTTAGAAACACTTTGTGCCTTTCAGAGGGGAGCAAACTGTAAATTCAGATTAGAGTAGGCTCCTGGAAATAATCACTTGCTTTTACTGTTTCCCTTTCCTAGTAAGTGGATTTATGTGACTTTCCTGGGAATTTACTTCTGCCTGCCTTCTGTGTGGAAGGACAATTTTGAGGTGGAAAAGCACTGATTTATGGTTTACCAGAAAAGCGTACCATATATAAAGAACTGTTAGGCCCTCATGAGGCAGGAATGCAGTTATGCTTTTTATGTTGATGCTTGAAGACCTATTCGTTGTCAGTCAGGATCACAAGAAGCCAAATGAGCCAGATCTTGATCTTGGCTTAGGATACTGCACAAACAGGAGCACTGTGGGGGAAGCTTCTCCTCCAGCTGTGGGGATGGATGGTGTGGATGGGGCTCTTGCCCTGGGCACAGCCTTTCTGAACCCCTCGGGTTAACCTCCAGGTGATGCTGGTGGGATGCTTCAAGCCACAGGCATTTGTTGAAGTACAGGTCACAGAATCACAGAATGGCAGGGATTGGAAGGGACCTCTGGAGATCATCCCGTCCAACCCCCTGCCAGAGCAGGGTCACCCACAGCAGGTGGCACAGGAACGCCTCCAGGCGGGGTTGGGATGTTTCCAGAGACGGAGACTCCCCCACCTCTCTGGGCAGCCTGTGCCAGGGCTCTGCCACCCTCACAGCGAAGAAGTTCCTCCTCGTGTTGAGATGGAGCTTCCCATGGTCAAGTTTGTGCCCGTTACCCCTTGTCCTGTCCCTGGGTACCACTGAGCAGAGCCTGGCCCCATCCTCCTGCCACCCATCCTTGAAGTGTTTATAAGCATTAATGAGATCCCCCCTCAGTTGTCTTTTTTCCAGACTGAAGAGACCCAAATCCCTCAGCCTTTCTTCATCAGAGAGGTGTTCCAGTCCCCTCAGCATCTCGGTAGCCCTTTGCTGTCCCCTCTCCAGCAGTTCCCTGTCCTTCTTGACCCGGGGAGCCCACAACTGGGCTTTAGTTTTCTGCCGTCAGAAAAATCGGACCTGTGCTCCGACCTGTGCGTTGGTATTCTGCACCCTGCCTGCTGCAAAGAGGTCACGTTCTGGGGAAGGAAGGCAGGAAAACAATATAGGCAGCTGGGCTCTCTCTCTAGCCATTGTGGTGCTCTGGAAATGATACCCTTTTCACTGTAGATTTTGTTCTCCTGCTGTGTTCCTTTCCTAATTGCCAATTAAATAAGTATCTTGGGCTCAATTTGTCACTGGTCTAAATTCGTCTGTGTCAGGCAAAGCAAACTGGGTTAGCATTTGGCAATGCAGGTATGTTTTAGGAGCAGCAGACTTATTTAGTTTGGGGAAGAAATATTGATGAGTATGTGGTAAGGTGGCTAATTTTGTCCTCTAGCATAATTTCCTGAAAGAGAAGCAACAGGGTTTATAATTGGTTTGATTAAATAATAAACGATACATTTTCCTACTGCAAAGTAGGCATCATTTTCAGTCTATGAATCTTCTGTGGGTATGGAGAGACTTTATGTGACCTGGGGTAGTTATTCCTCCCTGGGCGCTGCTGCACACCAGAGCACAAGTTAAAGTTTCTTTAAAGTTTCTTTTGTGTCTCTCCCGTTGCTTTATGGGTGAACTTCATAGGAGCTTTCTCCAGACCTTCTCAACGTCCAGCTGTGGCTTTAAAGACGTGCTGTACCTGTCCACAGCACACAGACAGAAGCTCCGCATCTAACAGTTAAGTGTGAGCCTGTGTCCCGTTATCAGCAAAAGTTGCAAAGGAGCCCTTCTTACATCCCCTCGTACATGGATTTGATAATTTTGTTGTTCTTTCCTGGTCATTTAAGGAGGCTGTGGTAATCCTAGTATTAAATTAATAATTAATTAACTAATAATTAACGCAGAAAATAATACACAAAGTGTACGGCCAGATTTTCAAATCTGGATGATGTTATTTTTCAGTCTCTGAGTTTCCCCCGGGCACTGCCTTTCTCCAGGGCCACTTGGTCCAGCCGGAGGTGAGGCTGCTGAGGTGCCCGCGTGCTTCTGCCCAGAGCCGGTATCCAAATAAACGTTCGAGGATGAGCTTGGAGATTGCCGCTGAAATGAGCACACGTTCCTCTCTAGGCGCCCAGGAGAACGTCATTAAGCCTCTGCCTTGTGACTCCTTCGCCTGCCAGTGGGTTTGCCAAAAGGCAGCCAGCAGCCTGTAGCCCGTATGGCCGGGCAGATGGATCCTGTGCATCATCGGGTCCCTTTAGAAGTAGAGGCACAACATTACGGTGACACAGTCTTTGTGCGTTTGAACAGCTGACAACTGAAGCAAGGCATGTCTCGTTATGCTTGGTAGCTGCTATTTTGCATTTCTGTCCAGAGCTGGGAGATGCACGATGTTGGGAAAGATGCAGCTGGGTGGAGATGGTGAAAGATACTGCTGGGTCTGTCATTAACTCCAGCCCTGGGTCTTTGCCTGTCTATTATATGTTCCTTAATGAGCATCCTGCAGCACTTGAACACAGGGTAGACAAAATGCTCCACAGTTTCTTAAACGTAATTCAGTTTTAGGATGAAGCTTGCAGGCTTTCCTCTTTAGGCTTGAGTCATGCTTTGGGTTATAGCCCAATTAGTTGCTAACGGCATCCATACCCAGGAGCAACTGCAGCTTCACCTGCCTCCGGTGCTGCCCTATGGCCGGTAAGGGGTTGTGCCCCGCATTGGTTGAGGGTCAGTTCTGCAAAAGCACTTGGAGTTAATTTTGTTCTGAATCTTTAAATCTGAACATAACTCTTGATTTTTCAGTCGTTGTGCCCCTCGCTTTGCCTGTTCCCTAACGGTGGCTGTGTTGCTGTTTGCAGATGACGGGAAGCTGTCCCTGGAGGAGTTTCAGGCCTTTTTCTCAGATGGGACACTCAACGAAGAAGAACTTGAGAAGCTCTTTCATACCATTGACTCAGACAACACCAAGTGAGTTCCCTGCACTGACACCCCCCGGATTCACTGAGCCTCTGGATCATTGCATTAGTGTGCAGCAGCAGTGCTGCTCCGGAGAGCTCAGCGCTGTGGAGGCTGCAGGGGTGCAAAACTTTGCACAAATCTCCATTTCTACTTGGTTTGTGTCTCCTCATGATGGCTACCATGACTCCTGTTGTCTTGGTGGTTTTCGCAGGCCATTTTCTTTAGTGCAGCCTGATCTTTATGGCATCTGAAATGATGCTTAGTTTTACTCATGAGGGCGTTTAAATGGCTCTTCAGCTTTTGCACTTTATCTAAAAGCTTTGCTGTTGCTATAAAAGGTAACTGTGTGAATCTCTGTAAGCATTGTCCCGTCCAGCTATTTTACACACAAAAAAATGGAATGATTTGTGGTCTTGTCTCTTTGTGATCTGTCTGTATCTCCCGCACTTAGACCATGCCTGCTTTGCCTCCCATCCAAAATATCCCCTGGCGCAGTGATCACTCTAGCACTGGATAGAAACCAGCCCCGTTCTCTTCAAGGTGGAATTCAGTGGTGCAGAGGCCAGCCCAAGCCCTGCAGCCGCTTTGCCTCTGCTCTGACCCCAGCAGCCTGGTGCGGCCGTACTTCTGTCCACACAAAGCCTGCGCGAGGAGCAAGGGGATGGATCATAGCATGGTTGTGGTTGGAAGAGACCTTTAAGATCATCGAGTCCAGCCATCAACCTAAAACTGCCAAGTCCACCACTAACCCCTGACCCTCAGCACCGCGTCTGCCCGGTTAAATGCCTCCAGGGATGGTGATTGAACCCCTTCCCTGGGCAGCCTGTTCCAGTGTTTGATAACCCTTTCGGTGTACAAGTTTTTCCTCATATCCATCCTAAACCTCCCCTGGCGCAACTTGAGGCTGTTTCCTCTTGTCCCATCACCTGTTCCTTGGGAGAAGAGACCAACCCCCCATGGCTACCCCCTCCTTTCAGGGAGCTGCAGAGAGTGAGAAGGTCTCCCCTCAGCCTCCTCTTCTCCAGGCTGAACACCCCCAGCTCCCTCAGCCGCTCCTCACAGGACTTGTGCTCCAGACCCCTCACCAGCTCCGTTGCCCTTCCCTGGACACGCTCCAGTTCCAGGAGCAGACCGCGCTGTCTGCAGCGCAGCTGCAGTAGCAGCAGGGGAAAAGGATGGCAGAGGAGGGCTCTAGGCGTGCTTTAGCTTGATCTTACATCAAAGTTGAAGCTAAATGTGGCACCTGGCCACTCTCCCTGAGAATCAAGCTTTTGCAGGCTGCGCCCAGCTATCAAATTAAGGTGCCAAACTCATTAGCCACCCCTCTGCCTGCCTTTGCTGTCTCTCCCTCAGGTCCCTCTGACTGCCTTTGCCTTTGGCAGGGTGTGAGATGTTTGTGAGCGCTCTGACAAGTCTCTGGCACCGGCAGTGTTCAGGATGGGCACAAAGCCATGGGGTCTGCGAGGCCCCGGTGGGAGCCCCCCCTGCCAGCAGCTGGTGACAGCGCTGGGCACTGGCACAAAGGACACAGCCCACTGCTGGCTTTTCTCTTTCCAAGAGGAACCCATCTTCAAAAGCCCAGATAGGTTAGTCTGTTTGGAAATGCAAACGAAAGCCAGCTTTGAGTAGTATTCCAGCGTGACTCTTGTGCCTCTAGAGAGAAGAAATCTGTCCAAAAAATAGCTGAAAAGAGAATCCAGTGTCAAATGAGAAGTCTTGCAGTAAGTGCTTAAAAAAATAATGGTCTGGTTAATTGTAAAACCTTCTGTAGATAGATTCTTGCCCATGTGAGTGGTACGTGCTTTGCCACCATCCAAAACATCCCTTAGAAAGGACTTGTTGTTCTAGAGTGCGCTGACACCGAAGCAGCAGCTGTAAAACCCTTCAACCCGGCACAACGGCTGCTGCTGAAGGTGTTCCTGAAGGCAAAGTAAACGTGGGCATTCTCAAAATCCCACCTTTCCAATGTGTGTACTTTCCAAAGTTTCTTCCAAGATCAGAAATGCCGAAGACCAGCTCGGCATATACTATTCACTGAATAATTAATCAAAGGAGCTCAAGCGATCTTGTTACGAAAATTAGCTGGGAATGGTCCATCCTGTCTTAATGGTACCTGTTCAATGGACACGAGGTGCTGCTGTATGCGTTGTGGGTCTATTTATCGGGCTCTAGGTGATGCTCCTGGGTGGGCTCTCTATAGACTCTGGGTGCTCACCTGCCTCTCTTCTGAAATAATTTATAGCGTTGCCTGAGTTTATCAGCTTTCACCTGGCCTTTGACAGGGTGGAGACAGCTCATGTGTCAACCAGGCTGCACGGGGGTTAGCGTGCGGATGTTTCTTCTGGCCTTCTTGAAACGGGACATTAGATTGCAGTCCGGTTTTCCTTGGGGATTGGAGAGAATCTGCAGCTTCCTCAGAGCCTTAGTCAGGGATTTCCTCTAAACTGGACAGAGAGAAAATGTGCTATTTCTTAAGTGTCACGCACCAGCGCTGCCGGCAAGGAAGGTCTCTTTGAGCAGCTCCTGAGCACAGCAAGAGTTCCCACAATTCAGTAGCGCCTTTCTTCTGCCAAGCTGGCTTCATTCAGTCACCAATACCCGCCAGGGACCGATGCTTGAGCAGAGCAGTGCAGCATCTGCCGTTCTTGGCTGGCAGGAGAAGCAGTGAGTTGGTCACCCTTCCAAGTTAAATCCTGGCATGAAATTGGCACTTGCTTATTGATTTGGAAAGCATAGGCACCTACAGCAAATTTGTCAAGTTGGGGGAAGAAAATATTCCTCCGTTTTCTTTTCTCTGCGAGTGCTGTACAGGAAACCTGTTTCGGAACTGAGTTCCCTTCTGCAAAAGGTGCTTTTGCCTATGGAACGAGGGGTTTGCTTGACTTGCAGTCTTGCGTCTGGTACGGCCCTTGGAGTTGTGTGCGCACTCTTCACCTCGCCCCGTCCTCTGTCCTCCGCAGCGGCTCTGCCGGGGGGCCGGGCGGGAAGGACGCGGCCCCCGGGGCCGGGGCTGCACTTCCAAGTGCCGCTGCCACCGAGCAACGAGGAGTGGAGCGGAGCTTTCATTTTTCCATTTCCCAGGGGAGCACAGGAACAGTATTAGCTTTATCTTTCCAAAAGGCTGCCTGAATGACAGCCGTGTGCCGTTTGATAGAAGTTTGTTTATTTTTGAAGCTGTTTTTTGATACTTTGTTTTATCTGTTTTTCTCATGTTGCCCATGATTGTTTAGTGTGCAAAACAGTTTGCTATTGAAATTATGTTACAGCGAGAGTGGAAAATGAAGAAAATTATGTTCCTGCTGATTATTAGTAATTGCTGTTAGCAGCCAAATTGCAAAATGTTGATTCGATTTCCTGGAGTATTTTTAGGAGCGGGGAACTGCCTTACCGGAGTAGACAAAATGAACGTCTCTATCGGTTTCTTGACTTGCTTTAGCTGGGATGACGGTGGAAAGGAGAAAAGTTGGGCAGATGGGTGGGAAGGTGAGTCTGGTCAATGAGGGAGGAGCAGCTGGGCTGCTGTGGGGAGTCAGTCGCAATGTGCTGCGGCGGGGAGGTGGGCTTCTCCTTCGGGAATTACGGTCCTTGGTAAAACACCGCGTTGCCCACAAGGTGTGTTTAGGAGGACACTGAAATGAGATGCTCTGAATAGCCCAGAGGCATTAGCGAGGCTCCTCCTTTCTTCCTCGCTGCCCAGGAAGTGTCTCTGGGAGGTTAATGATGGGCATGGGCTCCAAAAACCGCCATGGGGTTTTCTTACCGGGTGTCTCTGTAAGGGAACCCATGGCAGGGTGCGAGGACTGTGCTGCAAGTCCCATCATCGCTGGTAATTTCATCTGGCAGCAGGAACATGCGAAACGTGTCACGTATTTCAATCCCTTTTTTTTTTTTTTTTTTGGCAAAATTATACTCATAAACCTGCTGTTGCTTAAAAGCAGTGTTCAAGCGGTGCTTGTCTGTGCGTTGCTCAGGCTGGCTGCCCTCCTTCCCTCCTCCCAGCTGAGGCAGGAGGCAAAAGCGAGATGTTGCTAGGTGGTTTTTCATTATTGGTTTTAGCTGCTATTTCAGGAGGTTTCAGCAGTGCTTTATGGGGAGCTGCCTGAAGATTAATGGGGAGGTAATGATATGTTACTATTAATATCGATGCTACTGGAATTGCACAAATTATCTGTATGATATGTAGACAGATGTATTTTAATATACTTATGTTTGGTTTAGTGGCAGAACAGGGCTTTAGAAAACATTAGATTGGTGTTCCCCTGGGAATTCCTGTGACGTGTGCAGAGTTATCTACAACTTTTCCTACCTCTTCTAATGATAGATATCAATTTTCAAAGGAAAAAGTCGTTGCAGATGAAAAGTCAAGCCAGTTTTAGGATCATGAGTGGCCAGGTGAAACCTTCTCCAAGGGATGAGGTGAAGCTACTGGGTGAAGCTTGCTTTGCCTGACCCATAGGTCCCATCTTGTCCCAGCTCCCTGGGCCAGCGCTTACGCCCGCTCTCCTTCCCCTCGGAAGGAAGGGGCACCTCTCAGTCCTTGTGAAAGCAGGGTGAGGTCAGACGTGGCTCTTGACCAGACTAATTTAGTCCTGGTGGGGGATTTTAAAAATTCCTTTTCTATGTCGTACATTTTTCATGGCTGCAGAGGACGATGCTTTGGGGAGAGATCTGCTCGCTGGAGCAGGACTTCTCTCTGATGAGCTGTACGGGTCCATTCACAAGGAGCCAAGAACATGGCATTAGCATTCTGCTGCTCTGTCGTTTGTTATCTCTTTGCTAGGCTTATAGCTCTTCTTTTAATTGCTTTACTTCCCCCCCTTCCCCCCTCTAAATGAGCTCTTCTCTCCAGTGGCAAACAACTAGAAGAGGTTGGAGTGTGCATGTAGGGATAATTAACAGAAGCGGTATCTCTTCTTGGAAGCCCTTCACCGCTTCCCCAGGCTGTCACTTTTGCTGGAGGATTGTGACAAATGGAGAACTGGAGACGATGGGGTTTTCCAGCCTGTAGCGCATTGGGCAATGTGCCACCTCCTGCCCTTCATGGTGGTTACGTAGGGCTGTGCTCGCACGGGGGGTGGATCGGGAAATGTCAGCCTCCAGAGACTGAGAAACATAGAAGCCACTTTGGAAACATGGAGCCACCTTCCTCCCCCGAGCTCTCGGCTGCTCAGATACCACAGGGAGCTGGATTATAAATCCGGAGTAGTTTGGAGTCGCTTTGGGGTGCAGGGCTGTGGTGGGGTACAATGAAGGCAGTTACCAGCCCGAGTGCTGGCTTCAGCCCCAGAGCTAACGGAGACGTGGCTCTGCAGGGCCACCCTGGGAGCAGGTAACGATGCTGATGAGCTTCTCTACCTGTGCTGATTAGTCCTGCTATGGAGACCGCTGTGGTGGCCTAGCCATGCTGCTTCCAGTGGTGGAGTCAGCTCCAGGGTTTTGAGAGCCCTGCAATGCCGGTGCGGAGAGGGTGGGAGCTTTTGCAGGGAGATGGGGTGTACGTGGCCCTGCGTGAGGTGTTTAAATGTCCACAATTCCATGCGGAACTGTTGGTGGGGACAACCTGTTGCTTCGCGAAACGAAGCTGATGAGCTGGGTCCATCCCTGGGCTGGCGCGGTGGGACGGCTGCTCCTCAGCCGTTTACTTGAGGTTGATGGAAGCAGAGCAAACGAGGAGGGACAAGTCTATGTGTCATGGGCTGTTAATTGTGCAGGAGAAGCTGTTAATATCGTGTCAGCAGTAATGTGGAACAGGAGCCAGGGTGAGCTGCCTCCTGCATCGTGAGGTGTGGGCTGCGGTGCGTGTGGTGCCGGCGGCAGGCGTGCAGAGCAGGGAGAGGCAGGGAGCGCGGCAGCCTCTGCTCCTGCTCCTCCTCCAGCCCAGCTAGGAAACAGCCCCCAGATCTTCTCCTATTTCTACCCTCTGCAAACATCATCAGGGCATTTGCGGAGCCAGAAGCTCTCAAAATTGGGCTGATGCTTGCATGGATGAATTTTGTTTTTTCCGTTATTTTGATTGCAATACCCAGAGAGTAAAATGGCTTTACATTAGACCCTGTGCAAACGCATAAGGCTCTGTGCCTGTGGCTATGGAGCCTGATGCTCTACAATGGTGAGCAGCCTCCAAAGAGTGTGAGGAGGTGCTGGCAAGGTGCTGCTGGTGTAGCTGGGGGGTCCGGACTGATGCTGTTCCCCACCAGAGGAGCCAAAGGAAGATGGAAAGATGGGTAAGAACTCTTTATCAGGGAGTGGAGCAATAGGATGAGGGGGAATGGGTTTACACTGGAAGAGGGGAGATTTAGGTGAGATGTGAGGCAGAAATTGTTTGCTGTGAGGGCGGTGAGCCCCTGGCCCAGGTTGCCCAGAGAAGCTGTGGCTGCCCCATCCCTGGAGGGGTTCAAGGCCAGGCTGGACGGGGCTTGGAGCCACCTGGGCTGGTGGGAGGTGTCCCTGCCCAGGGCAGGGGGCGGCACTGGTTGGGCTTTAAGGTCCCTTCTGACCCAAACCGTTCCATGGTTCTATGATTCTGTGTGTTGGTAGCAGCCCTGCAGCTCTCTGGCTCAGTGGTACCCTGACCTCTGAAAACTCCTGGTGTTCGTAGAAGAGCAATGTGGCATTGCGGTGGGGTTAGAGGTGACGGCAGAAGAGCTCAAAATCTGTTCCTGGGCAAGCAGCGAATAGCTTGCGAGGAAGCTTGATGTGTGCAAGCTAAAGCTACACCTTGTGCTCCAGCTGATAACCTGGGTAGAAACGGAGCTTCACATCATCACAAGCGAACATGAGGTTCTCAACACCCTCCTTCCAGCACACAACCCTGCTCCACACCTGGACACCTTCAGAACGTTCAGTCCTGCAGCAGCTTGCTGTCCTTCTGCTCCGGTAATTGTTTTCCTCTGGTGGAAAAGGTCTGTTGTTACCACTTTGCTTGGATACCACAGCTGCCCTGGGCATACCCTCTGAGATGCTTTGCCTTCCCATGCCCTACATCAGATCTGGTGTCCTTTGGTGATGGAGGAGACTCCATCCGATAGATGTGGGCAGGGAGACTTTAGCAGCAGTGCTCTGCTGCCCATGCTTTTCTCTGTGTTTCTGCTGCCCAGCCCTCTGAAATCTGAAAAGAAAGTACTTCCTCTTCTTGGGCAAGGAACAATGATGATTATGATTGAGCATTTTTTCCCTCTTTTTTCTCCCCGTCCCTATTTGCATTGCAAACCTGACTCAGTGGCATGCCGGATTTGTCCGGGAGCCCAAAGCCCACGCTACGGAGATGGATGTGCCCATTGAAACCAACTTAATTTCTGAATATTGAATGTTCTCAATTAGCTCTCTGGGAAACAAACTACGGATGGTATAATCAGCTGAGATTTTGATTAACTGATTCAAGAGACAGTTCTTGTCTCTTCTGAAAGGGACAAAATGATTGCATAAAAATTATGTGTCTGGCTCTAATTTCTGTCTCTCGAGAGCGTGGGCATTTGGTGGAGTTTGTTCTTTCTGTTTATGTGGAAGATGGTTTTTGAGTCCTGGCTTATTCTTCTCTAAGAAGAATATTCTTCTAGCTTATTCTTCTCTAACTAGGACTTGTCACTTATGCTGTACCCTGCTCTACTTTTCATTTAAGTGAAGAAATACTTGGTGCCAAAGTTGCGTGCTGATAGAGCCACAAGACACCTCAGGCTCACGGGAGAAAAGGGGCTTTTAAAACAAATCGCTCGCTGGGAAGGTCATCGGGAGAAACCCGAGGCTGGAAAAACTGCACAGAAACTCATTTTAGCGGACTTTTGACAACATTTTTCTGTTTCTCTTGTATTTCCCAGGCATTTCCCCAGGCAGCTGCTTGGTGGGGTCCCCGGAGGCAGCCTGTTTAATACCGTCAGCCAGGCGGGTGTAGCTGTGAGCCGTGGGCTGGTGTTCGCTGTGGAGGGCGAGGACTGGGGGGGGTTTGTCTGTGCACACAGAGTGGAGAAGCATCACACCAGAGGGCTTTCCAGCTGGGAACAGAGCTCGGCAGCTTATTTTTCGGACTGTGCAGGGGCCATTCTGCGTCAGAGGTTTTCTTTTCTCGGGAATGGAAAGATACTGAGATCTTGCCTTAAAACCATAAAAGTGACGAAGTTATTTCATTTTCATCAGCTGCTCGTGTTCGAGTCATGTAGGCATTCAAAGAGGTCGTAGCGTTTTGGTTTAAGCTCCAGTCTTACGAATCTGTCCATGTGTTTTTCCTGAATAAATGTGCGTAGGGCACCATGACCAAGTGGCAGATGTGTCCTTGGTAGGCAGAGCAAGCGGTCTGCCTTGGGACTGAGTGTGGGGAGAGTTTTTTCCAGATCATTTTTCAGTGGCAGGAGAAGAGACTACATCGGAAACAAAGATACTGGGAAAATACAGGCAGCGGAGTACAGGGATTTCTTGCCTTGCTATTCTTTTACTAGTTCCCTGCCAGTTGTGCGTGACGGATTGCTGCTCTGATTTCTTCCTCTCCGACACACAAATTTGATCATAACCAAGGTACCTGCGAAATCTAAAAGGAGGAGCAAGCTGATTTAATTTTAACTCATGCTCCCAGTGTCTTACTGTTTGCTTCTGGCAATTAGCAAGTCATTCAGCTGAGCTCCAAACAACTACTTTGTCTCTTTTGCAGGTCAATATGACAGAGATTACAGATAGAAATCAGATTAGTCCAGGCTTCCGTATCAAGTAGAAATAGGCAAAATGTTAAACATTCGTTCGTCAAAAAAGGCCGTTTCTGACTGACTTGTACTGTTGGCACTCTGTGCAAAAAGGTCTGAGAGACCCTCTGCTCCCTCCCCAAAAGGAGTATTTCATTGTTTTAGTGGTTTGCTTTGAAAAATGAGCTAAAAGAAATAACAAGAGGTTAAAAACATGCACAAATGGTTACTTCTTTTGAAGGTAACGAGAGGACCAGAGAAGCTGTGGCTGCCCCATCCCTGGAGGGGTTCAAGGCCAGGCTGGACGGGGCTTGGAGCAACCTGGGCTGGTGGGAGGTGTCCCTGCCCAGGGCAGGGGGTGGAATGGGGTGATCTTTAAGGTCCCTTCCAACCCAAACCATTCTGTCATTCTCTGACCAAGAAGTGGAGGGAGGTTTGTGAAAAAACAGCTGAAGTACAGCTTTGCTGCGAGCCACAGAGCCGTTGACGGGCCCCTGTGAAGGTGAAAAGCCCCGGCGTCCCTTGGCTTTCTTGCCCAGGGAGGATGAGGCCAGCAGCACCCCGGGGCGGCGGGGCGAGGGCATTGGGATGCAAACCGCTCTTTTCCAGAAAACTCAGCCCTGCAGGGTCCAGCACGGTAACCGCTCTAAAATCCAGGCAGTGGTTTCCAGTCGCTGTTATGAATGCATAAATCTTTTACGCGTTTATAACTGGTTTATCGCTGTGTGCACTCGTGTCTTGGAGGTGTCTTAGTTTTGTCCCTGCCTGCTTCCCCCCTGTCGTGATGGGCGCTGAAGAGCAGCGCTGGCTTTGCGAGTGCCCTCATGTCCCTGACGGTGGCATTTGGTGTGGAGATGACCTGAGCCCCTCCGGCATCGCGACTGGAAGAAGAGGCGCTGCATAAATGTGATCCCTTATCCGTTCGCACTGCAACCCAGCAGCCCTGGCTGAATGCCGGTTAGGCTTTAACATGCTTGTGGATGTTGCTGGCTTCTAACAGAGCAGCTGGGAAAATGCTATTGAACTGGCCAGACTGGGAAAACACTCATGGGGGGTGGATGGGAGCCCATCTGGACAACTTTTTGTTTCGTTGTTTTTTTAAAGCACTTTATCAAGCACTCCATGGCAGGAGGGCTACCTCGTGATTCCATAAATGAGCATCATAGGTTGAAAATACTCTTTTCCTTCCTGGTTTTCCTTTTTATTTTTCCCCCCAACAGGGGATCCCTCTTAGAACAAACCGAAATAGTGACAATACCCATCCCGGTGATGGAGTTGACATTACGAAGCCGTTCAAATGCATCGCAAGCAGCTGGTATTTAAAAGTCTGTCTTGAGGCTGATGAATTTGCAGAAGGCTGACAGCAAATTGATGCATCGTTAACTGGGACGCAATTGCTGTGCTCACTGTTCGTGGAACGCACGGGCGAGACGAAGAGCTCGGTTTAAAAGGGGACGTGGTGCAGGACGCAGGCTGGTGACACGGGCTCTGCCTGGAACCAGGCTGCCAAAATTAAATGATCGATTATCTCAACGATGGAAACATCTCAAAAAATCATGCTGTGATTCCGAAGTGGAGCTGGTGGAAATACCCCGAGAACAAAGGAGTCGCCCTGTGCTGCCTCTGGGCTGGCCACGGTGTCTACAGCCCATCGTTCCGAGGATTATAGTCCCAGTTTTACCCCCCACTGCCTGGGGATAAATTAAACAAGAGCTGATAGAACACCGGCCCCAAGTTGTGTATATAATAATTGGCAACTTAATAAATCTGGAAGTGCCATCCCCCCTAGCTGCTAAATTACTTGTAGGCTGAAATTAAACCTGCCTCCTCTTTTCTTTGATGTGATACTTTCCAGATCAAGTCATCCATCCAAAAAAAAAAAAAAAAGTTCAGGGTTTAGATGCAATTTATTAGGGATTTGGCACACCCAGAGACTTGAAAATGTTTAGTACTGCACTAAATGTCTGTTTTATTTAAAGTGATGACTGTGCTCAGAAACCAGCTGTTGGATTAAGTTTAGTAAATCAGCGTGCTGCATTGATGTATTTGTCAGGGTATCAGTTGCACTGTAAACAGGCATTTTATTGTGTTGTCGTCTTGTCCGGAGATTTTATGAGCTTTTCAAGAGATTTTTCTTTTGTTAAGTCTGTGGTTAGAGGTTCTGGCCACCTCTGACAAAGCAGAGAGAGATGATGTTGATTATTTTTAATAGCCTGTGAAATGGCCTTACAACGTACGAAGAGGGACGCGAGAGGAGCCGTTTATCACCCAAAATCTTCTTCTGTGGGTAGAAACCACCCCACCAATTTTTGCTTTTAACACGGGTGGCCCGATCGGATATGTAGGGGTTGAAAAACCATCCCCTTGCCCACAACTGAGTGGCAGAAGCCTGTGGTGTCCCCGAGCGCAGGGTGGTCCGCGGAGGGCAGGATGGAGAGCGGCCGTGGGACGTCTCTGCCTCGGGCTTCTCCTGTGCTCCACGGAGTCTGGGGACTTGGATTCATGAGCAGCACTTTGTAGAAAATTGCACCTTTTTGCGGTGTGTGTGATGTTAACGTACGGAAGCGGTAGGGCCGGCAGGGCAGAGCCGCACCGATGCTGGGCCTGGCTCGGCGGCGGTACCCGGACCCCGGCACTGGAGGTGTGTGACAAAGCGAGTCGGTCCCGCACTGGCTGACAGCCTGGAGTGCCATATTGCAGTTGGTGATGAATGAACAAACGTCTGGTACGCCGCAGATGCCAGTTTATTGCCCCTGCCTTTTTTTTAAAGTGACATTTATTTCTCTTTTAACTAAGGAGAGCTTAGAGCGTGTTTTCCAACAGCATGCAGAACATTTGTTTCATTTTTATCCGCGTTCAGTCACTTTTCTTGGTGCCCTTGATGATTAGAGCTGGGTGTTTTGTTCTGTCAAATACTTCACCGCAGAGAAAATGTGATTTTGGTTGTCTTGAAACCACTGATGAAATAG
Source organism: Rynchops niger (assembly GCA_013400035.1). NCBI lineage: Eukaryota > Metazoa > Chordata > Aves > Charadriiformes > Laridae > Rynchops > Rynchops niger. The sequence goes on from VXBH01001672.1 coordinate 220,755, forward strand.
AGCGTCTGGTCTGCGTCGGGGATGGTTTGCAGCTTGGGACGTTCTGGGGATGTGGGAGAGGCAATTGGGGTCTTCACCGTGCTATTTCTGACCTGGATCTGCAGCTGCAGGTGGGAAATCAGGTCCCACGGAGGCTTGCATAGGGCAGCCCCCGGGGCTTCATGCGTGTCTATGGCTGCAGAATAAATCCGTGAATCAGTACGGCGAGGGAGCGAGGAGCTGAACCGGCCTTGAAATGAAGCAGCAGGTTGGAGTCTTTAAAAATGAGAAACTAAGCAAATAACATGTTGTGTTGTAACGGTCTCTATCTTTATGGTAGATATCGATTCCCTGAAAGGAAATGGAAACTCTGAGAGCTGTGCCGCTGAAAAAGCGTATTGTGAATGGAGGGGTGTTTAATGCTCCCCACCCTGACAAAGTGCCAGCGTTGGTTTTATCAGCTGCAGGAGCGAAAGCAGGAACATCGCCGTTAGCAGCATTATGGCCAGGCTGAGCCCCAGTGTGTGAATGTGGCCTGGCGCTGCTGCACCTCCACCTCGTGCACAGCCCTCGGCCGTGGGGAGGGGAAGGGGGTACGTGGCCCGGGACGCCAGTGGGGTCACTCCTGAGCGCCTCTGGGAAAGCCTGGAGGACAGTTTTCCCTTTTCCAAGCCTAGGAAAATCCACACCAAAAGCCTTTCCTCAAGGATGGTGGTGAGTGTGAAGCCATGTCCGAGGTAAGGGGCTCTGCCGGGAGAGGTGGGGGTGGATCCCACGGGAGACCAGCAGCCGAGATTGGAGTCATGGGGGACAGAGATGCCGTCCACACCTCGGCTTGGATGGTTTTGGACTTCAGAGATTCTGTTTAGCAAGTTTAATAGCCTCTTCGCATCATATTTATGAGGTTTATTACTGCTACAAGGAAAACGCAATTGCTTTGCATTGTCCAGAGAGGAGACATCTTCCCGTCGCATCCCTAATTACCGCTCAGGCCGAGTGCTATGGCAACCGCCTTTCTGCACCGCGCTGCCAGGCAGGACATCTGCTCTCGGGTTCCGCAGATTTTGGAGCAGGTCCAGGCTTTTTTGGACCTGTTGCTGCCCAAAGTGTGCCGCCCACCTGTGGGATTCACCGTCATGATGAATCAATTAGGAGTTAGTGTTCGGTGCTAACCAGCCTTTTTTCTTTTTCTTTTTTACTTTTTTCCTCCCTTTTCCTTTTCAGTCAGAGCTGGAATAGCCTTCCTAAGCCTCCGCCCTACTGCGAAGGTATGAAAGCTGCTCCGAGATGAATTCAGCGCCTTCTGGCGTGGTGGGAAGGATGCCAGTGTCTGCTTGGGAACCTTACACCCTGGGCTGCAAGGTGGCCATAAGGCGATGTGGCACTTTGCTGAGGGTGAGACTGTCCCCAAGAGAGCCACCACCCCAGGGCTTCCACATCGGGGAGGAGGCGGGAGTGAAGGTCTCCTGCTGATCTTTCCCATCGTGCCAGAAGGTCACTTAAAGGAGACTCCTTTGTGATGCTGAAACCCCAGATGTGGGTATCTGAGATGCTTTGTGTCTGGTTTGGGCATTGAGAGCACTACCTGCGGGTGCTCAGCAGGCAACCAGGACCTCGCGGGGTCTCTGTGTTTCTGCAGGCAGAGCAGGTCCGTCCTGGCCTCCCGGTGCCACACTGCAGCAGCTTCACAGGGACTCCTTGTGTAGGGAGGGAACAGCCTTGAAGCGTGATGAGTAGAGGAGCGTGTTTTGTCCTGAGCCTGATGGATGTACCGTGCTTGTTTGTATTGAAGGTCAGTTTGGTTTACCTTGAAAAATCAGTGTTTTTCCAGATTGCTGGCTTGTAATGAGGACTCTGCTGCCCTCGTGCACAGCTTCGTGCACTAACATTTCTGATGCTTGTGGTCTTACGGGTTGAAAATTGGATCTGGGCAGTGTCTGTATTAATGAGAATGCAGATGGCTTATCAAGGTGAGGAGCCACGGAGAAAGCCATGTGAAAATACCAATATGAAAATATTAATATTTAGTGGGTCTAAATGCGGGTTTGCTGTGCAGCCCCTGCTGCTGCTCACCTTCTGTCTTGCTAAGCAGCACGTGTGGAAAAGAAGTGAAACGGTCCCTATCTTGGTTATCATCTGCCCAAATCCAGAGGAAAGCTGGGCAGGGAGCAGGAATGACTTGCGCCCTGGGTTTGGGTGGGCAAAACATCCCTGGGGACACTAGACTTCACCCTTCAGACTGGTGAACAAAAATCCTGCCGATAGCAGGGGCAAGTGGGAGGAAAGAGGTTCTCTCCCAGAGTACCTAGAACACCTTATAATCCCAAATCACGCACTCTGATGAGGCTCTTCGTAATACAAAATCTATATGTGACAACTTCATACAAAATCCTCCTTTTACTTCTCTCTGTTTCTGGGCAATTCTTTGTCCCTGTTTTTTCTTCTCTGTGGTATCAGCGCTTCGGAGAAAACCACAGTTGACTGCTGGGCTTTCAGCCCCCCTTGCTGTGCTCCCCAAGCGCTCGATGATGGAGCACGTGCCAAGGCAAGAATAAAGTTATTAGTTTTGCTTTGGAGAAGGCAGCCTTTCTGTCCCTTTCAGGAGCCGCCGTGGGAGCTGTTCCCCATGGGTCTTTTAATCCAAATCACTGTGCTCCGGTGCTGGAAGTGTCCCAGTTTCGTGGCGATCCACATGGACTCTGTTTTACAGAATCACAGAATGGTGGGGGCTGGAAGGGCCCTCTGGAGATCATCCCGTCCCACCCCCTGCCAGAGCAGGGTCACCCACAGCAGGTGGCACAGGAACGCCTCCAGGCGGGGTTGGAATGTCTCCAGAGACGGAGACTCCCCCACCTCTCTGGGCAGCCTGTGCCAGGGCTCTGCCACCCTCACAGCAAAGAAGTTCCTCCTCGTGTTGAGATGGAACTTCCCATGGTCAAGTTTGTGCCCGTTACCCCTTGTCCTGTCCCCGGGCACCACTGAAAAGAGCCTGGCCCCATCCTCCTGACACCCACCCTTGAAGTGTTTATAAGCATTAATGAGATCCCCCCTCAGTCGTCTTTTTTCCAGACTGAAGAGACCCAAACCCCTCAGCCTTTCCTCATCAGAGAGGTGTTCCAGTCCCCTCAGCATCTTGGTAGCCCTTTGCTGTCCCCTCTCCAGCAGTTCCCTGTTCTTCTTGAACCGGGGAGCCCAGAACTGGACACGTCTCATGTAACGTGGATTTGGGGAGAAATCTCTGCCTGCAGTGAATGGTGAACTCTGTATCAGCTCATGCAAACAGGGCTCTCCGCCCGCTCGGGGTGTTGAAATAGGTGCTACCCCCTGCCCTGCTGGAAAAAGCAGAGCTGAACGAAAAATACCTGCTGGGTTATTTCAGACGCGCTGCTCACTCTGTGCGTTGGTTGTACCGCACCCTGTGTGGGAGAAGCGAGCCTGTGCCTGTTCGTTCCTTTCGAGTTATTCCCACTGAATCGCACCGCAAAATACGTTTCAGATTTATTTCATGCAGGAAGCAGGGACATTTGGCAGGAGATGAAGACCATCCTTTAAAGTAAGAGCCAGGTGGGCACCAGAGCTCTCTGCCTGCCAGCTTGCCACAGCTAAAGAAACGTAAGCCAAAGCTGACATAACGTTACGAATACTTGTCTGTCTGTGTCATTTGAAGCTGCAGAGGGCTGGGGGCACGTCTGGCTGTGGGCAGCCTTGGCACGTGGTTCGTGCTGTTTCTCTGCATGTGGCACCTCAGATTTTGGAAGTCCTTGTTTTACTAAATATCATAAAGGCTGTGTGGTTTTTGTTGCAAAGCCAGTGGGCAGGTGAAGGAGGTCCTCGGGTAGGTCTTGGGAAGGCTTTAGCAGGATTCACCAGAAGAGTACGACGAAGGGCTTGGGAAGTTGCTTAGTTCTTTAGAATCAAAGTTACTCAGCTCCTGCCTGGCATCCAGCATTTGGTATTTCTCTTGCTCTGCATACAATAATTTCCCCCACTCGGGGGTTTGTGTAAAAATGTTTCTTTGAGTTCCGAAACTAATGATCAAGAGTGACCATCTGTGACCCTTTAGTAGGCATCTGGATGTACATTTTCCGCTTCTGAGGCGCTGAGATAACACAGCGCTGTTGCTGCTGGGACTAGAAGGCGTAGCGTCAGATACAGTAATACTTTCCAGCTGCACATGTTGTTTTTTAGTCTTTCCTAAATGAAAATTAGTTTTGCAGGTGGCTAACGCTAGAGGATAATTTGTTTCCATGCTCGTTTGAAGCCTTGTAGCAAACCCAAAGCTGTGAATTGGAGATGGAAATAGAAGTAGAACATGATTTCAGAAAAAAACCTCCATTTTCTGTGCTGCTGAAGCAACTAAGCTATGTGGCTGCTGATGCAAACCTTTCATCTGCCCAAGTAAAAGAGTTGTTATCTTCAGCTGAAGCTGATCAGGTGTTGAGTGGCGTTTGAGCAGCACATCCAGGCGGCGATTTGCATGAGAAATACGCTGTGAAGATGAGACTTTGATGTATTTGCAACTTCTGAGTTCCCATTATGTTTTTGATTGTGCCGCCTGTAGGGAGAGCCGGGGACATCTTCCCTTGGCTGAGCTGGAACCCAAGAAGGGAATTTCATGCCCCCGCTCCTCCACATTATCTTTTCCTTTCCGAGATAACTTTTCTGCCTCTCTCTATAATTGAGAGAGCCTGGAGAAATGCGTTAACAGCAGCAAGCCAGAGGCCATCAGCCTTGCCTTAGGGAGACGGGGAGATGGTGGGAAAGAGAGGGAGAGATGCTGGATGGTAGATTCACCACCATTTTGGTTGGAAGGGACCTCTGCAGGGCTCTAGTCCATAGCAGCAGGACCATCACCAGCACTGGAGCAGGACAGCCCTGGCTTTGCCATGCTGAGCCCTGAAGACCTCCTGAAATGCCCTCTGGTTAACGCCTCCCAGTGCTGCGCTGGACTTGCTAATTAAGAGCTAAAGCAAATAATCAAGGTGACAAATTTCCAGAAATACCTTTTTTCCCCCTGCTGGAAAATGATGATTTGCTTAAACAAAGTATTGGGCTGATTTGGATCAACATAGCTGGAGCTTCTGACCGGAGTCCCGGAGGTTACGTGGGGGACGGGCACCCACCCAGAGGTGCTCAGCTTGAGCTCGTAATCCCTGGGCTGTTGGAACCCAGCGGCAGTGTGCCCTCTGTCTGGTGTCACCACCCCACCTTTCCCCGGGGAAAAAGTCTGAAAAACAGCAGGGTGCTTCAAGAAAGGCAGGCGGGCAAGAAAAACAGCTTAAAAGTGCTTTGAACCGATGGAAAAGCAGCAGAAAGTCGGTGCAGGGACAACTCTTACTAAAGCCCGTCCACCGGATAATGTGCAATCAGGGACGCGGCGAGGCAAAGAGGTGACTTCCCAGGGATCCTCGTTAGCTCAGGCACTCATCAAACCTCGTTTTTAACATTGGGTGGGGTTTTGGGGGGAGAAATGCATTTCTCTCCGGTGTAGGCAGGAGGCACAGCGATTACTCCGGGCAGCCACCTCCTCTTGCTGGTTGTGCAGCAGTAATTACCCGCTGGGCAAATTCACTTAATTAAGCCCACTGAGGAGACGCTCTCGCAGCATGGTTGTTGCTCTTTAGACTCCCACATACGAGGGAGGAGTATCACACTTTGAGGACTTTTCTTGTTCTTTGAAATAGCTGGATGTGAACCAGCAGGGAAAACTATTTCCCTATTGCCAGTGTGTTTATCTGGTCAAATCATCCCAGTGTATTTAAATGGTGGTGGGTGGTGAGCAATAAAACAGTCCTTTTTGGGGCCAAATGAGCCTTCTGGCTTGGATTCTGATTTTTCAGAAGATGCTCTAGGTTGAAAGCTGAGCTCTCGTGTTTGGCTCATATTTCTGTTGGAGAAATTAGATCCCAAGAGGCAAATGGAGGGTCTTTGCCTTGGAAAGTAATCTCAAAGGGTGCACATCCCCAGCAAAACTGTGGATGGATGCTTGTGCTGCGGCATGCCACAGCTTCATTGGTTGGAAAACAGAGAAAAAGGCCTGAAACTAAAAAACACTTGGATTTTCTTGATTTATTTTTTTTTTTCCTACTTTGAAAGAAAGACTTTTGTTTTGGAAAGAGATCAGATAGATGTGGCCTCTACTATGCAGAAAAAACTGTATAGCACGGAAGTCTTTAATGATTTCTTCATTTAAAGTTTCACTTGAACATTATTATATTCTGCTTAGTTGGTTGGGTCGTGGTTTCAATAAGTTCTTTAATTAGTCACACTATTAATGTAGAGAATGCTTAAAATTAAAAGCTATTTCACAGCCAAGTGTTCTGGTAGCTGCAAGATTTTTTTTCTTTTTTTTTTTTTTCTGAAAAAAAATGAGAACAACTTGTTGTGATTTTTCTTTTTGTGGCTTGCAGGAATGTTGACTACCTGGCAGCTTAAAAAAAAAAATTGGTAGCTAATGCTCACCTAAATGATTTTATGTCGAAGGGCTTCGTGGTACGCGGCCGCTCCAAAAATCTCTGCTGAAGGGCAGCGCTGGGATGAAGGGTTCGGGATGCTGAGGGTATTTGTGGGGAGCTGGGGCTTGGAACCCAGATGCTGAATACATAAAAAATCCTACTGGCATAACCCACGTAGTGCAATTCCCTTGCGTTGTGTTCCACCCACTTTGGGCAACACAACCCCTGTGACACCAATGGGGACGTGACCACCTGTCAGCGGCATTCCTGACGGACGCACTCCTGCAGGATGGAAACATCCCAGGACATGCCATGGGTCATGCTCAAGTACCCATTGATTTCTCCTTACAAATTTTCACCTGAACATTATCATATTTTTTATTAAGATAACTTATGACTTCAGTAAGCTTAAGCTTATTCTTAATGCAAGGTGGCTTAAAATTAAAAGCAGCTTCTCAGCCAAGTTAACATTCAAGCGCAATTAAGTTAAGGAATATGATGGCAGGATGTGAGGAAATAAAAGACCATTTTTGGCAGCAGCAGACCAATTATTACAATGCAAAACCCCGTGGAATACAATAATAGATTTCATTCCTCAGTAACGTGCCGTAGCTGCAAACCCATGACCACTTCGGTAGGTGTTTATAAACACTTCTGAAAAATATTATTTAAGGACTTTGTGGGTGGTGCTAATGTAAAAACTACTCCCGTGCATGTTCCTGAGAATATGGGTTGACCTCCCAGCTCCCATGAGAACTTTGATGAAAGACCAGTTGTGATCCCTAAGGTGGGCTTGGGGCCGTGCTGGTGTTGGAAATGCATCTCCTGTGTTTCTTCCCCCACCTGAATTTTCTCTGCCGATGGATTGCTGAGACTCCGTGTTAGCAGTCACATGCTGCCAAAGCACTGTGGACTCTTCGGTCAGGAGTCGGCTCTTTTGGGTAGGGTTTCGGATCTGCATATTCAATGGGTTTGGGCATGAGAACATCAGGTCAGGGAAACTGAGCTTGCAGCCTTCTCAGGTTTTTTTTTTTAAGATTCACTGAAGTAATCCCAAGGTTTGAGAAAGATGATAAACCTCCGAGGGAATTAAGATAGAGTAGTGTGAAAGCTCATTATGCAGAGATGCACGTGCCGCCCGTGCCTCTGGCTGAAGCTTGTGCCAGCAGCTTCCACGCCATGTGTCCTGCACCATGGAGGTGTCTGACATGAGGGATGACTTTTGTTTTATATACCGTGACAGACAAGAGTTACCCACAAGGGTGTGTGACTCAGTAACGTGCTTCTACAGCAGGAGACGGGTCAGGTAGCACCCTTCTGGCAGCCAGCATCATCACGGGATGGAGATGTTGGTGTTCCCTCCGGCAGGTCCCACAGCTCAGGAGGGTCGGTGAAGGCATCCCCAGTACCGTCAGTCGGGGCTCTGCTTTTGGGGAGAACCTGGGCACGGTTGGCACTGTGGATTTGGGGAATTTCCTCCCTGGATATCACCAGCGCACACGTGCGTTTCTGGTTAGCTGTAATGCGCCTGGGAGGTGAAAGGCATCTAGTGAGGGGCCAGCAGGGCCCCTGCGCTGCATCTTCTCAGCCAGAGCGTAAATAGAAAGCAAAAAAAATAAATCTCCTACATCAGTGTCTGATATTCAAATAGCATTATCGAGCTCTCTTGATAATGCTCTTTGAGGGGGAAATGCGGCTGTGCCCCGTCCCGCTGCCCCAGCGAGGCTGCTCCGCTCGCATGGGGTCTGACCCTGCTGCAGAGGAGGGCAAAAGATTTCAGCGGAGATGAGATTTTCCTTTGCATTGTGAACCCTCGATGACAAGGTTCAGCAATCCCAAATTAAGGCTTTCCCAGCGCGCACCCTCCCTTCGGAAGGATATCTCATCCCGAGGGAGGGCCCGCAGCGAGGGAAAGCTTCAGGTGCCGGAGGGAGGGAAGGTCCCAGGGCTGGGAGCGGATCCGTCAGTCAGGGCTCGGTCGGGCGCTCGGGAGGATTTCGGGATTCAGGGCAGGGCTGTGCTGATGAAAGCAGTATTGAAAACATCCCTTTCCCTAATCCACTTACTTTGACAGGTCAGCCAGAGCAGGGATGAGTTTGGTTAAAGAAATAGCTTTCCAGGACATAAATGGATTGATAAAATATAATTCTATTAAGAGATCGTTCCAGTGCTTGAACAGCTCTAATAATTGTGTGGGAATCTGAGGCACAAAGAGATTAGCAGCAATCTTTATTTCCGGAGCAGGTTGGCTGTTGAGGTGTTGTTAGGTAAACTAAATGTCCAGGTTTTAAGAAGTAATTGTGCGATTTTGTCCGAGGGAGTCCCAGGCGGGAACTGTGCACAGCCCCGTGGATGCTTCGCCAGGGTAGAATCGGGAGGATCGATCCATCTGGAAAAGTAAATTGTGCACATTTTTATTCCAAGCAAATGGGAACAAACAGGTTCCTGTGCCACACCTGGCTGGATACGTGGGAGGAAGGCAGAGGAGTTGCTGGGCAGGGTGGGTACAGTCCCCCATCGGCAGGGGTCCCCTTTTCCCCCTCAAAATATCCAAAATAACACGTGAACCCATCCCCACTGGGCCACACACGCTGAAGATGCAGAGTGTGGGGATGCCCTGAGTGGCACCAACCATTGCCTTCTCCTTAGGCCATCCCTGGGGATGCTGAGGGGTGGGTGACATTGCAGGTGGGCATCTGGGGTTAAGCCTGCAGAAATCCAAACTGTATCCTTTGCCTGTCCTTTACGTTACAATCTTCTTTCTCTTTTTTTTCTTGCTTCCTCCCCTGCCTCGTCCTCCCCCTCTTCCAGCAACGTGGACACCAAGGAGCTGTGCGGTGAGTGTGGTCCCTCTCGCGGGGCGAAAGCGATGGCTTTTGGTGCACCTGGGCTTTTGGAGGATGCATGAACCCATCACAAAGCTGGGGGTGCCGTGGGGGGCTGCGGAGCTGGGGGTGGGGTCTCAGCACTTCTGCTGCTTCACCCCTTATTCCATAAGAAAATTGACAAAACTTTCCTTCGTTTTCTTGCAGCACAAAGGGGGTCAGAGCTGAGCTGAGCACCTGGCTCCCCTTCGATAACGAGCCAGAGCTTAATTTCTGGCGATGTCAAGGCTTCCAGCTCCGCTCTGAAGTTCAATAAAGCAGTGTCCCTCTGCAATACCCGTAACGTGTTTCTCCTTAGGCAAACCTTCGCCTGTCCCAGCAGGATGCCTGAGGAGTGCGGCACCTCTGCCGCACCTCCCACGGCTCGCAGAAATTGAAGGCTGAAAAGAAAATCTCTGATAACGTTTTGTCCCACACCTTGACCAGAAAGGGAATATTTCCTGCCGGGATTTCTGAAGGGCTTTGCCTCGATGAGAGCTGACTCGTGCAGAGGACTCCTGCTCACTCGGGTGTATTTTTCCATGGACACTTGGTATTGGGAAATGTTTCCTGCCCCCCAGCTTTTTGGGAGGAGATGGGGAGACGGAGGTGTGTGGCCTTGCAGAGGGCTCATCCACGTCCTCCCCTCCTGTGCCAGGATGTGGAAGCCACCTCAGCAGGTCCTCACCATTCGCCTTCATCGCTTATATGTAAATATAAGAATGTATAAATATACATATAAAGGAACTAAGCCTTTCATAAAGTCTTTTTGGTTTGCTGACGATACGATGGGCTTGTTCCCATCTCATTGCGTTAGGTCTTGCCAGATGACCCAAGAAACCAAAACCCCACAGCATGTACCATCACCTTTGCCAGGAGATGGAGGGGTAGTAACGTCGTTGCTTGTCCCGCTCCCTGCTTTCTCCATCAGTCTGATAAAACCCAGAAAAATCACATGGCTGTTACCCAGCGTGATCCCACCTCGCCGCCTCTCCTGGGGGTGACGCTGCCAGGAGAGGAGGGAGATAAACCCACCACCTCCCGCTGGAGCTGGAGGGGATCCATCGGTGCGAGAGCCTGCCTAGATCACATATCTGCTGAATGCCTGCCCGTGTCTGCAGTTTCTTGTTTGCTTGCTCCTCTTCTAAGTGTTAGTTTAAATGTAAAACCTCATTTCAGCAACGTGGAAGCTGTGGTCTCTCTCTTGAGATGGGTGGCGTGTTGTAGGATGTTGAGGGCATCTTAAAAGGGATTTCTTGATCCCTGCAGCTTCTATGAGAAATTTGATATGGCTTAATCCATATCAGGTACCATCTTATAAAGTTCTGGGTTTTTTTTTTTCCTGCCGAGAAATGCAACAGTTCACCAGCACCTAGACTGATTTAAACGTGGTTGTGTAGCTCCTCGCGCCCAGAGGAGCTCCCGTCATGGGACGGATTGCAGAACTTGATATGCCCAGAAAATGCACGTACAGTTTTCCTTTACCTTTAATATCTGCTCAGTTTTTCTTTCTCAAGCAAAGTAATAATAAGAAGAATAACACGAGTAAACACGCTGCAGTGAGGATAAGCTGTTTGGCTTATCGTGGAACAGCAAACAGCTGCTGTCAATCACGCCGTGACATTCTGGTTTCTGCCAAAATCTTCTTCCCCTTGGATATGTTCTCAGGCTGTAAATAGCTATAGGCACTTCTAATTAAGCCAAGAGAACCTAATTAGTGGGATTGTTTCCTGGAGTTTATGTCTTTTTGCATTCCGCAGAGATGCCACCTCGGTGTGAAGCTCCATGTCTTAGCGCTAAGGAACGGCGCCGGTGGCTTTTAAGGAACAGTTTTTAGCTGTAGTCTGTGTCAATCACCCAGAAACCGGGTAACTTCACATCGATGCTCCCGCAGGAGAGATGAGGATGGCACAGGGAAAGCGTGGGCTCCCTCTTGGTGGAGAACACATGCTTTTGGGCCCAGCTTGCAGCTCCCTTCTCTTTTTTTCGAGGCGTATTTTGCTCTCAGGAGCCCGTGTGACCTGTGATTGCAGGCTGAGGCACAAACGGGATGAGAATGTAGGGAAAGATGTAAGGCCAGTCTCAGCGCCTATAAGTTGGGGTGAAGCTGGCAGGTATTTGGATGCTTTGAGTGCTAAAGACTGCGAAGGGAATGGAAAAGCCATTTCTTTTGAGCCTTCTCCCTCCATGTTGGCAATAGGAAGGAGAGAGACAAGATACGGTCAAATGATGCAGAAGTGGGGCATGGAAATAAAGCACCTGCTCATTTATTTTCAGCTGAAGCTACTGTGCCTTACATCTCTCTTTTAAAATGGTCCCAAACTTCACAGGAATTGCACCACTTCCCATCCCTGCAGGACAAGCTGTGACTTTGACTCAGGATTACAGAATATAAAAATATACCTGAAACCACCCTCTCATTTTTTTCTTTCCACCAACAAATAGACCTTGCTGCATCACATAGCCTTGAAGCGTTAAGTTACATCAACGGCTCCCATCATGTCCCTCTTGGTTTTCCCAGACTATTTTGCTGACCATATGGGAGACTACGAAGACGTCTTGGCCTCGCTGGAGACGCTGAACCTCTCCATCCTGAAGGCGATGGACTACACCAAACGGGTGAGTCCTCCTGACTGCGCCTTGTGCTCCACGGGCTCAGGGCAAACGGTGCAAGCGTTACCAGAGCATCTAAGTCCCCAGGTCTTCATCCCGGTCAGCAGTGTTGTCTCCTCGTGCCGGTGCATTCATGCGGTAAGTGGATCGTTGCAGCAACAGGACGATAGTGGGTTTTTTTTGTGTTAACAGCAAATGAATCATGAAAATCTTGGCCAGATTGCGAACCAAGGTGCCAATGTCACGTGCCGTAGACGGTGGCACAGGGTCTTTGTGGCAGATCATCATACCTTCTCGGCAGCCTTCCTAAGTCTGAAGGTGCTCTTGTTGCCTTCAGACAGCATGGCCCGTGGGTCTCTCTGAGTGGGATTTTCAGTGCATGAGTTCTTGTTAGCGTCACTGGGAGCACTTTTGGAAACATCGTGTTATAAAGCTGCCATTAAATGCAGCTCGTGTGTTGGAAGGCATCCTGACTTCCAGCAATAGGGCTGTCGATGCGCACGGCTGCGGTGTGGAAAGGTAGAGGGCTGCGCGTTTGAAGGACTACGGGAGAAATGTTCTATTTCATATGTGCAGGGTGCCTCCAGCTTCTTAAAAAATCCACCATGTACCTTTATGGTACCGTTGATAGCGGACTGCTAGACAGTGGCAGTGATCAAGAAGCACGCTGAAGTTTATTTACAAATATCTAGAAAATCTGAGCTGATGTACCGGGTAAGTGTCCCTGCTGGGAGGTGCACCATTCGTTTGGGAGGAGAGAAGCGTTTATAGAGCTCTTGCTCCTTTGAAGCCATTTTCTGGTATTTCCATACCACTTACTAAAGTAACTGTATATACTTAGGCTGTATCGGTGGTATTTATGACCTCAGGATAATCAATCCTTCTCCCATTTCTACTTTCAACCGCATTTGCATCGTTCTTTTGTGCCACGATGAGAGAAAAGTAGCTGCTTTCCTCCCGGAGTGGTGATGTGGTGCGCTGAGGGCTGAGCCAAGCAGGGGGGGATCTGCTTTTTCCAAGCACCCGTAAGGGCTTCCCGATTCAGCTCCAGCCCTCCTCCGAGCCATCGGGATTGAAATCTCCCTCCCGCTTATCTTTGAAGCTAAAGGAGAAACGCAAGTTTTAGGAGTCAGAGTCTCTCCCTTCTGGTTGCTGAGTAAAGATCCTGATTTCCTTGCTTTACCCAAATCCGTCCTTTTTAATGGGTGTGAGGAGGGCAGCATGGAAAGTGAAGCCACATATTTCACATGTTGGTGTCTTGCCATAATGAACTGAAGGCAAAAGGTTCCAGCCGAGCACTGATCTGCCTGAAGTGTTTGTGAATTTTTTTTATCATTTTTACGTTATTTTGTGAATTTTTAGCATATTACGAGGGGGTAAAAAAAATCAGGACAACAGTAATAGTTCATTTTTTCTAATTAAATTGCTAAGTCTGTTCATGCCTCCATATATATTCATTATTAGCAAATTTTCTGGTAGTCAGATTTGCCAACTATGTGTTTTAAACACTTGTTAACATAGATATCTCAGTAATTCACTCCCGCTTGCTATTCATTATGCCTTCCACCATTGCTTTTTGGATGCGAGGTTAATACATATATGACTAATTCCTCACAGTGTTTTGCAAGAGGGGGATGGCTTATTCCTTGTTTATAAAGGGATCTCACATGGGATTCCTGAGCGTGTAGGTATTGCCTTGCATAGGCAATCGCAGCAGAAGCAGGATGGTTATTCATGATCCCGGTCTGCTGGGATGCACGTCGTAAGATGAGCGTCTTTGTCCTTCCTGGATTCAGTGACTCGTGGCAGGATTCACCTGCCTTAATTGCAGCAGGTAAAAGTTATACACCAAAAGCTGAGCTGGTCACCCTCGTCTTGGTCTTGTGGAGGGAACCGGGGGAATCCAGAGCACTGGAGGCATCTTCCTCCTGCGGCCCTGAAGGATCTCAAGGCAGACATCTCCCTTCTAGACGGCTAAAGCCAGGCGAGAGGAGTGTGGCCCGGGCATCCCCTCATCACCCCCATTTTATCAGCCCGTGGGTGTGCTGCTCTTCGCCGCCCGGCAGACTTGTGGCGAGCGAGCAGATGGAGCAAGGCTCCTTCACGGAGAGGAGCTGGCTAAGAAGCACTTCATGACAAACATCGGCTCCCTGCTGTGATTTTGTGAACAAAGTGGTACAAACCTCATCAATGATTTATTCAAACACAGGCACTTTGTTCAAGTAAAGAGCTGAAGGGAAAAAAAAAACCCAAACCAAACAGAAAATAAGTTGTTGCAGGTGATAGGGAAGCTCATCTCCAGTGTTCAGACTGGACAGGCTTCCAGGCAGCATCAGAAGCTTTTCCCGAGTGCAAACCATTAGTGCTTTTTTTTTTTCTTTTTTTTTTGAGATGTGAGATTTTTTCACTATATGTTTTCCTTAAAAAAAAAAAAAAAAACAAAAAAAAACCACAAAAACTATTTGTTTACTGGACTTTCTGGTTTTAGTGTCAGCATTGCCAAAACAGAGTGTCAGAAGAAGGCTTCTTAGCATCCCAACTGATAAAATAGCCCTGCTGAGATCTTCTCACCGGGTGCCAGCCCGTGTGTGTTCCCATACCCCAGCCTGGGCGACGTCGCAGGGGTGTTTTATTTCCTCCAGGGCTGGGCTCACCCCTACAGGGTAAAGCTGCAGCCCCAGGGAGAAGATTCTCCATCCCAGGATTGCAGAAACCGGCGTGGGCTGTCTGATGGGTCCCTCCGCGCAAGCCTCCTTCTGCTCCATCTCCTCCAACCAAGGGCCCGTGCTGATGTCAGGATGTTTAGGGGATACGTACATAGAAATATATTTTTAGAAACGCTGGATCAGGGAACAGACTGCCAAAGCAGCAGATTTTGGTAGGAGCCGAGCGTGGTTTTGTGTCTGTCCCCCCCCCCCGCCGCCCCCCAGTGCTGGAGCCCGTTGCTGTCTCTGCAGCGTTTCCCCAAGGCTGGATCCTGCAAAGGGCTTGGTGCTGCTGCTGAGCACCCTGACTCGCGAGATGCCCCTGCTTCTCCGTGCTAAAATAAGTACTTCATCAGCTGGAAAAAACTGGCAGTCATTTGAGAGTGCTCCTTATGCCCTCTCTCTCCCCCCCACTAAAAAAAAAAAAAAGCGATAAACGATAAATGAAGCCTTCGCTTCTTCTGTGTTGGCTTTCTGATGAGAGGTGCCTGCTGACAAGAGGGGCTAGATAGCCGTGGTGTTTAATTGCTGTTTATATTTCTCACCTTAAAAGACAACTGATTATTTCTTCCTNATTTCTTCCTCATAAAAGGAGAAAGCAGCAATTATCTCGTGCTGGAGGAGCTCATAAAGTATCAGCAGTAATTAGATTCAGTAGTGGAAGGTCTCATACAGCAACACAAAATCTGTCATTGTAATTATTTTCCAATACGGCAATGTCCGCGCTGCACTGAAATGATGGGAAATGCAAAGTTAAACTTTCAGCATCTAAAAAAAAAAAAAAAAGCGATAAACGATAAATGAAGCCTCAGCTTCTTCTGTGTTGGCTTTCTGATGAGAGGTGCCTGCTGACAAGAGGGGCTAGATAGCCGTGGTGTTTAATTGCTGTTTATATTTCTCACCTTAAAAGACAACTGATTATTTCTTCCT
>VXBH01001672.1:240424-252358 GCA_013400035.1 Rynchops niger
AGTGGTGGAGTTGCCATCCCTGGAGGTGTTTAAAAGCCGGGCAGCCGTGGTGCTGAGGGACGTGGGTTAGTGGTGGGTTGGTCAGTGGTGGGTTGATGGTTAGACTCGATCTTTAAGGTCTCTTGTAAGCATAGCAATTCTATGATTCTATTCTATGATTCTATATATCTACCAGACGTCAGTGCTGTGGTCTTGCCAAATAGCCCTAGAGCAGCTTTGAAGAAGCCACCAAAAGGAAAGGCAGGGACCAAGTCAACACTTAACCAGCTGGCACAACCAGGCTGCGCCTTCAGCAGCTTGACCGTCCCACGTCATTACATCTGCCGGGTCTTTTGAGTAGGTCCTGTTTGGAAAACAAAATCTGTCCTTTCCTTAGGAAATGGAAATAAAATATGTATTAATTTACAGTCTTGTGGATACTAAATACAGCTAATTAGGAACGTGTGTGAAGGGAAAGTGTTCAGAAGTAGGAGGCCAAGTCTCGTCTTTGCCTGATAAGTAAGTGGACAGGGTGCAAAAATGCCAGATGTCTCTTGATCCATAGGTGACCTCCGGGGTGTGCTGTATAGCACGTGCGTGGGCCAACAGCTGCCTGCCCTTCACATCCACGTGGCTGCAGCCAGACACGGTGGCGTTATATTGCAGCAAGGAGCTTTTCTGATAATGAGAAGAGGTAAGTCCTGCGACAAATTGCTTGGGAAGGGTCCAGGGCAGGAGACCTTCAGGACCAGACAAGGCAAACGTGAGCTGAGAAGTGGCCGATGCCAAGATTTATAAAAGGAGAATTTTATAGCGAATGACTTTTAAAACCCATGTGATGCCGACTTTACTTTTTTATCTGAACAGGTGTCTCATTTGGTTTTTTAGAGTGTTTCGGGAAGGCTGAGGGTCTTTCATATGTTAATGATTTCATTTATCAACTATTTAAGTGTCTGTTCTCTTCAGGTTTCTTCTGCTGATTATGTGCCAGGCAATCAGTTTTGGGTCTCCGCTTGTGAAGGGATTTAAGAGTCGGGTGGAGGGAAAGGAGCAAGAGGCAGGTCTGAGTGTTATTCTAATTATAAAAAAATATCTCTTGGAAGAAAACGGGCAATTATGAGCAACGAATTTAAATCAGCCACTCGGAGGCTACAGCGCAACACATGCCTGGTGGTTTTTAAAGGGGTGAGGGGGTGGAAGATAACCTCTCCGTCATCCCGGAATGAGGTTTGACAGGGGTGTTTCATGGCCTGGCAGTGGGTTTGTTGTTGGGTTTGGGTTTTTTAACCGGAGGGAAGGTGTGGGTGAAACAGAATTGGCTTTGGTTTCCGTTTGAAAAGCCTCCTGCGTTTGGTGCCATCGCTCCGTGGGCGTGCTTTGGTGGTGGTTGGAGTTAATAAAAATTGGAGAAGCCGTCAACGTCCCCAGGCTTGGTAAATGTCAGCCAATTTGGCCAATGTTGCTGAAAACCAGGGCTGGAGAGCCCCATCGGTCAGGCTGTAACGCTGCAAGGCAAGGTGAAGGTGCGGGGCTGTCGCAGGGGGGGTCTCTGAGTCGTGGGAGGCGCAGGATCATTTATATTTTACATCCTGTAGTCTTAATGAGATAAATAGTGACCTTTAAAAATGCCAGCAAAGAAACTTCAAGATGCTCAACAATATAGAAAAAAAAAAATCTCCTTTTTTAGCCATTTGATACGCACAGGCACACAGCCACGAGAGCCCGGTTTTAGGCGTCAGTTCGCAATGCCCAGTAAGGGATGCTCGGCACCGCTGTTGGCACCAAAATTCCAGCTGTGGCTTGCACAGGTATCACATCGCAAGGGTGTTTTCATTACTCTGTGCCAGAATTTGGGCAGATGTGGGGCAAGTGCACGTGGAAGTGGAAGGCTGGCGGGGCTTTGAGCAGCCTGTGCTCCGGTGTGTGCGCCCACTGTGTGAAGAAAGAGGTGGGATGGGGCTTGGACCTCAGCCTGGGCAGACCAGAGGACCCAGCACTGGGCGATATTTCCCCAGTTGCTGGTGGCTAAAGCAAGTTGTCCTTTTCCCACGCCTTCCTTCTCTCATTTTTCAATGCCTCTGGCTCACGCCCCGGGTTGTCAAACAGCGAGGCTTTCCAAGGCTCTCCTGAGAGCCGTCCCCTGCAGAAATCTCAAGGCCGTCCTTTCAACGAGGCTTTTACATTTGCTCCTCGCTGCGGATGCGCGCAGCCGCCCGTTCGCAGCAGCAGACGACAAGGCCGGGCACCAGGGGCGTTGCAGAGGGAGAGGTGCCTTTTTTCACCCTCCTCTGCCTCTTTGGAGGCCACCGTGCTCCTTCCTCAGCCGAGGCTATCCAGCAAAACGCTCTGCGGCAGGGTAGTCTCTGTGATGCCGAAGTCTTTCTAGCCTTGAACTAGTGGACCAGCTGGATGGAAGAGAGCAGGCTTGGAGATGTGCCTCTCCAAGAGCTCCTGGCACGAAGCAGCTTCATTGCGCAGCAATTATTATATTATCTCCATAAATATTTTAACTTCTCAAGCACAGCCAGGAGGAAATAACTCTTCAGGATGGAATTAATAAGACCAAACCTCATTAAATCTCCCTAGGACAGACTGACAAATGTTTTAATAAGACGATGGGAAGGATTCCTTTGGAGCTGGGCTTCTTAATGACTTGTTTTTGCAAGGCCGAGTAAGACATTTGCCAGGGGAGGGCCTGAGGGACTCCTGAGGAGGCTCTGTCTGAGCACACGCGTGTCAGACCCGGCTCCTGCGAGCAAATGTCACAGCGGGGTTGGCAAACGGCCGGAGGTGGTTAAATGGAGGGGGGCAGGAGGGGAGGGAACCCGCTCTTGTTTTAATTTCAGAGCTATTGGACTGACTGGCCTGCCAAAAAAGCATCAGGACTCCACGGACACCCTGATATTCCTCTGCCCTGCCTGGGGGTGCGTGCTCCGTGCCCAACATCCATCCGTGCAGAGCGCCGGCGATGTGGGGAGTTAAGCTGATTTTTAAAGGAACGCGGGAATCGCCTGTTTAATTTTTCCTAAAGCTGAACCCAGATTATAGGCTGTGGGAATAAAATCCAAACGTTTAACTACACACACCCTCACAGCCTTATGTTCTTAGCAGCCGGCGCCAGTCCGTGTGCTCAGACAGCGCTCGGCTTCATAAATACGGTTTTCCAAAAGGAGCAGGACCTGTTCACAGGAGGCTCGGGAAGGGCTGGTCAGGGAATCGTTCCGTGGCGTTCACCGGAGGCAGGCTGTAGAGCCTTGGAGAGCAGCAGAACAGTGGAGGCAAATAGCGGCACGTTACCCCGTTTATTTGACGCATGGATTGAAATGGAAAAGCAGCCGGTGCACTCTTTGCACCTCTGGAAGGGAAACGGAGCGTGGGATAAACAGCACGGAGTGGGCGGACAATCAGCTGATGGGCTCGGAGCATCCGTGGGGAATGCAGCGCGTCCATCAGAGAAGAGGACAAGGCAGCGGTGGCGCAGATCTCGCTGGAAAGGGACGATAAGGGGGAATGGCTGTAGTGCTTGGGGCAGCAGCGGGGTCTCGGGGCGCGGGGACCCGGGTGCAGCCCCCAGCTCCGTGCCCCGCTGCGTCCAGCCCCCGCACTCGGCACGGCAAACCACATCCCAGAAACACAGCACTTTTAATTAAAAGAATGATCCAATCAGCCGCTCGAAGGAGCGCGCACAGCTCCGTGTTCAGCAGCAGGAGCCCCCGGGGGCCCGCGTTAAGTCTGCGAGGAGGGACACAGCCCCCAGCCCACGGGAACAGCCTCCCCCACCCCGGAGCCATCAAATCCCCAGCGCCAGCAATCAGAGCAGGGCTGGGCGTGAGAGGTAATCAAAACCTATCAGTAATTATAGCAGGGCCTGTTTGAGTGCCTGATTAACGTATTTACGCCTTGGTTACGGGCAGGCTGCTGGTTGCAGGCAGGCAGCAGCCGTGGAGGGGGGGGGGCTGGACCGCAAAAGAAATTGTTTCGGATCCCAAATGAAATGGTATGTCTTTGCCAAGGAGATTTATCGGTTTAATACACCCTACTTAGCCAGAGCGTGGATGGTGGAAGATGTATTAAATGATAAAATAATTGCCTGGGCGAAGGGGTGGATTTGGGCCCGTCTGGGGCTCTTTCCAAAGGCTGCTGGCAGAGGAAGATGAAGGGTGAGGTGCCTTCACAGCGAATTCAATACGCTGCCTGTACAGAATTGGTCAGGTGTGATGTGTATGTCTGTGCGCCTATGTATAGTACCATGCTTGGAAAGAATACACACACACATGTGTATATCTAGGGTGTAGTGCACATTCTGAGCGAGTTGTGCCTGTTTTTCTAGAGAGAACAGAGACCGTCCAGCTATCCAGGAATATTTGTGAAAGCATTCAAATTTTTTCCCCTGATCCAAATGCTCAACAAATGTTTTCGCATCCCTGCCTTGGCTCTGTTGCTGTTTATTTGCCTGGCGGTGGTGCCTGTGCCTCCCACGGAGGGGGCCCAGTGCCGTGCTCCACCAGCTCCGCATCCCTGGTCCCGGGGCTGCCTGTTCATCCCTCTCCCTGCCTGCCCGGGGTGAGGGAAAACAGGGCAGGACTTGTCAGGAAATGTCCGAGATCAATATGGTGGCCCTGCTGTCCCGAGGGCAAGGGCTCAGCATGGAAAAGCCCAGAATCAGCCCCCTCCGTAGCAGGCAGGGAAGGCAGCCAGCCCCAGAAGGCTGCAAGGTCTCGTGGCGCGTCGCCCTGGTAAAATAAGGCAAAATCCCCAAAGGGGAGAGCGAGGGAGACATCGAACTTCAGTTCTGCTGGTGAGGCAGAGGCGGTCCTGAGGCAGTCCTGATGGGGACACTGCTCCATCGCGCTCCTCGTCCCTGCTCGTCCACGTAGCCAAGCCGTGCCGCACCGGCTGCGCTTGGTTTCGGGGCGTTATGAATCTCCATGATAACAACCAGCAGGTGAGCGGGTTTTTCTAAGCCGGCTGACCTTGTTTTCAAACACCGCCAGGCCGTGGAAGGAGGAAGGATCTTACCGATGTTTATAGATACTTCAAGGGTGGGTGTCAGGAGGATGGGGCCAGGCTCTTTTCAGTGGTGCCCGGGGACAGGACAAGGGGTAACGGGCACAAACTTGACCATGGGAAGTTCCATCTCAACACGAGGAGGAACTTCTTTGCTGTGAGGGTGGCAGAGCCCTGGCACAGGCTGCCCAGAGAGGTGGGGGAGTCTCCGTCTCTGGAGACATCCCAACCCCGCCTGGAGGCGTTCCTGTGCCACCTGCTGGGGGTTGGACTGGGTGATCTCCAGAGGTCCCTTCCAACCCCCACCATTCTGTGATTCTCTGAGATAACTCGGAGGCGACACTCAGCCTTATGGGTTGTGTTTCTAAGGTTTTGATGATCTCCGGCCAGGAAGGTCTCCCCTCCTCCTTCCCAGTCTTCTGACGCATCTCCCCTTATCCCGCACCAATGCCGGCTTTCCTCCCTCTGACCCAGTGGTCGGATAATGGTGGTGCTGGTGGAGCACTCTGGGCTGTGCTGGGGAGCTCTGGGGCTGTGGTCCTGCTTGGAGAAAGGCTGAAAAGGACTGGAAAAAGCAGGGTGCCATGGGTGCTGCTAAGTGCATCCCCCAGACTGTGTTAGCATCCCTTGGTCCTCAGGCAGATCTGGAGCGCCCTGAGCTGGTCCCATCTCCTTTGGACCAGTGTCCTGGGACAGGCTGTGCTGGTGAAAGACCAACTCAGTGCACCGATCCCTGCCCTCCTTCCCTCTCCCTCCCTGCTACCCAGCAGGGCTACAGCAGATTGTGGATGCACAGCACTTTGCTTCAGCATCACTGTCCGGCGGTGCTCACCATGTCGTGTGTGTCCCCCAGAAACACCATGGCCGTGACAGGGAAGGGAGCAAGGTTTTTTTTTGTGTTAGAGAGAAGTCATTAACTGCCACGCTAGTTAGATGCTCAAAAAGCCATCAAGAAACTCATGTTCCCCTACCAAATAAGGGGTGAGAAAGCAGCTCTGCCACCAGTTTCCCCAGAAGTGTTTTTCTTCAGCTCATTCTTCTTTTATGATTTTAAATAGGAGATACAGGCCCTCTGGGTACTTGCGGAGCTGCTCCAGTTGCCATGGAAATAACCCTCGTTAATCACTTCGCCATAAAAAAAGAATAATTTGCTTTGGGGAGCTTGGGGTACTCATGTTGTGCCGCTGTGTGCTCAGGTAACTGGTGGTGCTGGGACCACTCCGGTCTCACCCCCAGTTTGGTCATTGCTGGCAGCATGGAGGGTGCCGGGAGTCTCTGTCCCCATCTTATGGCACCAAGAAGTCGTGAGTCCTGGGGCAGTCCTGTGCCAGGAGGTGCCGGCACACAGGGACGGGCTGCCTGGTGAGGGTTTGCCTGGGCTACGTGCTGTCCCAGCAGGCACCGACGGGTTGGAAATAGCCTGGGGAAAACGTGATGCGAGTGAGTTTGGGTTTAGAGGAGCCTTTTTTTCTCACCACAAGATTTTTTAGCTCTGATGATGAGTGGTTAGCTTCAGCCAGACCTGATGCGGCCAGTGACCTGGCTGGTGTTGGTCTGGTTGGGCTGGGGTCACACCAGTTGGGCTGGTGTTGGACTGGTTGGAGTGGCATTGGGCCAGGGCTGGACCTGTTGGGGCAATGTTGGACTGGTTGTGCCGGTGTCGGTCTGGTTGTGCCGGTGTCAGTCTGGTTGTACCAGTGTCGGTCTGCTTGTGCTAGTGTCCTGCCTCTGCTGGTGGCTGGCAGGAGGCAGAGGAGCAGGACCATGCCATGGGCAGGACGTAGCAATGCTGTGCTGGGGAAGGGGCCCCGGGTGCTTTGAGCAGATCACTCGTGCTGTTAAAGCATTTTATTAGGTGTTTTTCTGTCTTGGGAGGGTTTGGATTACCCCGGGAGCTTCTGTTGCTTGAACAGCTTGTCCTCCTCCACCAAAGCTCCCTGGGAGCAGCCTGCCTCCTGCTGAAGGCATTCCTGCTCCACGGGCTGTCTCCATCCTCCATCTAGCCCCAGACGGACAGGGCTTTCTTCTTCTCCCTCTTCAGAAAAAAAAAAATATCCAAATGCCGAAATATGCATTCTATCTTGTCTCACAGTGCGGGACCCGGGGGAGGCTGACAGGGGACAGGGGGCGCTGCCAGAGCTTTCTGCCGCTGGCTTGAAGGCATCTGCAGCTCGTGGCTCCCCAGGGAGAGCCACGTTAGTCATCCCAGACCCCTTTTGCTTTAGCGCTGGGTTGCCCGTACTGTTGTGGGCTAAGGCACTAAATAACACGCTGAAGCTCCCGGGGGAGGGATCTCCAAAGCACAGGAGGGGCCACTTCTCATACCTGCACCCACTGGCTCTCGCCAGGCAAGGCAATTGTAAAGGAATTTTAAGATCACAGTAAAGAGAGCAACCATGGGGAATCACCTCTTTACGTTGCTTTCTTTGTCTATAAATGAGGCGGTGCTGATGCGCCTCCCTGCCTGCCCTCCCTCCCATCACAGCCTCCTCAAGTCTCTCCCAGGGGTGACGGATGCTGGAGGGGCTACGTACTGGGTGACCTGTAGATCCTGGAGGGCTATATTGCTGGGTGACCTGTGGGTGCTGGAGGGCTATGTGCTGGGTGACCTATAGATCCTGGAGGGCTCTATGCTAGGTGACCCATGGATGCTGGAGGACTCTATGCTGGATGACCCATAGATGCTGGAGGGCTATGTGCTGGGTCACCTATAGATGATGGAGGGCTATATGCTGGGCAGCCCACGGATGCTGGAGGGCTACATGCTTCCCATGGGGTGGGACAGCCCGTGCTCATTCCTCCTGTGGTCCTTACAGTCAGGGACACGGAGGGGAGGAGCTCACGGGTGGGATGTTGGATGGATGCTGCCCCAGCCGGGTGCCCGCTGGCGCTGGGTGGTCGGTGCGGGGCCTCACCGCGCTCCCTGTCTGCCTTGGCAGGTGTACGAGAGCGGCAGCAACGTGGACCAGTTCGTGACCCGCTTCCTGCTGAAGGAGACGGCGAACCAGACCCAGTCGCTCCTGAGCTCCGTGGAGAGCGCCGTGGACGCCATCGACGAGCAAACCAACCCCGCCAGGTCTGCGGCACCTCCTGCCCTCCTCCCCGCTTCCCGGCTGGTTTGGGGGGAGGGAGAGGAGGAGGATGGTTTTGCGGGGCGAGGGAAAACACAGCAGACAGTGTGCAGGAGCAAAGGGGAGCCGGGTGAGCGGCTGCCTTTCCCTTTGCCTCCCTTCCCGGCTTCCCGAGAGCTCTCAGGGCTTTCCTCCGCCGCTCTGTCCTGCCCTGTCCCTGACTCTCCCGCAGCCCGAAGGGTCCCTCTTGACCCTTTCACCCACGAGTGGTGCGGGGAGGGGGATACAAACGGGGGGGCAGCACCCTAGGGACAGACTGGGGGGCACTGGCTGCACAGGGCTACACTGGGGGCTCTTCTCCGAGCAAAGCCATCCAGGTTGAAGCGTGGGCACCAGTGGCATGGTGGCTGTGTCTGGGGTGTGCTGGGGACGGCCCGCGGTGGATGGCTTCCCATGCCAGCGATGCTGTCCCTCCTGCCGGGGCACCCAGCGAGTGAAATCCTCTGCAGGGGCAAAAGGTGCTTGTGCACGGGGGACAGGTCCCATGTGAGGGGTCCTTCCCCATCCCAGCAGCCCAGCACATCTTACTAAGCTTGGAGAAGATGGAGGAGATGCTTTCAAGATTTCTCAAGTGCTGCCAGGGCTAAAACATAAGGGGTACCTGTCAGCATAGCCCAAACCTCAGCAGAGCCCCCCCCTTGGTGTCACAGTGTCACTCGCCTCCCCTGAGTACCATCGTCACAGGCTGTAAGCAGGACAGGTTGCCAAGGAAACCATTCATCAGCTGCTTATGAAGCGAATCCATCTCCTGCCATACCTGCTCAGGGGATGCCTTGGTTTCCCCGAGCTGCGGGCAGGCAAAGGGGCCAAAGCTCGCGGACCCCAGAGAGCGAAAATCCCAGCTCCTGGCTGGGACGCCAGACAACGTACCCGAATGCTTCGTTGCAGCCAGGTCTCGGCATTTTGGGTTTCAACACCAGCATCAGGAGCGTCCCAGGGCAGCGGGAGCGGGCTGGTCTCGCAGGAGCCGTTGCGTTTGGGACGCAGTGAGACCCTGGGGCAGCTCTGGTGACATCTGACCAGCTTTCCTAGGAGAAATGCACTGGGTTCCATCACCTCGCAGCACTTTCTTCTCCCCCTTTTGGAAGGAAACTGCTGGCCTGCAGCAAACCTTGCAAAAAACATGTGGAAAAAGTGCAAGTTCCTGGGAACCAATGGGGAGGAAACGAGTCCAGCATCAGACGGAGCAATTAGAGCCCATGAAAGACTTTGCTGGCTTTTATTTGCTGATGTGTGGGCCCAGTTCATAATGAGGAGTATTGTAGTTGTTTCCTCATGGTGATAATAGCCAAAAAACCCCCAAAACCACCCCACGAAATATAATCTTGCACATCTGCATGGAGACAAAGGGTTGGCCTAAAAAGCACCGAAATAAAGGGCTGAAGTGCAAGAGCAGAGCATCCAAGCCTGAGACGCCTCATTAAATTGTGATTACAAAGAAGAATTGTGATTAAAAAGAAGTCTCTGTCTGTTCTCGCCTAATTTCCTGCCTATTGACGGGGGTTTATTCAGCGCTGGCAGTGGGATTATTACACAGCCTGTAGCGACCGGGATGTTCCTGCCACCTTTATCGCTGTTCCTGCTTCCTTATCTTGGGGATGCTCTTTGGGACCAGCTCGTCGCGTCCCTGTGTGCATGTTTGGGTCCACACCAGCTGACTTTTGGGGGCAACAGTAGCCTGGTCATTGCTCCCTCGGCACCAATGGAGGCAGCTGGAATTGCCCGGGGTAGCCAGAGAGGGTAGAGAGAGCAGCTGGCTGTTGTTGTGCTGTCTCCAGCTGGGAGCCAAATGGCTGGGGAGAGATGCCGAGAGGAGCCAGGGCTCCCGGGCACCTCCATCAGCAGGCAGCCAGCGCGGAGCTGCTCTCGCTGGAAGGAAACGCTGGAAACCCCTTGAGCAGCTCGGTGTCTCCCTCTGCGGCTCAGGCTTCCCATCGGTGGAGGAGGAAGGGAAAAGGGGGTCATCCTTCCCAAAACCCATTCCCATCTCGCCGCACACAGATAGCGGCTGCAAACCCTGGTGGGGATGGCAGGTCTTAGCATCCTCTCTGGCTTCCAGATGAATGAGGGCCTGGGGGGACCGCTGAGGAGCTGAGGCTGGATGGTCTTTGATGTCTCAGGGGTACGTGTGTGCACACCCACTCCTTTTCTCCAAGAGGTGTTCCAGGATGAACCAGGCCAAATGGGCTTTGTAGCCCCAGAGGAAGAAGCAAGGTAGAGGAGATGCTATGGTGGATGTGTCTCCATTCTCCAGGAGAACTGTTGCTGCAGCCTGTTGGTGGGACACCCAGCTGGGCGGGCGGGTGTTCCCTGCTCATGGGCAGCAGTTTGGCCACGGGCAGCCTATGTGGTGCCCGTGTGACAGCAGCTTTTCCCGTGTGTTAGTCACCAACGCCATCCGACTGCAAACCCAGCCCCGCTAAGGTGCAGCCAGCGGGCCGGGCACAGCTACCAGTGCCCGAATAAGTTGCGTGTGTCTGTTCAGGGGAGAAGAAGGTTGTGACCTCCCAGACCAGGGGATGCTGAAGGACAGGATGGGAAGGAAGCCCACGCTGCCTGCGCGCAGTGCAGGCACTGCTGCTCTCCACGGGGTCTGGCGTCGGTGGCAGAGCTGCCAAAAAGGTTGCTCGTGCCCAGCTCTGCCCTCCCTGACGGCCCATGCACTCTCTGGTTGCAGGCACTACCCCAGCAAGGCTGGCCACGGTCTGATGGACACCTGGTACGACAGCCCCGTGCCCAGCTACTCTCCCACCAGCCGTATAGTCCCCAGGGAGTATGGGAAGAGCTTCCAGACTGGTAAGTGGTGGCCTCTTCCCAGCTGTGCTGGCAGCCTGGGGTGGCCCAGGGTGCTCGGGGAAGGGAGCTGTGATCCCAGCGGCAGCATGAAGGTGATGCTCAGTGTTCCCGGAGGGCAGTGGGGCTCTCGGGGGGTGCCCATGGGTGCCTCTCGCTCCATCGCTGCCTCCCGGCTCCCCGCAGGTTCCCCCGACACAAAGGCAGAGGGGCTGGAGGGGCAGATCAACAGGCTGGCCGAGCTGATCGGGAGGCTGGAGGACAAGGTAAGGGCCAGCGTTTCCATGCGTGGGGCTGTCCCTTGGGTGTCCTCAGGGGCTTGGAGGTGGCCAAGAGGCGGCCATGCCCATCCCTGTGCTGTGGTGTGCACGGGCCGCGGGTGGGAGCTGGGTTGCTGCTGCTGGTGTTGGAGGATGTTAACTTCTGATGGGCTGCCGGCAGCTATTGGATGTAGAATGATTAACTGGGAGTTTATTTAAACAAGAAAAAGACCTAAGGAAGACGTCAAAGGCTCTTGTAGAGACAGTCTTACTCCATCTAGGGACTGAAGGAGAGAATGTTTGGGTGCAGGAAGTGTTTCTGAAATCCTCCTGGTTTGCATTTTCAGGGCAGAAGGGGAAGGGAGGCAGGAAGTAGGGGAAAGCAGTGGTTCAAGGCAGGAAAATACTGATTGCGGTTGCTAAAGAAATTAAGAGCATGCCCGGGGCTGGGGAAGGCACAAGTGGGCATTGAGGAGAGGTGGGTACCCCTGCTTCTGTGTCCCCGGGGCAATTCAGGGGCCGTGACAGGGTGACGGCTGTTTTGGGGCTGATGCGAGGAGGCGGTGTCGGGGATGTCGGCGGGGCTGGGAGCACGGGGAGCCTTGGCAGAGGGTCCTGACAGAGGGCACAAGCGGGTGTTGGAGCCGTCCCCTGTGGGGAAGGGGACATGGTCCATCATGCCAAGTGCCGGGGAGGGGGGACATGCAGCCTCAGCCCACCCCCCTGCTTCGATTTCCCCCCTTTTCCCAGACTCTCTGGTTCGA
>VXBH01001675.1:0-12034 GCA_013400035.1 Rynchops niger
AGTCCAGGGTAGTGAGCTTGCTACACACCTCCCTCACTGCCCTAAGGATCTTGAANTGTTCCTCTACTATTTGGAGAAGAAAATTGTTATTGACATATTTCAAGAAATTCCTGGATTTCTTGTGCCCCTCTGCATTGTACCTCCAACAGATATCGTGGTGGTTGAAGTCCCCCATGAGAACCAGGGTCTGTGAATGTAATACTGCTCCTATCTGTCTATTGAGGGCCTCATCCACTCCGTTGTCCTGGTTAGGTGGCCTGTAGCAGATCTTCACTGTAATTTCACCTGCCTCTGTGTTCCCTTTAATCATGACCCATAAGCTCTCTGTTGGGTCTTCATTCATCCCCAGGTGGAGTTCCATCCACTCCAGCTGTTCCTTGACATAGAGGGCAACACCCCCTCCATGTCTCCCCTGCCTGTCCTTCCTGAAGAGCCTGTATTGCTCCATTCCAGCACTCCACTCATAGGAGCCATCCCACCACATCTCTGTGATGCTGATGAGATTGTAACCCTGGAGGTATGTGCACATCTCTAACTTGTCTTGTTTTTTCCCCGTGCTACGTACATTTGCATAGAGGCCCCTGGCTCGTCTCCATAAGACTTTGAGTGTGCTGCAGTGTACCCAGCACATCTCAGAGCAACAGGTTGAGGGCCTTCATTAGCGATCCATCGCTCAGACCCTGGACTGTCATCTGTTGGCTTGTCACGAGTGAGCCTAATGTTACGCCCCTCCCTGTTCAAGTCTGCAGAGAAACAACTCTGCAGACACCAAGGTCAGTGAAGAAGGAGAGGGAGGTGGTGCTCCGTGCACCAGAGCAGAGATTCCCCTGCAGCCCATGGTGACCATGGTGACACAGGTTGTCCCCCTTTAGCCCATCGAGGTCCACAGTGGAGCAGATATCTAACTTGCAGCCCACAGAGGACCCCATACCAGAGAAGATGGCTGCCCTGAAGGAAGGTGTGAACAGTGTGGAGAGCCCACGCTGCAGCAGGCTCCTGTCAGGGCCTGCGGACTCCTGGATAGAGGAGCCCATGGTGGAGCAGGTTTGCTGTCAGGACTTGTGACCCCATGGGGGACCCATGCTGGAGCGGTCCATTCCAGAAGGACTGCAGCCAATGGAAAGGACCTATGCTGGAACTGTTTGTGAAGAACTGCAACCCACGAGAAGGACCCGTGTTGGAGGAGATCATGGAGGACTGTCTCTTGTGGGTGGGACCCCATGCTGGATCAGGGGAAGAGCATAAGGAAGGAGTGGCAAAAACAACATGTGATGAACTGAACACAACCCCTCTCCCTATCCCCTTGCGCCACTCAGGGGGAGGAGGTACAGAAAATTGGGAGTGAAGTTGAGCCTGGGAAGAAGGGAGAAGTGGGCAAAGGTGTTTTAAGATTTGCTTTCATTTCTCACTATCTGACTTTTGATTGGCAATAAATTAAATTAATTTCCCCCAGTTAAGTCTGTTTTGCCCATGACTGTAATTGGTGAGTGATCTCTCCCTGTCCTTATCTTGAGTCATAAGCTTTTTATTATATTTTCTCTCCCCTACCCTGTCGAGGACGGGGAGTGATAGAATGGCTTGGTGGGCAACTGGTGTCCAGCCAAAGTCAAACCACCACAAGAGGTAAGGGGTTAGGACTAGGTCAGGGTTAGTTAGGGTCAGGATTAGTCTGAAGATCGTGTTCTGAAGATCTGAAGTGTCTTTGTGGTGCATGGATTGTTTGTGGCTGATAAGCCTTTGCACATGACCACAAAGGACTTTTGTATGTGTTACACCACAATACTGTTATAGCTACCTAAAGTGAACATATCACCTTGGGAATTAATTTTATGTTGTGGCCTGACCACCAAAATGCTCCCCGTGAAGAAAACAGATGAAGTCTGTTGATCTATCTCTGGACAATCAGGACCTGAGAAACTCAAATTGCTACTTATTTGGGGGGAAATCTCAAGCCCAGTTTTAATTTCTGTTACGCATTGAAAGTACTTTCAGGAATATTTAGACTTAAGGAATTTTATTCATCCAAGTAGAAGGTATATGTTACTGCAAGTCTATTAATCAGGACCATATCACTATGAAAAAAATCTATATTATTGTGCTTTTGATCTTCTCCCTTTCTCGCCCAGAACAAAATGACTGTGTTATTCTATATGATTTTGTGCTGCAAATTTATAAATTCAACTCTATTTTCTGGTTCTGTTCTGTCTCTTATTTCCTATTTTCCTTTTTTTCACCATTCTAGTGTGTTGTGATACAGCAGATATTGGTTCACTTTTACAGTGGATCTTTGCTTATCTACTGTGCAGTGAAAAAATGATGAAGCATATTTCACCGTTTTGTAGAGACTGAGATTGGTATGCTGATTTCTTTTCACATACCTCATTTGGCTGTGGAGATATACTATATAAGCATTCAAAAAAAAAACCCAGCAATTTTTTGTGAGTGCTTGATCTAATATTTTCCTATAGTAGATAGTCTTACCATGTGATTTACTAGTGTCAGCTTTCACAGCAGAACACAAACCTTTCTAGTAAATATGTGAAGTAATAAGAAATGAAGGCATCTTTTTGATGATAGAGAAACATAAACTTTGTTATTGAAATTCAATCTGTTCTCTATTTATGCCTAAACCTCTCAAATTCCAAAACCCTAAACAAAAAAAAAAGAAAAAGAGATTTATATTTTCTACATATCACTGCCTCAGCAGAATCCACAAAGTTAAAGTGCCTCCAGTGTGATCAGCCTTCAAACAGAAGGAATAAAAAAAATTGAGTTAAAATTCTGTTCCTCTTAAATCCAGTGTCAAAACTCCCATTGATTTCAGTAGGGCCACAGTGGTATCTTCTGGACTAAAAAGTCTATGAATATCAATTAATACTATTCTTAATACTGTGTACCTGATCTTTAAAGAAATGAAGAAGAAGCAGAAAAGATTCAGACCTCTTTGCTCTGGGAAAGAGTCTTGCTTAAAAGTATAGTCTGTAGTCTTCTGCAAATTTCGACAAGTCTCATCTAGTATCTCTGTTTTAGGAAACTAGTTTAACATTAACAAAGCTTATAATTGTGCCTGTTTAGATATGCTGGATCAGACTACCATTAAGTTTTTCTGAAGTTGAAAACCTCTTATTTATTGCTACTGTCAGTTTGTGAGTTGCTAGCAACTTACTAATCCATAGCAGTGCTTTGTATCTCACCTCATGTCTCCTACCATCTATAACAGTTCCTTGTCAAAGGCTTTTTGAGAATCGAAATAATGCATTACCATTATCCACTATTTTCCTGACATACAAAAATAATTTTAGTACACCAAGTCTTGTAATGTGGTTTCATAACAGTTTAAAGCAATCAAAGTCACTGAGCTAAACAAATCCATGTATCTTGTCCCTTTTTTGTAGTCATAAATTGCAGCTGTCTTTTTTTATCTTTGGAATGGAGTAATGTTAGCTCTGAGTAAGGCTCTAGATTTTTCTTGCAAAGGTTCATCCAGGCAGTAGGTAGACCACGTGCCCTGGAAGAACTGATTCTCAGTAATGTTCCTGGAACCTTATCTACTGAAGTTGTTGTCCATGGAAGGCCTATTTCTATGTATTGAGGTTTTTTTTCCCTGTACGGTCTTGGGTGACTGAATATCTTCTCAAGAGTACAAATGTCTTCTGATGATTATCTGCATATATGCATTTCTATCACATGAGTGGACCAGGAAGTGAAGAAACACAGTTGATAGTACAAATTTTAACTCTAATATATATGTAAACAAGAAAGGAAAAAAATAGCCAAATCACGAACAGAAGACTTTCATTTTCACCATGTTGGCAAACATACAAAAAAACTCTTATCATAAAGTGTGACTGCTCCTCAGACTGCTACAACGACAGACAACAAAAGGATGACTATGGAAAAGTCATTTTACTGCTCAGCAATATACAGACTTTTCTCCAAATATTGACTCTGTTATAAAATATGACTAGGTCTAAATTGCTACAGAAAGGAGGTCTAAACTGTGTCCTTGATAGTGAAAAGACTAAACTTTGGGAAGTGCGTTCTGTTTGACTATATAAAAGATTGGTGAAACAGATATAACATAGTCTGAACCAGTATTTTTGTTTTCTAACTTTGTGGCTGTCACTGACTTTTCCCAATTTCTACCGCCATGGAACATGACAAATTAAAAGGAATTCCTCTTGGATGGAGAAAGGACTTCAGAGCCACTGAGTGCTTGACCACTAGAAAAAGATCATTGGGACCAGCAACTCACTTAACACCCTCAGTTTTTCCATACTGAACAACCATGACAGAGGGAAAATTTTCAGTCAGATTTGTGACTTGGATACAAAAAGACTCTGTCAGTTGTTGAATTTCCTTTGAGATAGCTTTGTCTGTTTTCTATACAACTGTGTTTCACAAGCTCTGAAAAATTAGATTTTGTGTATTATATGTAGGGTATGCATTTTGCATCTCTCATTTTTCCCTCTCTCATATTTCACAATATGTATGTTCTTTTTTAAAAAACATGAAGGGCAAGGACATGTGATCCAGTATGCTTTCATAATTATTGATAGATGATTCTTCATCTGAAGAACAAACAAATACTTTCACAGAAACCTTTTTTTCCTTTTAAGAGAGATAATGAAGAAGAAGGCCAGATCTCTCAGTGTCTTTCAAAAAGCCTATACTAAACAAAACACAAAATTACTCTTTCTTTTGTAAACAACAGAATAATCAAACTGCAATATAATAAGATATATCATCAGATATATCTAGCTGAAAAGCTAAAGCACAAGATTTACAAACTAAAATAGGCCATTTTTTTGTTCTCAGATGTGTATACTGTTTAAATTGAAAAATATTTTTCTTTCTAGTTAAAATCTCAGACTGAATCTACTTCATAAACACCACAGTAAAAATTGGGGTACACTTGTATGCTCAAAAGTACAGCACCAGTGCACAAAGAAAAGCTTTTGAGTATTTTAAAAGTCCATTTCTTAAATGGAGTATAAAATAACACTTGTACCAGCAAAATATTTGTGGAGCATGTGGTGGCAAAATCTAATAGTTAAAAGCTTTTACCGTCTTCTAAGGGTGAAGTTCTAGCCTGATAAGATGGTGATGGTCATTGTTATCCAGATCCCACACTCATTCTGTGCAGGTCCAGCTAAAACTTGAAAAGAAATACTTATTTTTGTGCATAGATTCTACAGATGAATCAAGACTGACATCCACAGCAAATAAGAATTTCCGTCATGAAATAGGCAAAAAGAGATATTACTCCAAGAAAAATTTCCAGCAACTGACAGTGATAAGCCATTCGGAAGATTTGAGAGAGGAAGCATGACTTTCTCTGGTGATACGTTGAAAAATCACCTGGCACATCAGGTGAGGAGAAGACTGCCCGGTACAGTTTTGAAACTTCCAGTATTTTTAACACTACATTTCCTGAACTGAAACATCATTGTATGTTTTTGTAATACATGAAGGAGTATTCAGAAGTGAATTTCACTGACACAGCTGGGTTTAGCCACTTATTTTCTCGCCTGAACAGGTTTTTCTAGCAAGATACTATTGTTACTGGGAGACAGTTGCTTAAACGATTTTCTCATCAATCATTCTAGGTCTGAATTATCTATTGATTTGATCATATGCACAGCTTTGCGTAATATTCAATTGTATTTGAATTAACAACTTTGTACTAGTGCTTAAAAGACTTTCATAGTTTGAACCAATCAACAGAAATCCAGATACTAAGGAAAGTTATTCAGCAAAATTGTTGGTTCTGAGAAGCAGTCAGACTGTTGTGGATGGGAATGCTAAATAACATCTTAGTAATGGCTTTTTGCTGGTTGCAGGTGACTAACATTATTATTAGATGTCAGCATCCTTTGGTGACATCTAAGGGAAGCTTGTTTTAACTAATGACTACATTTTTTCCATTTGCTGCAATAATATTTTGCAATGAATGAATTGCCTACCTCAGCTATAAATTTATGCACATTGTTTTATTCTGCTTCCCTGTCAAGCCAATATTACCATTTTATTTTGTCACCTACCTTTTACTCCTAATGGCTAACATCAGTGACTCCTGAGACAATGTCTTCCAGCCAGTAACTACTTGGGATCCACCAGAATTCATTGTTGCCACATGTTTGACTAGAATACAACTGGGATTGAAAAATATGTGAAATTAGTAACATATACCAATTGATTGATTATCTTCTTACATGGCATTTCTGCTGCAAACTTGTAGCATGAGCAAACAAAACTGAAAATCAAACACAATCTCTGTAATGACTAAACAGTGTACCAATAAGATCTTTGGTTATTGCATGTGTATGAAATAGAGATGAATAACTCCTACATCCAATTGAACTTCCTGATGTGGACTGGCCTAGATTATGATTTGTTTTACTCTGTGGGCAGACTTGAAACCAAGCGATAATCTCTACTATAAATTGTTTTTATATAAGAATTAATGCTAGTTTATATAGAGGACCTAAACTGGATCATAATAAAACTTTGGAAAGTTGGGTCTGTAGACAAAAGCAGCACTGCTGTGGCTCTGGTTGACCTTTAACTGCCAATAAAATGGGATGGGCAATGCCCACCTCTGAATTGACTGATTCCAAAACATTACATCTGAAAGGACCTTTCAGAGTGATGTGGCACTTATAGACCCACAGATTGTCACAAAGTATATTAAATTCATGTTAAAAAATTAGCTGAGGTAGCCAAGTGTGAACTGATTGCTAATCTTAAAATAAACTCCTCGTTACTTCATAATTAATAAAACCAAACCATGCCAGATAGTGGTAAAGATGAACATGAAAAACATAGAGTGATATCTACTATTTCTACAGCTGCTCTACAGTATGAATATAGTGGCAATTTAAGGTGATGAGACAAGTATTCTCATAGGCAACACCTTGCATTTGCTTTATATGCCTTTGTGATTTCTTTTACAGTTCTTTAAACATAAAGGTTGATCAGGACACAATTATTTTGCCGTCAACTTAGTTACTTAGTGCAAGTGACAAGTTCCAGCAGATAGCGCACTTATCAGTGTTAGTTGCTCTGTTTAAAGTAGTGGAAATGCTGTCCTCAGTCCCTGACAAAATTACTTCAACAATTCATCATGATGTGAACTGTACTAGTGATTTTCTTATGTTTTATTCTAACAAGAAATCACAGCAATGGCACTGTTACATAATATTAATTCTCACTGACTTTGAGCTGGATCCTTTTTCCAGAGGTGGTTGTCAGGGCGGGATTTCTGTGAAGATTTTCCTAGTTAAGTATACAGGAAAAAGTCCCTAGACAGTTTCAGTTTGGGCTTTTACTGTGTTACCTTACTTAATAGTATCCAAAAGTATGGTAAAGGTTTTATAGAAATAAAAGTATGAAATACTCTACTGTATAATCTCTGATGCAATTAAATTAAGAAGTAAATTAAGAGGAAGACAAGTTCTACTGTCACATTGGATTATGCATTATCTTCAGCTCTCATTCAGGCATAAATTGGAATAAGAACCACTCTGCACATACTCAGGCAAATAAGGGTTGTGAAGAGTGAAGAGAAAAGCAAAGGAAGTTGTCCGGTAACTGATTGCACTGTGAATAAGTTGCCTAGATTTTATCCATCATCTTGAGACTTAGAGTAGATGGTTGGATAGAAATATTTGAGGAAGTATCATTCTTTGGAAGAAGCATTATCTTGTATTCATTATTGCTTTTCATCACGAACAAATGGAAAGGAATTGCACCCTCAGTTCTACATTTTCCTNTGCTGCTGTGTCTTTCTCCTTAGATGTATGCATTGTAATAGCTTGCTGTAATCTTGAGCAACAAAATTTTGGCTTGCGAGGGTATGTTAGATAAGACAAGTTCAACAAAAAGTCTGTGCTTATATATTTTATGCCATAAAGTCAATCTACTATCTGATTCATGCTGCTTATGTACAGTATAAGACAGGAGAAGAAAGAGAGTGGGGCTGTGAAGGAATATCATAAGGCCTTCAGAATCCATATACTCATAACAAGGCTTCCATACATAAATTTATAGTATTTGTTCTGGAGTTACAATGACATGGATGCAAGGGATATGAAAAAAAACAATCAAATGCAAAAATTTAAAGCTGAAACTTTTTGGACAAACCTAGAAGTGTTTTGTTTGTCCAAATCTGAAATATTTCAGCAGTAGAACCTCAGTGGGAGTTGTAGTCTTGTTCTTTCATGCTCTTACCATTTTGGTCTAGGTAGGCTGGCTGCAGGGACATGAAGGGACAGCAGTACCTACTGAGAAAGGCATTTCCACTGGACAGCAGAGCGTCTGACATAAGAGTGACTCTGAGGCTTCCCTCCAGGTAGTACTGACCAATTTGGAGTCAGTTTTTGGATGAAATATTTTTATTTCGGAAGCTGTTTTTTAATAAAATGAAACATAAGCTGAATTTCTTGATAGAAAGCACTTTTGTTTCTCTCCGTTTCTTTTGCAGGCATGCGTTTTCTTTTTTCATTAGAAAACAGATTTTTAATTTAAAAATATCAATTAGCACTATTCAAGAATCCTCCTTTAGCCAATATTTAACTCTAGCTGAACATGTCTTTCACATACAGAATGCTGAAAACAAAACCCTGGTGCTTAATATCTTTCACTGTGATGTGCACCATGAGTAAATGCATACCCATCCTATATTAGACATTATTTTCACTGCATCTGTCATGCCTTTCAATTACTATAAATCTCTGTACACTGGGAAAAGTGCTTTGCTCTGGAACAAAATCCAGACACTGTTTTCTTTTGCCAGCTATACAGCATGGAAAGAAAAAAATAAATATATGATGTAGTCGGTGCTAATCAAAAGTTCATGTACATTGAGTGAATATACTGTCAGTCAGAAGATAGATCTATTAGAAGAAAAAGCCTACAAGGGAGTTTCAATACATCTGCTTTGTTGACATTAAGTGAGAAATGTGCTACATATTGCACTGTGATTCTGGTTCTCTGCATCTTTCTTTTCTTTCTTAAGCTGAAATTGTCAGGTTTGGGGAGACTGAGCTTTGCGTGTACTTATCTCTCTTGCTGACCTTAAAAGGATCTCAGAGGTACTCTGTCTTTTTCAACCCTGTGGGTTGAAACCTGTGGGCTTTCAACCCTTTGGGTTGAAAAGAAGGTTTTCCAAGAGTTTTCTCCAGGTTGTACCCAATTAATAAATGCAGCCTGCAATTGTCTTTTCAGTGTTCAGTTTATTCTGCTTTATTTTATGTAAGGTAGCTAGAACCATTCTGGAAGACATGAAAATGATTACTCTAAATTACAAAAGAAATCAAGGCTTTTTTAATTCTTTCTTCTTTGTCCCAGATGTTTTGCTCCCCTGCTTCTTTAGCTACCTATATATATCTCCTATAGTAAAGTAACACGTATTTGAATTTTGACTTTTCACTCTGCTGATTCAAAGTCTATTGGTAAAACTTACTTTGTATGCAGTCCTGCCTTCTGATTCAATGTCAGTTCATTCTACCTATCAGTTACCACCATAAACATAGTCTCTTGATATGGATTACTAATTAGTAGTTTATCACCACTAGAAAAGAAGGAATGAGTTTTTCAGGGGAACTAACATAATTTATATGACAGTCAGTGAATTTATTCACTCAGTACCCTATTCTCTTTGATTATTCAAGATTAAAAGGAAAAGACTAATTCAGTCATATAGAAAGTATTCCCCATTGAATCACGAATATATTCCTGATACATAACCCAAGGGACAAATCCTTCCTTTTCTGTAGCCTTTATGGGTGATAAAGGCTCATGAGAAACTATAGTAGTTTTCAACTGGAAATCTTTGTCCTACTTCATACTTTGCCCTAATCATTCAAGAATCATACTTCTTTTGGATAGCTGCATCCTGGTTTTGGAAGTGCTCTCCCTGGCTTGACAGATAAGTACAAAGCTATTACTGCTACATATTTTGTAGTAAGATTGCCAGTTCTCGTGGAACTGTTCCCCAGTTCATGCAGATCTCAGTGCATTTAGCTGCCTAGTCTGAGAATCAAGGATATGACTTGGCCCATATTTGCCCTTTGTTTCTGGGTTATGTTCTCTAGATGGTAGGTGACACTTAGCTAGAGCTTGTTGGAAGATTAATTTGGTGTTGCTTTTTCATCTCATAGAAAGTATTCCACCCTGGGGCACGTCCTAATAAAAGGTATGGGAAAGTATGGGAAAGTTTTGTCCAAAATGTTTTTACTTTCTGGCTGAAACCCAAATCTTTTCTGTTTTCAGCTTTTCACTAACTATTTTTTTTCTTTTTTTTGTTCTTGAATGAAAGCACATACTTTTGTAAGAAAATTTAATTTAGCAAAAAATCCTTTTAAAAGTAGTTTCAACACATAATTTTCAGCTAGCCCTATATGCAGCACTAAAGCAAAATAATGAAATCTTAACAACAGATTCCTCTAATGGTACACTTCACAGCTTGCTGAGTGACAGGGGAATACTATGCATCAAACAGCATGTATTTTCAGTGAGTTTTGCTTTACCTAAATAAATGTCCCCCTTACAGCTTTTCTACCAAGAGTTAACGTAAGCCTGTCGGACATGACAGTTCCTGCTACCCGCAGCTCCTAGAAAAAAACCCTGCCCACTACTTACAACACCCCAGCTGGTGTTTAGTTCCTCTGAACAGGTAGAAGTTGCACAGAGATTTGTTTCTTCCAAACAGTTGACTGCAGTGCTCAGTAACACATTTGTTTTTCAATTTTGTTGGGCTGATGCGATATCATCAGCCATGTCACGTAATAGTATCAGACAGAAGTAACTAGGCATGACGTCTTGCAGTGATGACCCATCAGCCTGGGAAATTCTAAGCGACATGCATTGCTGAAAACAGCCCTCACAATTAATGTGTTTTTCAAACAAACTGCAGGCAAACTCTTCAAATGATTGGGGAAAACAGGGACAAATTAGATATCAACTCCTAACCGTAAAAAGAATAAGCTACGGGGGCCAGAGTCTGCACACAGTGTTTGCACCCACATTTCTGCATATGTACCAAATCATACTTTCTGTTTAAATAGCTGTATTAATAGCTTGAAAAGGGCTCTGAGGAGCCAAAAAGAAGGAATTTCAGTTTTTGTTTGGTTACTGGAAGAGAGGCGGAAGCTTAGTAGCTCTTTGAATGGTGTAGAAACTGCCACGACTTTCTGGGACCTCGGAAGAAATATAGCTTGTGCCTCCCACAGTTCCTCCCAGGCTGTTCCAGCTCACCAGTGAAACCTAGATAAATGTTCAGCTGCTGTTTACTTAATGAATTAACTCTTTGCTTAAAAATTACGTAAATGATGTATCTTAAAAATGGTGAGAAGGCAAGGGAGGTAAAGTAGAGACTGCCTGCTGCTAGCACAGGTCATGGGTGTACTGGTATTTCCCGTACATGCTTGAACATATGTAAGGTTCATATTGTAGATATAAAGGGAGCTCCTGCTAACAGTGCAGATGAAGAAATGGAAGACCTGACAGTGTGCCACTAGCTGATGCTCTACTGGTTATTACAGTAATGCTGAATGGGGTTGAATTGTTCAAAATGGTAACACTGGAGTGATTTTTACCTTGTGAAAGTTGCATCAGAGTGTGGATGATTCACCCCTTTTGGTGTTTTAGTATTAGCATTGTCAAATTTCCATGTTTCAGTATCAGTATTTATGTTTTGTTTTGTTTGGGTTTTTTTTGTTGTTTGTTTGGGGTTTTTTTTGTGTTTTTTTTTTTTTTTTTTCTGTTTATAAAAAGAATCCAAGTTGGAAAAGACTGCGTAAAAGGCTGCTAGGATTATATGCTGGGTTGACAGGGGAAAGGATACTATGACAGGAGANTGTATGCCTAAACTATTCTTCTGCTTTGTTTAACAAGCTCTGGTCTCCCTCCCAGAACAATCAAACCTTTACTGGAATGATTATTAAAAGAAAAAGAGTGTTATTTTCTTCTAGTAAAATCTGAGGTATTTTCTTCACAAAATTATGAAACTGAGTTACTCTACATATAGTCT
>VXBH01001675.1:15741-32324 GCA_013400035.1 Rynchops niger
CATGTCTTCCAGAAATTTAAGATTTGTGTTTATAGTAAAGACTGTACTGGAATTGCTTCCTGTTTGAATGTGGAGGAAGTAGTAGTGGTCACTAACAGTGAGGGACTTCTTATTAAATCGTCCACTACAGGGCAGCAGCAGCAGAGCAGAGAGCCACACACAGTGACTTATACCAGTGTATTTTTAAGAATGGATGTTTTGGTCCTCAGAAGAAAAACATTCCAGGCTAGAACTGTTTCAATAAATTAAATAAATACGTTCTACTATGGACTAGTCCTGTCATTAATCACTGTAACAGGCCACATGCCTTTTGGTGGTGGGTCTCTGACAGCAGTCACTCTGGAAGAAAAATAGGTCTCTTGAGAAATCAGAGGCCTCTTTAGGAAGAAAGGGCACCAATTTGGAGGAAAATATTTTTCCTTCCATTAATAATAAGCAATAAGCTTTTTAATAATAGCAATAAGCTAAAAAGTATTGTTACCTTAGTTCAGGTTTCCCCAAAGTTATTTATTTCCTTTGTAGGAAAACCTCTTACCTGTGAAGTAAAGTAATTTAATAGTTGAAGTTGTCCAGTAAGATACCTTACCCTGAATGGAAAATACTGAACTTGGATGGTATGTAATAACAGCGTGTTCACACACAGTGGAACTTTGTCCGGTCAAGTAAGTGTACCAGAAGAGAAAAGCCCCCTTGGGGCTCAATATGCAGAATAACGGTAAATTAAGTAATGAGGAAAAGATGTAATAAAAAAAAACCAAAACCATTTCTCCCTGCCTCTTAAGCTGACATTTCTGTTCTGCCATGCCTTAAGAATTGCCACATACACCTATCTAGTCATGAGAAACTCTTCCTATGTTTGATTATTCTTGGTATATCCTTGCTCTTACTCTATTACATATTACTAGACCAACCACCTTTAGTGTATCTATACTAATGCACACAGCCTAGGGAACAAACAGGAGGAACTGGAGCTCTGTGCCCAGTCAGAAAGTTCTGATATCATAGGAATAACTGAAACTTGGTGGGACAACTCACATGACTGGAGGATCATGATGGAAGTCTATAGGCTGTTTCGTGCAGGCAGGCAGGGAAGAAGAGGAGGAGTCATCACACCCTTATGTTAAGGAGAACACTGAATGCATAGAAGTTAACTATGGTGATTGTGGAAGCCCTATTGAATACCTCTGGGTCAAGATCAGAGGGGTTGTCTCCAAGGGGGATCTTACAGTATGCCTCTGCTTCCGACCTCCAAACAAAGATGGTAAGGCCCACAAAGCAATATTTGAGTCACTTAAGCAAGCTTCAGATAAACAGAATGTGGTTCTTATGAGTGACTTCAACTACCCAGACAGTTGTTGAAAGAATAATAGAGCAGCTCACATGTCATCCATCGAGTTCCTGGAATGTGTGGAGCACTGCTTCCTTATAGGATGTTAAGCGAGCTGGCTGATGTCATTGAGAAGCTACTCTCCATAATCTTTGAGAAGTCGTGGAGATCAGGGCATGTCCAGAAGACTGGAAGAAGGCTAATGTCACTTCCATCTACAAGAAAGGCTTAAAGGAGGATCCAGAAAATTATAGGCCCTTATTATAGTCTTACTTCAGTCCCTGGGAAAGTTATGGAACAAATCCTCCTGGGGGCTATCACAAGTCAAATGAAGCATGGGAATGGGAAAAGCAAGCACTGACTCACCAACAGCAAGTTATGCTTGACAAACCTGATTGCCTTCTACAAACTGCCCTGTTGATGTGGAGCGAGCAGTGGACGTTGTTTACCTGGATTTCTCCAAGGCTTTTGCAATGGCTTCCCACAGCCTTCTGCTAGAGAAGCTGATGTGTTATGCTCTAGAGAAGTGGTCTGTGCAGTGGGTGGGGAACTGGCTGACTGGCCGCACCTAGAGGGTGGTGGTAAAGAGCTCTTTTTCAAACTGGCAACCTGTCACAAGTAGGGTCTCCCACAGGGGCCCCACAATATGGGGCCAAACACTGTTTAATAGCTTCATAAGAGATCTGGATAATGGGATCAAGTGTACCTTGATGAGGTTTGCTGATGATACCAAACTGAGTGGGGAAGTGGTCACTTTGGAAGGGAGAGACACCTTGCAGGAAGACCTGGACAGGCTGGAAAAGTGGTCTGGCAAGACCTTATGAAGTTCAACAAGGACAAGTGTAAGGTCTTGCACAGAGGAAAACATAATCCAGGAGTGCAGCACAGGCTGGGATCTACCCATCTGGGAAACAGCTCTGTGGAAAGGGACCTGTGAATCCTGGTGGACAACAAGCTCTATATGAGTGAACTGTGTGCTGCTGTGGCAAAGCAAGCCAACAGGATGCTGGGTTGCATCAACAAAGGCATCACCAGCAGGGTTAAAGAGCTCATTATCTCACTCTACTCAGTGCTTGTCAGGCCATGCCTGGAATACTGTGTTCAGTTTTGGTCCCTGCTATAGAAACAGATGTGGAGAGGCTGGAAAGGATCCAGAGAAGGGCCACAAAGAGGATCAAAGGACTTGGGAGTCTGCCATATGAGGAAAGTCTGAGAGAATTGGGTTTGTTCAGACTTGAAAAAAAGAAGGCTTAAGGGAGACCTTGTCACTGTGTTCCAGGATATAAAGGGTGGCTACAGAGAAGATGGAGACTCCGTTTTTTCAAGGA
Source organism: Rynchops niger (assembly GCA_013400035.1). NCBI lineage: Eukaryota > Metazoa > Chordata > Aves > Charadriiformes > Laridae > Rynchops > Rynchops niger. Next base: position 18,397 of record VXBH01001675.1, read on the forward strand.
GTCACATGAAAAAGACAAGGGGTAGTGGGTACATGTTACTCCAGGGGAGATTCCAATTGGATGCAAGGGGGAAATTTTCATAATGAGTACAAGCATTCATTGGAACAATCTCCGCAGGGAAGTGGTGGATTCCCCAACAATGGATACTTTTAAGAATCATCTGAACAGGGTGCTGGGCCATCTTGTCTAGATTGTGTTTTCGCCAAGAAAATTTTCACCAGATGATCCTTGAGGTCCCTTCCAACCTAGTATTCTGGTTCTATTATTCTACTAATGTGGCACCAAGGAATGGATATTTTCTTTTTTTCACCCAGAAAGAGTAATATTTGGTGAGTCAATACCTGAAAACCTTGTTCTCCATTGAATTGTATGTCACAGTTGTACTTCTGATTGCACTGTGACAGGCTGACCTTAAAAAATTAATTGGAAGTTTCACAACATTAAGGATTTGTCGACTGCTTTAATAGGTATTGTGAGACTCAGAGAAGCCTTCATTAGCCCTCCAGCCCTAATGATTCTGAATAGACTGGTTAATGAGATATAAAGACAGCAGCCATTCCAAGGAATCAAAGCTACTGTAAATGGCAAGGAGATGCTTTTTTTCTGCTTCTTCCTAATTTTTTTTTTTTGTTATTATTATTTTATAAAAAAATATGTGTGTCTGTGGCTTTGTCTGGACTTATAGCATGGTTGGTGAGCTAAACCTTTGTTAATGAAAAAGAAAAAGTTGGATATTATTTCCAGATAGTTGACTAAGGAATGCAGTTTACTTTGAACCAAATTCCTAGCAATAATCCAACTGTCTTTGTAAGATTACGCTGACAATATTCACCCTAAACCTTGCACAATTATGCTGGTTATTGCCTTTCTGTTCCCCATCAGGAATACAGAGAGCTGAAAAGTGGAATTAGACTTAAGTTTTCTCCAGAGGAAGATAATGAGTCTGATTTTAAAACCAGTTCTTAAGAAAAAGCCTACCACTTTTCCCTGTAAACAAGTACCCCTCCTCTTAAGACATATACAAACAAGCTTGCCCTCGGAAAGAAAAAAATATGAGAGAGAAAGAAAAAGAAAAATCAATGCTGGAACAAGTCAAACCAGCTCCAGATGCTCTCAGGAATTTTTGGGGGCATGCAGAAATGTCATTGTGCTCATTAAACTCCGAAACAGCACTTTCATTTTCACTATGAAAGCTGTGCTGACCTTGCCAGTCCATTAAACTCTAACAAGGGTCTCTGCAGGTTCATAGTTCCAATTATGACTCAGTTTATAGGACCCTAGCAATAAATACAGTTTGACTTGCTCCACTGTGGGCTGATCTTTGCTCCTGCAGTTGCCAAATAAACAATGGGCTGGAGGTAGAAACTCAAATGCCTTTTTTTTTTCTTTTGAAAGTAGACGACTGAAAACACCTCAGCTAACATGCAGCTAAGATTCACAAGAAGGCTTTTCCTCTGGGCTGCTGATAATCACTTCCTTTTGGCTGACTTGAAAACTTTATATCAAGTCTAAAAATAATATTAGAAAAGGAACTAAACAAACTACATGAATATGTGCATAGCATAGGTTTACATAGTGTGTGATAGCATATCATTATTGGCTAGTAAAAAAAAAGTGAGCAGATAGGTGGGTAGGTAGTGTATTAATCAAAGTATGATTTTAGAAATCGGAGGTCAAATTTTGAGAGCGTATATGTGAAGGAACTAAGACTAAGGCTTGTTCTATATTGTGGTCAGAAGCCATGAAAAAAAGATTTGTCTGTAAGACTGATATCTGTGTTTTATAACTATGAAATTAATTTTGACCCTAAATATCCAGAATTGTTGACCATGTTTGCAAACATCAACTGGGAGACTAATTTAACTGGGGACAAAATAACTGAGTTGCAAAATTTGTGTGCACAACTAGCATCTGCAAAAGAGACACCAGTCTTATGAAAATGGAAACTTTCATTCAATAAAAAATATTTTGTTTACTTATATAGACATTTTACACTGCCATCATAAGACAAAATGGATCATTGTTATGATGGTTAGGTTATAAGGAATATATATTAGAAAATGTGCCCATGTCATCTCAGAGTGATATGATAAATTTGTTTCAAAATGCCCTTAGGACATATTTCAAAGGTATTTAAGCCCTTACAAAATGCAAATAAGAGCTTAATGTGAGTTTCACATGCACTGAAATGTTTAGGAATATTGTCTCTGCCTAGTTCCCAAGAAAAACAGAGATATTTTCGTGTGTATAGGGAATATTTATAGTGATTATTAAAATAAATCTACATTACAGGTATTTGTGTTGTGTTCTAAAATGAGGGGAAATGCTGATAAATTAAAAAAAAAAAGAAGCAATAAATATGGCAGAAATACTACGTAATAATCAACTTTTGTATATTTAAAAATGCTGAACGAAAAACTATTCTAAATCAAGTTTTACATTCAGAACATCTCCTATAAATCCTAACATTTCTTCTGTAGTAGGGGTGCTTACATTAAAAGTTACTGCAAAGCTAATCAAACAAAAATGACCCATGGCATACTGTGCTCGAATTTGTTTTTATAGTTAGAATAAGAAAACACTGGAGAATATAATTAGTGGGAATTATGAATAAAAGGAAGATATAATCTCTCCTTGATGATTCTGAGTTGTCAGAAAATATGTGTTAATGCATTAATTCCCATGCAGAAAGTTTGGACAAAGCTTGTTAAAGCTCTGGAAAGATTTCCATTTCTAAACAAATATAAATGAATATCTGTGAGAATACTTAAGTACCAAGTGATAAAACTGTTCCAATCTTTTATGTATTGCAGTTTTATGTCTAGAGTTAATGTATAATTGCTATGACTCTGGTCGTACAAAGAAGTAAATATGATGAACCTAACATCAGTAAAGTTCTCTGTTCAGTCCAAGAGTCTGAATAACCTTTTCTTTAGGTTTGTTTTTTTTTTTTTNTTCCCCCCCCAAAAAAGCATGTTCAATGTCTATACCAATTTACAATTAAAGGAAACATATTGGCATAGGAAGTAAATAAGTAAATATGCTTGAATGTTTCCTTTTGGTATCTGTTAAAAAAAAGCAGAATAAACTACACCATGAGATGAGGATGGTGGAACTGAATGACAGAAAGGCAGGACTGATACTGATATTGTAGTGCTAGAGTTTCGTCCTTTTATCATTATAAAAGCTGAATGACTTCCTTAACTACTTTTTTTGTAAATATGTTTTAAGTTAAAACAATTAAATACTGTTGTATTCACTATTTGTTGCTCCCACTGTTCTAAGCATTACTGTATTTCAATTTTATGTTTGCATGCTTTCAAGTTTGTCAAGTTTTTGGTGTTCCTGGCTGTTGGTGTTTCCAGCAGAACTGTGAGAAGCTACATTTTACAATCAAAATATCAACACAAGTCAAGTGCACAAATAAAGTTCACATGAGTTTTTTTGTTTTTTTTTTTTNGTGCAGAAGAATTTCCAGACTATATTTTCTTTATGTCTCTTACAGAGGCAATCAACTAGTGATTTATACAGAACTTGCATACACAATTTTTGAATGGTCATCACATTTCAAATCTGCAAGGTCTAGAAAATGCAGTATGGCCATGCAGACAAATGATGTANTGCTCTTGCTGTCAAAACCAGACAGTAAATAGAATGAGTCCAAAACCACAAACAGAGGTTCTTAAATTTAAAACCCCATAATGCTCAAATGTATTCATACAAGACCAATAGAAGGTAGAAATACACTGTGATACCTTCTGGAAGCAAGAAGTACTTGCTTCAGTACAACGAATTCAGAAGTTCCAACCCTCATTGAACATTTTGTGTGTCAGATGTGACTGACCTCTTCTAATTCAATTTGTTGCATTTTATGCCACCTTTTATTACTTAATCTAAGCTAGTAGGGACTTTAGGCCTAGATGTAAATGAAACTAAAGAAATTCAGGCAAGAATGTTGCAGTATAGGAAAAAAGAAAAAAAACAAAAAACCATAAAAATTGGAACTAGTAGGAAAGTTCATCGGTCTCTGAACACTACTTCCATTCTGCTTACAATGTCCCTTTTTCTCACTGACGTATTGGTTTGAATACAAGATGCTAAACCTGGATTTTCATTCTTATGTTTTTAGATCATAGAACTAGAAAAGAACATTCTCTTCAGCACAAAATATTGGCAGATGGAATGGCAAAAGAAGAGTTTTACTGAAGATCAACAATCACTATGGTACACAGAACATAATTGAGTCACTTTTATACCCCAGGGCTATAGGAAGCATATGCCATATGACCTCAGGGTTTTTTAGTTTCCTAAGGCTGACATTCCCTATAGAACACTGGCAGATGTTTTCTTCTTACTCAGGTCTTTTAAATAGTCAGAAATTGCTGTTTCTAGTGAGTTGAATTGTGTAAGGGGTCATATTGCACATATGCTTATTTGGGGAGATCATGAGCATATTGTGATAGGAAAGGATGGGGAAAGCAATCAGTCATTTTTGCCAGCACATTTTTTAAATTGACAGTTATGTGTCTGTTCCAGTTTGTTGTGCATTTTCTGCATGCATGTATATTTTTGGTCTTGTAAGGCAGAAACAATTACAACATTCAAATGAGTCAATGACAAACAATTAGAAAGTCTCAGTCAAACACACAGCTTCACATCCAAGCAATCTGGTTAACAGGAATAGAAAGGAGACAACCAGGCTGAAGCATGTCAGCTACTCTGTTACAAACCCCCAAAATATTATCACAGATTGTATTAAAAACACCTTCTATAGACAATTGAGGGGATTTCAGAAAATAGCAGCAACCTGTAGGAACACCTTTTAAGGTGAGTCCTCCAACAGTAAGCTGTAGAAGGAATTTTGAGGTGAGAGTACTTCTCTGAGTTGTACGTGTTGGAGGCTAAGCCCATTTTGTAGAAGCAACAGGGTACATTAACCTTCCTGCTAGAGCTTCAGCTGCCTGTCATTAAAGGTGAGCTTTGACATGGATCAGCTGTGTAACCTTGGCTCAGGCTGCCAAGGAAATTGCCAAGCTGTGAGGAAATTCATAGAGTAGAGCCACGTACAATAAGATTGGTGACATTGCAGGCAGAGCTATGACTGTTCAGATACACCTAGTTAGCAGCCCAAGGATTCAAGAGGAAAAACATTCCTGTCAAATTATATAAAATTCTAGGTAAAAAAAAAAGGGAAATGGGGAATTGGAAGATGGCAATTCAGCAACACTGCCACAAGGAGCAAAGACGTTGCTATCTTCTATCCTTCCCTTACCTGACTGATGGCTGCCTGGCCAGGAAATACCCATCAGGGGGTTTCTTAGCAGGCATATTGGTGCTCAATGTTGTGTTTCTCTAGTCCTAGCTGTCTGTTGTGTGCTTTAGCCAATAGGGAATAGCTTTTTACTTTTCAGTTGTGTTCAAACTGCTGTAAGCGTCCCTTCTTACATGGTAAAGGCTTCCTGTACGTGTTAAAAGGTCTAGGAAGAGAGGGTTACAAATTGATGATGAATGTAGGCAATGAAGATTCTTTGGCCTGGAGTGGGGGCATCTTTCATTCTTCAGCTTGGAAGCTAAAGGTATGAGAGCAGACTAACTGAAGCTGATTAAGTTTGTATTTTGAAAGCAAAATGTGTAATCTCTTGTAGCACTTGTGGTTACAGGACACAGTAGAAATGTGCTTTACGAATAGCTCCATTCATGACCATTAAAACATAAACAAAGAAACTCAACAAAGGATATGATAAAGCAGCAGTATTATTTTCCTGGAGTTAATAGGCTGTAATAGTTCCAGTATCATTTTCATCTACCTTCACTTCACATACAGTGTATTTTCAATGCTAAGAAATATGGCAATAAGGTTTCCAACTGTGGTAACAGCGATTTTCACGCCATGACCTGGCAGGGTTGGATGGCTCTATTTGTCCCATTCTTCTTATCCTTGAAAGGCAGCAGAATGACTATTGTTTGAAAGGTAACAGAATGAATATTTTCCTTATTTCAAAATAACTTTGCTTGTTGGTTGCTATCTTTGTGTGTCTGATTCTTTGTCAAATTAAGGCCATTTTACACCTATCTTAAGGCTAGTTCTCAAGGTTATATAGAGAGAGCTGGCATCAGTATAAAAAAAAGTAAAATATTTTATGCTAATGATGTATTTTATTTATATAGACACTGATGATACAATGAAGAAAGGCACAGTTACATGAAACTTTTTCGAAAACAGTGTGAAAGTTTAAAAAAATCCCACTGTAAAGTCACTTCACTATTCTGTCATTCATATCCTTTTCATTTCTAAACCCTAAATTCCATTAAGCAGTTTAAATCATGGGAATGCCCTTCTCTTATTTTGCAGGCTTTTTTTCATGGCAGTAGTTGCAATTTCAAGGGTGCAGACAAAAGAACAGTGAAAACTGTAAAGCTTTTCAAGACTGTGATTGTATGAGGAATCAAATCACATGCTCCACGTATGCATGACAGAAATGCTGGCTGATAGCATTTCAACCTTAGAAAGAGATATTGAAAAAGCTGGGACAACCTTTGAAGAAAAAGACATCAGATAATCTGGTGGCTATACTTTTTCTCTAATCTAGTTCTGAGTATTTAAAGTGATGTCTTTTCCCTTCTGTACTTCAGATATTCTTCCACAGAGTACTGCATAAAATGTTTTAGCTGAAAGAAATACTCTGGTTCAACATTTCATGTAGTTAATTGTATCTATACCTTTAACCTTCCCCTAAGTAGTTCTCTTCTCCTTAAGATGTTCATGCTCTTTCAGTATGTGCAGACTCCTATGATGTTAGTGTTCTGGGTATCACTTAGTCTTCTTATTTATATTTGTTTAGTTGCTTCCGTTTTCTTATAAACCAACCTTTCAGTTTTCCATTCCTTTTCGTCTCTGTCCTCTGAGATCCTGCCAGTGTCTTTCTAGAAGTGGGTTGTCCAGAACTGAACTCAATATCCTAAACGTGGTCATACTGGAGCAGTACAGACAAGACCTGTTATCACATTGCTTCTACAGAGCATCCCAGAACTCCTTTAGCCCTTTCTAGTAAAATATTATGTGAAATAATGTCTAAATTTCTTTCTGCTATCACCCTCAGATCTTTGCTGGCTCTATTGCGCTCCAGGCTTCTCTGTTCCTGTCTGCTTGTTTTTATCATATTTTCAAGATTACTTTTTTTCCCTAGACATACTATCTAGCATCTTTTCAAACGGAATCTTACTTTATTATTTTCCACCCGTACTTCTTTTCTTGTCAAATTTCTGTATCTCATTGTGCTCCACAGAAACATTTATAACACTTGCTAGTTAGGCTTATCATGCAGATTTCACTAGGATGCCTTCTTACTTACTCTCTCAGATCATTAAGAAAGATGTTAAAGAACAGCTTTCTTTTTATACAGTCTTCAGTCTTCTAAAATGGCAAGCATCAGCACACATTATTTCTGATCCTTCAAAATATTTTTTGCCTGTTTTATACAATTGACATTGCATTTCACATTTTTCCCTTGTTTTGTTTCCTTCTTTTCAGGATATTAATAACCTTTAAATATTATTTATAGTGATTGAAATATATTGTGATATTCCCACTACAATTATAAATATCTTATTTTATATAATTCAAAACTGTTTGAATTTCTGAACCAAATTTTTATGTTCCTTTCTAGGATAGACACATTTGAAATCTGAGTCAAGAAACTTAAATAAATATCATCCCTTGTTTTTAATAATTAGCTAACTCACATCTTCATAGATCCTGAGTTTTGCAGTCCATATCTCAGATTCTTGCTGAAACTTTTGGAACAGAAAACTACATGTGATGCCTCTCTCTATATTCAATGAAAGAACTATTTTACACATATTTCCTCTTGTCCTATGTGTGGAGAGATTGACATGTACTCAACAGAGCTGAACCTGAATAAATCAGCTCAGTAGATTAGAAGTGTGATGAATTTATAATGTGCTGTTAAAATTTATTTCACTAAGTTAAAAAATAAGAAATTATTGGCAAAGCACAAAATATGAAGTTGAAAGGAGAAGTTCGTTGTATTTTCAGTCTCATTCAGGAACATGTTCACATGACACAGCTTTACTTACTTCATATGCATGCATTATTACACACATACAAGGAAACTTGAATGAACTCCTATTTCAGAGGCATTAAGAGCTTAAATGGAGCTGTCCTAGCTTCTCATGTGTGTGCATGTCTTGTCTATTTTATGGTGATATAGCATGTTAAGGCTTTTCCTATCCAACTCAGAATACTGGAGTTAGGACAATGTGATTTATTTTTGGGAGTCCCTATGTTGATGCTTCATGTTTGCACAAACAGGAAAAATCATTGCAGTGGGTTGGCCCTGGCCAGCAGATAAGCTCCCATCATGTCACTGAAAGAATCAGAAGGACCAAAGTGAGAGAAACTCATGGATTGAGATAAAGGAAAACAAAACTGTTTTTGCAAGCAAAAGAAAGTAAAGAATTCATCCCTACTGCCCATCGTCAGACAGGTGCTTAGCCATTTCCAGGAAAACAGGACCTCAGCACGGGTATCGTTTGCTTGGGAAGACAAATGTCATAACCTTGAGCGTCCCCCCTTCCTCCTCCTTTCCCTGAGCTTTTATTACCGAGTGTGATGTCATATGGTATGGAATAGCCCTTTGGTCAGTTTGGGTTAGCTGTCCCAGCTGTGTCCCCTCCCAACCTACTCACTGGAGGGGCAAGTTGAGAAACAGAGAAGGTCTTAATGCTGTGCGAGTACTGTTCAGCAGCAGATAGAACATTGGTTTGTTACCAACACTGGTCTGCTCACCAGTCTAAAACACAGTGCCATATGGGCCGCTATGAAGAAAATTAAGTCCACCCCCAACAAGACCCAGTACAATCATATAAAATATTAACATTCAAAATCATTATTCAAAGACTAGTAAACGTCAAACTCAAGCCTATTACATAGCCTTAATGATTCCTTTTACATTTATACTGCTAATATATGATATATATCAACTATTGTATTTGTTGTTATATGTGTGGATAACATAGAGGCAGTCATGTACTATTTCATTCCATAGGAGTCCTGCTACTTCAGTGCAATTAGATCTTTAACACTGATAGGACATGAAGATCTAGCCCTATTTTTATGTAATGACACATCTTACCATGCTTCCTATCTCAGAATGATTTTCATGTTGTGCATCTTCAGCTGATTTCTATGGCACTTTATTAAATACAGAGATTGACTTCAATCTCAGATCATGCTGGGTATGTTGTCAAGGAAGACCGTAAAGTAAACTGCTGCTTTGCTTGATACTTAGAGGCTAACTAACGCCTACAGAAAGTTCCACTTTCTTTATGATTTTAACTCAGCTGCATTCTGTGTTCCCATTTGCTTCACATTGTGCAGCTAATAGAGCTTCTCCTCTTCTGAGAGTTTCCATCTTAAATTTAAATGGGATTAATGCTGTGAAGAGTTCTTTTTAAATGATTAGGTTAATAATCTGGAAATTATGGCTACCCAGATAAAGGACTATAGCTAGCACCACCAGTCTTAGTGTTTATTGCAATTCAATGGAAGTGTGTGTGTGTGTGTGCATGTGGTTACCAGTTTCCCAGGTCATAGTTCCTAGACACCTTGATTGTAGCCATAACTATGATTTATCTCCTTTATATTTTACCTGTGGAGACTTAGCAAATAGTGAACATATTCTTGATTGCAGCAACAGCTGTAGATATTTCCAGGGGTCATATCACAAGCTAGGTGCCTGGCATAAATCTTGGATTAATTAAAATTTGGGTTATAGATGAGTGGACATCTCCCATTATTGCTAATTTCCCATTCACCTGAGCTTCTGTTTTTTCTTTAAACCACACTAAAAAAAAGAAGTCAACAGATCATTATTCTGAAAAGTTCTATCTTCCATATTTTATCTTTATTTTTACTTATATTGCAGTCAATTTTCCTCTTGAGAAACCTTTGTTGAGAAGATAGTGTGTGATTCATTACATAGGACATGATTTTCTATACAGAATATGCCTAAAATTAACCACACACCTACATGCAAAATTGTCCCATTATCTCTCTTTTGAACTCTCCTATTAATACCTCTTTTGCATTTGAATTGCAAATCACATGAAATGTACAGCCACCTTTCATAGATAAGTAGGAATATATGTTGATATGTTGAGTGCAGGGTTGGAATCAGGTTTTAGAAGACACTGGAGATATTCCAAACGTAGGATTTACAGGTAAGAATGAAGTACCTGTGGACATCATGTATGTCTCTTTCCTTGCACTCCAGTTCTGCATATGGATACCTAATCTGACACTATGATCACAGTCACATATATGACTTTTTTTACACACCTATATTTCAGTAAATATAAAAATAACATTCTCCCACATTAGATGCCCTTTAGCTGTCGGAGCAAAAAAATCAAGTACTCTGAGAATTACCATGAGTTTAAAGTCTTAAAGGCACAGGAGCAGACTGTCCCTGTGTGCCAAAAAACAAGTAGGGAGGGAAGGAGACCAGCCTGGTTCAATAGGGACCTTTGGCTGGACCTCAAGAACAAAAGGAGAGTCAATGACCTTTGGAAGAGGGGGCAGGTCTCTCATGAAGACTATAAAGATGAAGTGAAACTATGCAGGGAGAAAATTAGGAGAGCCAAAGCACAGCTAGAGCTTAACCTAGCTACAGCCTTTAAGGATAACAAAAAATGTTTCTATAAATTCAATAACAACAAAAGGAGGATTACGGAAAATCTCTCTCCCTTATTGGATGCAGAGGGAAACATAGTCACAAAGGATGAGGAAAAGGCTGAGGTACTCAACACCTACTTTGTCTCAGTCTTTAGTGGTGGAACTAGCTGTTCCCTGGGCACCCAGGGTCATGAGCTGCAAGACAGGGACAGGAAGCTGAACGAGGTCATCACAATTAAAGAGGAAGTTATCAGTGACCTGCTACACCGCTTGGATGCACACAAGTCTATGGGACCGGATGGGTTACGTCCAAGAGTGCTGAAAGACTTGGCAGACGTGCTTGCCAAGCCACTTTCCATTATTTACGTGAAGTCATGGCTAACTGGGGAGGTCCCAATCGACTGGAGTGTAGCAAACGTAGCACCCATCTACAAGAAAGACAGAAAGAAAGGAGGATCTGGGAAACTATAGACCTGTCAGTCTGACCTCGGTAGCAAGGAAGGCCATGGAGCAGATCATCTTGAGTGCTGTTACAAGTCATACAATGGATAACCAGGGGAGCAGGCCTCGTCAGCATGGGTTTATGAAAGGCAGGTCCTGCCTGATGAACCTGATCTCCTATGACAAGATGACCTGATATTGGATGAGGGGAAGGCTGTAGATTTTGTCTACCTCAACTTTTGAAAAGCATTTGACACTGTTCCCCATAGAATTCTCATGGAATAACTGGTTGCTCATGGCCTGGATAAGCATACAATTTGCTGGATCAAGCACTGGCTGGACGGACAGTCTCAAAGAGTGGTGGTCAAGGGCGTTAAATCCAGCTGGCGGCCAGTCACAAGTGGTATTCCTCAGAGCTCAGTGTTGGGACCATTTCTGTTTAACATCTTTATTGATGACCTTGATAAGGACATAGAATGTATCATCCGTAAGCTTGCAGGTGATACCAAGTTAAGCAGGACTGTTCATCTACATGAGGATAGGGAGGCTCTACAGAGAGACTTGGATAGATTGGATCGATGGGCCAATGCTAACAGTATGAGCTTCAACAAGGCCAAGTGCCGGGTCCTGCACTTGGGCCACAANGTGAAGGGCCTGGAGAATAAATCTTATGAGGAGCGATTGAAGGAGCTGGGACTGTTTAGTTTGAGGAAGAGGAGGCTGAGGGGAGACCTCATCACTCTCTACAACTACTTGAAAGGACATTGTATTGAGGTTGGAGCTGGTCTCTTCTCACAGGTAATTAGCTATAGAACAAGAGGGAATGGGTTCAAGATGCAGCAGGGTAGGTTTAGGCTGGACATTAGGAAAAAATTCTTCACAGAAAGAGTGGTCAGACACTGGAGTAGGCTGCCCAGGGAGGTGGTGGAGTCATCATCCCTGAATGTGTTTAAGAGTCACTTAGATGTGGTGTTAGGGAATATGGTGTAGGGGAGAACTTTGTAGAGTGGGGTTGATGGTTGGATTCGATGATCCCAAGCGTCTTTTCCAACCTAAATGATTCTATGATTCTACGATTCTATGAAAGGTGTGCAAGATCCCATAGCTTTGTACAGATATATAATTCCTCATAACCTATGTAACCTTCTGAGGCCCTTGGGGTGGTTTTAAAAGTATTTCCTCTTAATAAGTACCAGCTTAAGGGCTAAGTTGTTTGTTTGGACTCAACTTTTCTAGTAAAGACAGGAAGCATAGGTCCACGTGTGTGGTTGTCTTGATTCCACTCACTCCACTGAGGTTACACCAAGGGCAAATTTGGCTTAGTGTCACTGTAACTACCATGGCTTTATGTGCTTGTTATTTTTGCATTGCAATTTCTGGAAGCATTTCTTTAACAAGTCACACTTTCAGGACTGATAATAGCCAATTTGATGACATATTAAATTTTGTAAGGGGCAGGTAGAGCAGCTGTACTCAGAGGAACACACTCGGAGATGAACTTCAGTTCATACTGAGGAGATTTACTTCTGCGCATAAACCTCCTCAAATCACTCCCTTATCCAAGTTGCCAGTGTAAGTTGACCACTAATTCAGTTATATTTACCCTAGTGAAAAAGTAAAAGATGAAGCTAAGCAATGGAAGGAGTGGTAGTATGAGACAGTCTTTCAGCTCTAAGGGTAACCATTCAAATTTGTTTGAGGCTGATGGTGTTAGTAAGTCATTGCAGTCTGAATAGCCACTTGAAGGCTAGAAGAAATGGTGATGTGGGCTCAGCCTGGATGGAGTTTAATAAAAATTACACGTTACCTAACATGATTAAGACAACATGCAGAAAACATTTATGATTTAATACTGAAATTTGCTGAGTCTCCTGTGACACAATATTTACTCTCTTGCTTATCTGTGAGCACATGAATAGCCAGAAGGGTAATATGACTACTCCTCTGGCTACAATTAAGCACAGCCTATAAGTGTTGCTGGACTAGGAGCAGGTTGAAAAGTGTAATTTCTTTTAAATTTTATAGACTGCTCCCAAATTCTGCAGCCTTTGGTGTGCCATCATCAGTAGCAGTGGACGCTGTTCCTGGCCTTGTGCTAGGGAGTGCACATGTGCAGATGGAGCATTTAAATCTAATACCATAAGGACCTGGAGACTGTAATTTAGGATTCCCGTTTGGCAGGAGTTTTAGAGGAATTCCATAGTAGAGTACCAGTGTTTTAACTTTTATTTTTTCTTTCCATTTTAGCATGTTGAAAATTCAATGAAAGAAAGTAATGAAGTAATGAGTAACTTTATTAGTTAAGTGGGTATTAATGAGTATTAGTATGAAACTGGTGTGCTAGCCCTGATACTTATTATGACATAACTTGATCCCAGACAGATCCAATACAAAACCAAAACCCTGTATTATTTTCAGATGTCTCATCTTGTGGGAAAGCGTGTGTAACTACAAGAGGTAGTGATGTTAACATGGAGTTTCCCCAGAGAATATGTATGTTCCTGAAAGCAAGCATTTGTCTACATCCTAGGAGATCCTGAGCAAAATGTTGTGTGGAACATCTGCTGTTTAAGAATCTCAATCTCAGGCATCTTTAAAGAAACTTATATTTATTAACATTTATTATTGATTTAAAAGAATCGAGAACTCATAAAGGTAAACATCTTTTAGAGACACTTTAAGGAAAGCTGAAACCAAATTATTCCTAAAATTAAACAGCTCAACTATGCTTGCACAGCAATATCAGGTATTAACTATAAAGCCACCTGTTATTCTCTGGACATTTACAAAA
>VXBH01001675.1:39847-58988 GCA_013400035.1 Rynchops niger
CAGTTGTTTTGTTCATCTAGTCTCATGCTTTTTCTCTGAATAGTGAGAAGGCATCTTGTTAGTGTCAAATGCACTGAGAAATTTGTGAAGTAGACATGCGTTTGTCTTTTGGACGAGGCAAATATCCTCAACCTATCCACTTACTATTAGTCAGTACTTGTATTAAACCAGTGACTTACACTGCTTTTTTGTTAAAATGAAACTTCCGATTACTTCTTAGCCTGAAAAAGAACCCCCTTTCAAACCCTGCACACCCTCCAAATACATCTGTATTGGGTCTGGTTGAGATGGAGTTAATTTTCCCCATAGCAGCCCTCATAGTGTTGTGCTTTGTATTGGTGGCTTGAAGGGTGTTGAGAACACACCAGTGTTTTGGCTACTGCTGAGCAGTGCTCGCACAGTATCAAGGCTGTCCCTCCAATATTGCCACCCTCACCAGAAAGCTGGGGGTGGGCAAGATCCTGAGAGGGGACACAGTGAAGACAGCTGACGCAAACTGACCAAAGGGATATTCCATACCACATGACATCTGCTCAGCAATAAAAGCTAAGAAAAGAAGGAGTTGGGAGGGGGGGCCAGATTCTGTGTTTATGACATCTGTCTTCCAGAGCAACATCTACGTGTACTGAAGGCATGCTTCCCGGGAAGTGGCTGAACACCACCTGCTGATGGGAAGTAGAGAATAAATCCTTTGTTTTCCTTTGCTTCCACGTGTGGCCTTCACTTTTGCTTTATTAAACTGCCTTTATCTTGACCCATGAGGTTTTTTTCCCATTTTATGTTCTTGACCCCCTCCCGGTCCTGGTGAGTAAGGGAGTGATGGAGTGGCTTGGTGAGCACCTGGCAACCAGACAAGGTCAATCCACCACAGCATCCCTTTAACTGTCTTGCTTTTCAAAATGCAAAAGAAACAAACTTTAGACAGGGAATTAAATTAATATGAGCCATTTGTTATTCGGCAGTGCTCATTTCTTCTTCTTTACCTTTCATATATCCTTTTTAATAGTAACAAGCCCTAGCTTCTAAAATCACTAGTGTATTGTTGGGAACTTGTAATTTACCAAACACAGAAAGTCATCTAAACTTTGGATTGTGATATTACATTCACCAAGTAATTCAAATGAGGGAAAATGTGTATGTTTTTTAAGTTTCTCCTATCAAATTGAGAAGTGCTGGCAGTTGAAGGACACAGTCAAGTGAGACTACAATGGATGCAGCCAGCACCTGAATCATTCTCCTGAGTGTTGTGCACAAGTATCGTATTAGTATGTCGCTACATGTTGTACTCAGTGACTTTTCCTGCCTTGAGTATGATCTCTCTGGAGTGTCTGCTATTTCAGGGAACATAACAGGTTTGAAGTAAAGCCTGGCTCAGCTGCCTTGCCCTGTGACGAGATCTACAGGGATAGTTTAATCCAAATTTGCACTTGAGTGTCTGATCTCAATGTTCATTCACATGTGAAAATCTCCAGATTGCTTACAATTTTTTGTTACAAAACTTAAACCAGGTCCTCTGAACTCCTCAGGATTTCCAGATATCTGCTGATCTACAGTCATCCAATTTACAGCTCTGGATTTAAGACTATGAAAGTTAGTTTCCCTGGTTTTTATTCCATAGAGGACAAGAAATCTCAGTGAATAAAACCTGTTTGTAGTTCTCAATACTTAATTTAAATCCTCTTTGGGTGGTCAAGCAAATCACCAGGAAATCACAGGATTCTTGCCTTCAACGATTTACCTTGTCACTTACTGAAAGTAAGTGGACCCCAAGTAGCTGTATGTTATGCAACATGGAAATAGTGCATATTTAACATACTCTAATACATGAGATGAAGAACAAACATAGTCAAGAAGTCCTTAGTTTCAACGCTTGAGAGTTTCACGAAACTGCCAGTTTGTGCTATAGAGATTTCTGTGTTGGGCAAGTTAATGATGGTTCATTGGGTAGAATTTAATCACTGTTCACTTTATCTAGGTGTAGAGCTCAGCCATAAAAAATCACCTGCCACATGGACAGGCTTAAAAACCGTGAAAAGCCTTGGTGCACGCAATGGAGCATATAAGGAAAAAAGTGAATGTTTGATGGCTGCAGGTCATGGCCTAGTAGTTTTTATTTCAAGCAGAGGCTTGAACCATGAATGTGAACTACAACGCACCTAAACTTCCATGTAACAGATTATACATATTCAGCCTGACACTGCTGTGAAGTCATGAGTAAACATGGGAGAAAGTCAGTGAAAGAAACTCAGAGCCACCCCTATGTTTGGTCTTCTTGTGCACCCACACCTGGTTTGCACCAACTAACGTACATTTGAAGTGCTCTTGTGCCCCTGCTGGGGCTGACAGAGCCTTCACAGTAGGATCCTGGTGCTGCATGCCACAGGGACAGCTGGCATCTGTAAGTCACCTGAATCTAACATGTGTGATAGACCAGACTACAGGTCTATCTTACGGTTACCAACAAGGTACAGATTTTGGGTCACTCCTGTGCGCAGGTAGTTCTTATCAATCCAGAAAAGCTTTAAATTTTCATGTGCAGGAACCTATTAAATGCTGCTTCTCCCAGACCTTCAGCCATCCTATCTTTGGAAAATCTTTGAGAAGTGTGTTGCCAAAAGCTAAGTGACGTCTGGCACCATCCGAAAAACTGTGAAAATAAAATCCGTGTCCTGAAGTCCGTGATATATTAGGTACTGGATCAAAATCTGATAAATAAGGACTTTCTTAGTTTTAAAATCAATGCGTATTTCACTGGCAGCGAATTTAGCTCTTTTAAATTAGTCAAATGGGGGTTTTTGTCTTCTACCCTGGACCATTTGAAATGTAATAACTGCTTCTTCACAGTTTTTAAAGTGCCAGACTCAACTTTTCGCAAAAAGATCATGTATTAAGTTCAACAGACAGGTTGACTGAATTATTCTATTAGGTTCTGCATTGGTGTCTGGCCAAATCCTGAAGTCTTTATATTTAAACACAATTCTCACTGACCTCATAGTGTTACCTGGGAAGGGGCTCATGGATTTGGCACTGGTTACAAACTATGGAAAGTGGAACTTTAAAGAGTGTGGATTAAGGAAGCCCCACCTTGTGACGCCAAGTATGAGACTAAGTGAAAACATACAAACCTTAATAGACTGTTCAGCGACCTTTCCTCTCACTAGAGGGGAAAGAACATGAGTCATGAGGGGTTTCATACTTGCCATTATTTTTCCTGTTTGTGTGATTAAGTCCAATTACAAGTATTATTAGGTTACCAACAGTTAAATATTCTTCCACCTGATCCTTTGAACTGTCTGCTTCACAATGTTTTCATGTAAATTATAATGAAATCTCAAGAGATTTTTCTCATTAAAATGTTTTTTTAAATAAACTAGTAAAAAAAAAAAAAAGTCAAACACAAAAAACAGGTAGTGAAGCTCAATTAATCACAAGAGTGGCATAATCTAGAGTGCCCCTGGTCACTATACAGAAGTGCCCCACTGCAATGCAATAGTAGTTTTTTAGAAGAAGTCACAGAAGCAGTTGAAAGTCAGGCTGGTGTCTGATGTCATACATAGGTGTTCCAGACGTAGAGGAATAAAGAACACTTCCATCACTGGGGACATGGAATAATGTGTGTTTCTTTAGATGTTGGCTTCCATTATCCTCTTTTATTCTACAGCATGATTCCATGGAATAATTATTACAGTATTGATTCTGGGTTAAAACCTCAACTTCTGTTCTTTTCCTTCTATGCTTTTTCCAATATAATAGCCAGAAAGTAGCTAGAAAATTATCTTTAAAGGATGACTGAAGATTCTCCCACTCTAAATGAGATCCTATTGTGGCACAGAGCCAGAGAAACGTGCATGGAAAGGGTCGATTAAGGATAGATTTGAGATGTCCTACCTGATTGCTGCAGTCAGTGTAATTTAGATCAGCTATAATGGCCTTTTTAGTGAAACTAAAATAAGTAGCTCTGAGTCACTTCCCTTTCATGGTCCCCTTCTCATCTGTGCTTAATATGACCTCAGCATAAACTAAGACTTGCATATGATAACTCTACATTGTTTCATATTTTCTACAGGGACTCTAAATATCTTATAGCAATAAACTCTTTGATACAAGAACAAACAGGTGAGTTAACTGCTGGAATAATTGAATCAGTCACTGACTAAACTGCTACAAAGGTTTGCCTTTCAGTAAAAACAGCCTATTCAAAGAAATGTTTTCTTGTCCACTATGTTTCCGCTTTGCTGAGGAAAAAAAAAAAAGGGGAAAAAAACCCCACCTGTCTACTGCTTGTCTTTTGGTCAGTTGTCCTTACAGAGAGGACATGCCAAAAATCATTCTGAAGCTGATTGTTTCCCATTAAAGAAAAATATGGCAGTGGTACATTTGCAGAAATGTCACCGTTTTGTTGTTGTTCTTTGAAAAACCCTTCTGGTCATGCTTTTCTGCTTTTTCCTCTGTTCTACAGAGCTTTCAAAGCAGCATTGTGCCTAAACTTTAAATGATATTTCAACTTACTGCAAAACCCCAAGGCACTGGCACAATTCCAAGGCATTTAGGACTTCTCCCCCTTTAAAAAGAGAGAGGAAAGAGGGCAAGTAAAAGAGAGAGAGAGAGAGAGAGAGAGACGGAGAAACAACTACTAATGAATTCCACACCTGCATAGCTGAAAGGCGTTTTATGTATTAGAAGTCTCTGGAGTTTTTCAGGTCTGGAGATTATAATGTAACAATTAAAGCAGGCATTGTAGTAGCACTCATTATCTTAGCAGATCTCTATCATCTGTAATTGACAGAGAATGTTTAATTTGAGACATTTAGTAAAATAATGTCTGGAACAGTTACATTAGGTAGAGGGGAAAGGAACCATGGTTGGGGTCAGATTACATTTTGAAAGATTAAATAAGTAATAATTCTGTGGAAACTTCCATTTCCAAGGAAAAACAACAACACATATGTGGTTCTTGCAGTAAGAATTAATTTGTGGGGCTGATGCATTAATAAAAGGATTAATTGCCAAGTTTCTTGGTTTTGGTTTCTAGGAAGTCATTTCTGATTTTACTTCATACACTAACCACAACTGCTTTCACTTCATTTTTGAGTAAATGTTTTATAAAAGGAAAAACAGTCCTGGAAATACTGAAGGAAGGAGGTAAGGAGAAAGATTTCCTGAAGGAATGTTTATTTAAAAAGTGAATATTTGTCATATCAAAGCATCAGCAAACACACTAAAGTACTCCAGCTGGGGTCACTCTCTTAACAGCAGTGGGGATGTTTGGGATCAGTTACACACGTGTCAAGGGGAAACACACTCCTTTATGTAAAACTATTATATTTTCCAAGTACTGGATCCCAGTGACAGAAAATAAATCTATCTGCTCCTGTTACTACATCACGTCCCGCTACAATTCCCATTTTTCATGTATATCTTTATGATATAGAAAGAAACAAGTGCTATTACAACATTCTTGTTGGTGTAAATACACCACAGAACTGCAACTACACCATTAGAGTTGTGCTTATTCATAAAATAGACCACAGCCTTAGCTAGATTAGATTTTTGCAGTTGATATTATTTATTTTTGGAAAATCTTGCCCAGTGTGTGAGAAAATCTGGGGATATCAGTACAGCTACTGTTGAACAAAGAGGTCACAGGGACTGAAAGAGTTAATAGATTCAATTCACTCCTGAGTGGATAAACAGGAA
This sequence comes from Rynchops niger, assembly GCA_013400035.1. Lineage (NCBI taxonomy): Eukaryota > Metazoa > Chordata > Aves > Charadriiformes > Laridae > Rynchops > Rynchops niger. The sequence goes on from VXBH01001675.1 coordinate 45,545, forward strand.
AAGTGAGTGTTGGAATGTGAAATGGAGGAAAGTTGGAATTCAGACTGAAACACTAGAGTTTACAAATCAGAAATTCAGACAATTTTATTTAAAAATCTTAAAGTCAAACTCTCAAAGAAATAGCCAAAGCTCTGATATCCCCTCCACTCCACACTTCTTACTTCTAACAACTGTGAAATATGGTAAGCTGCCACATTAAATGAACAAATATTATTACCTATGAGTGGTTTTCTTCCAACCATTCTTTCCGACTATCTCACAATCCCATTTTGCCAGATTGTATTGGATATAAAAAGACCTGTGTCACATGTACTCACTTCATAGCTGCTCCATAGCACTACGAGAATGAGGATAATGTGGAATGTGTAGTCTAAAATTTGAAGTTGGTTGGAGTAGATTGTTTTTTAAGTCTTTTCACAAGTATCTTTCTCTATGGCAGTGTAATAAGACTAATTCACAGGTCATAAAGTACACTTAGGATCCTCAGGAAAGGACACACTGCATATGCTTTAGTGGACAGTGAATCTTCCATTGAGAAGACTTAATCATTTACAGTGCATTAAGGAAGACAAATCTGTACCCTATCCTCCACAGATCCACTGAAATGACCTTCTGCTGGTTTACTTCATATATCCCAGCTAAAACAAGTGACTGCAGTAACCTGAAAATTCTCATCCGCTAAGTTTCAGTCATTTTGTTTATTTACCTCTAATTCATGCGCCATTGAGAAGTCATTGAGAAAAAAACCCATGCCAATCTTTTATTAACTCAGGACAAGAAATGAGCATCCAAATAATTGATGTGATACTGAAAAGCCCATTTTATGTTTCTACCTTCCAGAAAAAACATGGGAGAAAATAATAGGAAGCAATCTGAAAGAGGGTGACAAGATCAGTAGCATGCATACTGACTCATAAAACACAGTGGGGAAAAAAAGGACAGCTTTTTCATAAATGTGAAAAAAGAGCTGGCCCTTGGCAGAGAGATGTAGTTATTGACTGATAGGAGATTATATGAATAAATACATACCTACAGAAAACCCTGAGCAGAAGCAAAACTCTTAAAGAAAAGACAGTAATTGAAACTAAAAGTAGCATTCCACAACAGCATGCTTGTCAGGATTTCTTCAGGACATTAGTGCAGGGTGGAAGTAAAGAATTTGATCAGAAGTCAGTAGGATTCTCAGTCAGCTTTTTTTTTTTTTTTTNTGCTTGCAAAACCCTTCATAGTGAAACCAAATTTATTTTACAGCTAATCTGTATCTTGTCCCTGTCCTTTATATCAAATTACAAGTTTTTCTCTATTTTTATCTTTTCTTGAAGAGTTCCTGGCCCTTTTAGAAAGACTGATACAAATGGGGATAGCTTAACTTTTTTTTTTCTTTCTGTGTAAACTCTGGCCTCAATAGTTTTGAAGGTATGCAATCAATCAAACATGTATTGTAGACACAGTTTTTGCTACTGCAGATGCTTCCCAAACTGGTCTTCTCTCTGGGTCTATTTCTGCATTTCTTTTGTCTACCGGGTATAGTAGATCTTGTCTGGCAGTCACCAGTGTATGGTACAGACCAAAATTATTTTTGAAAATCAAAGTGTCATGTTCAGTTCTTCTACTTAATTCTTTTATGTGTAAGTATGGGCATTTCCTTCTTTCCGAGTGATGTATTGCAAATCCAGAAAGAAGCTCAGTGGAAATCTCCAAGGTATTATGACAGATCAGCTGATGATAAATTCTTCTTAAACACTTTGCTTTCTCTCTGACACTACTCCCATTATCAACACTACTGTGCTTCACATTTCAAGAAAAGAAGGCATTTTCCTAGAAGCTGAAAGAGTGAGATAAGTGTACGTGGAGAACTTAAAAAGCATATAGAAGTATTCATTTTTCCATAAAGTACTTATTATCCATTTTCAGATTGATTCCTTTGTGCATTTTCAGATTGATTCCTTTGTGTTCTTGAATAGCTTCAAAAATGTCATTTGTGGGGAGAAGTGAGATGAAATTCATGGGGGAGGAGAAAGCTCATTCATGCAAGATCCCTTCTGACCTTGGGAGCTGATGCCAGATCTCCGGGCTGCAGAAGACAGGCCTGCCCCATGCAGGCACTCGTTGCCAGAATGGGTTATCCCGGGCACAGTTGCTTGATTGACCAGCTGTTTGGACTCCATAGCCATGTGAGCTTTGCCAGGGTTTGCCTCATTTAGGACTCAGTAATTAGTTAAGATGACTTTGTCCAGTATTTTGTTTGGTGAGGGAGTGTGAATTCAGAAGAGAGAGTTTTATGAATCCCGAAACTTTCACTGTGATCGACAGTTTGTTTTCTGAAGAAAAGAATCCTTGCAGCCTATACACCTTCCTTTTGTGACTTTTTAGTCCATAAGTGCTGCTTGCATTGGTAGAAATCTGCAGGCTCAACGGTCACAGGGATAATGTAAAAAAAACATGAACATGCTTATTTGGTTCTGGAGTTGAGAAAAGGGTTGAGCTGTGTCAGAGTCATAGTTTAAAAACAGTTTGTGAATATTTAACAGGAGCACATTCTTAGATTTTTAAAAATAATTTTGTGAGGAAAAGGAATCCAAGTCTGCATCTGCTCTGAGCCTTCCATATTCTCTTTATCATGACAAAAACTCACATTTCTGTTTTTCTTTATAATATTGCAGGAAATAGCCTGCACCCATAAAAAGCAAGTGCATATTATCTAGGTGAAACCAAATATAGAACTTGAAGCCCAAATGAATACATATAACTTGTGTCAGCAGTATTTTCAATTAAATGAGTCTGATTTAGGCAGCTGTCTGCATCTTTATAGATAATAGCATTAAAATGCTTAGATTTCTGAACAATTAACTTATTTAACAGCATTAACTGTTTGTGGCTCCACTTTAGGCTGTTTGCATTAAAAATAACATATCAAGCACTGATTTCAGTGGTATTATTATATTAGTACTGATGATGTCACATTCTGGAAATTTCCACAGTGACACATCTGTGGGCCATCGAGTATGCTCCAATGGAAGACTGAGAACTTAATGTTAGCAAGTGTAAGTATATAATAATGCAATCTTTTAACATCTTAGAAACAACTTGATTATAAAGAGACTTCATGAGCAGAAAAAAATAATGATCTCAGTCTCTCACGCAGCACTGAATGACACATTAGAGAAACAGGAACTTGTCCTTAAAAAGAAATCCAGGCCTTGATGTTCCTGTCTGTCTTTTAAGTGATTTCTTTAACTGAGGATTGTCTGTGCCTGGGACTGATAAGTAACCACTATAACTTACAACATTAAATATAATTAGTTTTATCTACTGAAATAATGTATTCTAAATTAAATATCCTTTCTCAGCATTGTTGCCTGGCAAATTTTCTTTTCCTGTTGTGTAAGACTTATTGCTATTTAGCCAATGTGAAACATTTTTTGTTACCATTTTTCCCACCCTGATAGCTTTAAGATGTAACAACAGAAAGCAACCCAGGATTTACATATATGTTACTGGTAGTTCTTTGAGCGTGGGAATATCAAGCTACACTGATGCCCATAGTGCCAGCCTTCCTGACTGAGTTATTTTTCCTCCTAACTTATTTTTAAATGGAAATATTTTCACATGGTTTATGCCAAATCATTCATTATCAGAAAATAAATTATTTCACCAGTTACTAAATCCTGTAATTTTAGGGTTGTGCTATTTAGTTTAATTAAGTTTTATACTAACTTCCTGCTATTTGCATGGTAAAAGCTTGGCTTGAGATTTCTTTGGCTGAATTGCTTCTAGACACCATTGTTTGTAAGGATTACTTTATGCGAAGAATAGAAAAACTATGTAGCTCATGAAACTTTTTCTTAATACTTCCTTCTGCAAGGAGAGCGGAAGGTGATGACACACTTCTGCACAAACAAACACAATCAAGGTTGAAAGAAAAGTGCTTCGGCAAAAACTTCAAATAGATTTAGTTGCAACAGGCATTTCACACCTGATTTCTGAAAAAAAAAAAAACCCTAGCAGCCTTATTTTACTGCAAATCACAAACGAATGGTAATTTCAATGGGAATGAAACTATTTCAAAACTTTTCACTCATATCCCTAAATTTACAAGAAGGGGAGAGACAGAGTGTGTGAAATTTGTGTGATGGTCTACTCCTACAGAAGTGGCTGCAAATAACAAATACATTGGTTCATTTAGTCCAGAAACTTCCTCCTTGTTTGTATAGTACCTCACTGGAGCAGGATCCTGGTTCTGGGAATAGACCCTAGTTACAAGGCTAATAACAGCAGCAGCAGACTGGATATTTACCTAATTTTCTTCTATCTCATTTGATAGGGTTGTAGAGGGTTAAAAGGCACTTATTACATTGGAGAATTTAGACACTTAAAGTGGGTTTTCTAGTACTGAATGCTCTTGGACAGCTGCCACTTCACCCTTGGAACACCTGTACTTCAATGTCCCAGGCACCTAGACTTGTGGGTTTTTTTCTCTTGTACAGGGACAGTGCAGTGCAGTGTAGGCTGACACCTACCAGGCCTGTTTGGATCCCCAAACTGGATGTTCCCCTGGGTAGATTTTCTTAAGCAACCTATTGAAAACTAAAGCAAATGAACAGGAGAAGTCATTGCACAAAATGGATTTGTGGCTACCCCTTTTTGGAAGTGTATCCACAGAAAGAAAGGGAAGTTTAGAGTTCCTTTCTCTTCAGTGGTCAACGCACTTGTATATGAAACCAGACACACCCATTTCCTCTGTAGCTTGCATGGGTTTAAACTCTTACGTCCCATAAAACTTATATATTCCTGAATGCTTGTGTTTTGGTTACTTTGCATTAGGATGAGAGACAGAAGGCAGAAAGAGATATCCCTCACACCCCCCTGTGCAGCAATGCCACAAATGAAGGGAAAAGCTTCATGGTTAGAAATCATCTACAAAGCCACTTTTAAGTGGTTAGATTTTAACAGTACCGCAAAAAAAAAAAAAAAAAAAAAAAAAGAGGAGGTTCTTTTTTTNGTTCTTCTCTAGGAGTAGATACATAGCAATGAAGCATTGAAATTTCTGCATTTTAGAAATAAAAGGTGTAGATCCTCAGACATACTCAGGTGATGATGAACTTGGTAAAATCAATAGCACTTCTTACTTTTGAATTTTGTCCCAGTCTCTCCTTTTTTTTTCATATAGCTGACAATGCTTAAGATACCATAGGAGATCTTCTTTATTCATTGTGTGGTAACTGTACTTGCCAAATACAGCAACAAATGATAGCTCCTGAGAAGATGACTTTTGATTGCATTAAGCTCAGTCCTTGATGAGTTCATTCCAACAGCACCAATTATTCTGGCAGACACACTCAGAAATGTAAATGATTGTGAAAAATAGGTCTGAATTTTATGGGTTGAAATTTAGCATAGCTGAGAATACAATACCTAAAAAAAAAAGGATAAATCAAACAAAACTGGGAATATCTGGCTAGTCAGCCATCTATAAGCAAACATAATGTGGTTCACATAATTTTGTGGAAAAGTCATCCCTTAATTGATCCTACCAGAAGTATCCTATGCAGAATATTCAGAAAAATTACTTGGCTTCAGTCTAGTTTTACTTTCAGCAGTAAACCCAGTAGCACCAGTCGTTAGTATCACAGGAGACACACCATCATATGTCTCTGCTATAAACTTTCATCTTTCCCACCAGAAAACCCCAAAACATTATGAATGAATATTGAATGAACTAGGTGACTCTGTCATGGATAGAACTTGATGACCTCTTCCAACCATACCCCCACATTTCACTGATGCTAGGGCATCTTCGTTTTAGTACCCAGTGAGACTCTATAAGACCCTATGCCATGATAAACCTATTTCCTAGATTTTGGAAAGGAAGTTAATAGGTTATTGACACATTAGCTAGATACATAGTAAGAAAACCAGATGTTATTCAGGTTAAATATTTCTGGAAAAGTAATTGCAGGAGAGATGAAGGCAGCATTCGATGTTTGGCAAGGAAGCAATATGTTCCAGCTATCTCAGCAAGTCAATCATGCTTCATACATCAGAAGGTATAAGTCCCTTAAAGGATCCTGCCAATCTAAAAGAGTGGAAAATTCCTTTCTCAAGCAGGGTAGAAAGGTATGTCTGACACGTACCTGTAGTTGGTAGAGTCTATCTATCATCTCAGAGCACAGACATGGCCAAGGCTGATATGTGCCTCAGAGCAAACCAGGGAAAAAAGCCAATCCCAGAGATCAAACTGTCCATCAAAGACAAATCCTTCCTGACCTCTATAGATTGTTAAAGGAACCCTGAAGTATGAGATGTAATTAAGTTCATTTTCATAATATAGAACGGCAACTGTTAAAGTGATGTTACCCTTTTCTTTTTTTGAGCAAAAATTATGTGAGAAATTATATTTTAGTGGTTAGCACTATTTAATCCCATTGTGATTCCCAGTGTTAGTTCAGACATGAATGCTGGTATCAAAGCTATTCCAATTGTAAAGTGGATCTGGAAATAACTTCCTTTGGCCCATTTTTAATAAAAGTGGCATTTTTTTCTCAGTATGAAAAAGACAGAAAAGAAATGAGATTGCTGTCAATTTGGTCCTCTTACCTACCCACTTTCTAAGCAGTGACAGTGAAAATTTTGAGGTTTTATATTCTTCACATTGCATTGCCCATAGTTTATCTAAGTACTATAGAGTATATTTAGCTAAAATAAATACTTATACAAGTAAATCTGGTTCTAAATCAACATGATTTTCTGAGTTTCTTTACAAATCTTACTGCTCCTGCAAAGCAAAGCATTAGAAAATGCTCCTTCTGCAATCATTTAAAGTGGCAATAGTGAAGATACAGGATCTTGTGATATATGAAATTAAAATTCATGACAAAATTTCACAAATTTTTTGAAATCCATCAAAGGTAAGACAATGTTTTTCGAGATCTCTCATGCTTTTTGAGATCTATCAGCCTTTCAATTATCTATCATTCATGGTTTTTAAATGGAATAGTGTTATTCAAGCATATTTGAAGCTATCGTCTAGCTGGCAATTAATTCTGTTAGCAGTTACTTTGTTTGCATGGCCATTAAACTCCTTTGTAACTTGGCCTGATGTCCCCTTAGTCACTCAGGAGATAAAATGCTAGGTGAAAATGAGCAGCACTTATTGGGAGAGTAAGTGCTTAGCTCCAGGTCCTCAAAAGTTTTTAATACATCTAACTAGTATTTTTGTAACTACTCTGCATAACTTCTAACTCTGTTCAATCTTCTGAAATATCTGCTCATTGTACATATCAAGGGGTTAACTCCATCATTATTCCAGCCGCATCCTCACTTACCATTCCATCTGTCCATAAGCATAGATATTCCTATACATGCCATTTATGTTTACACAGCTCTCTTCCTCACAGATTAGTGCTGACAATTTTTTTAAAAACATTGAAGACATGGTTTGATAATATAAAGTGAGAATGATGATATTAAATAAAACATACTGTAAATTTTATGGCATAGGTATATAGTATAATAACACAATGTAACCATGCAATTGATTTCATATGGATTTTCTGGTTTTTATGCTCTAAGCTGATCTTCAAAAAAACAAAGAAGGAAGTTTTCTCCTCTTCATTATTGCCTCCTGCATTCCCAAAATACTTAGGTATATTGTTGAAGCCTTTAGCTTTCCTCTGCTCATCAAGTATTGATCATTGACAGAGGCAGGAGACTCCGTTGATTAAGAATCATATCTGTTACATATTAAAGCAGCCTTCCAGTACCTAAAGGGGGCCTACAGGAAAGATGGGGAGGGACTCTTTGTCACGGAGTGACAATAGTAGCAATAGGACAAGGGGTAATGGTTTTAAATTGAAACAGGGGAGATTTAGGTTAGCTATTAGGGAAAAAGTTTTCATTATGAGAGTGGTGACACACTGGAACAGGTTGGCCAGGAATTTGTGGATGACCCACCTCTGGAAGTCTTCAGGGCCAGGCTGGATGGGGCTTTGAGCAACTTGGTCAAGTGGGGGGTGTCCCTGCCCATGGCAGGGGGGTTGGAACTAGATAGTATTTAAGGCTCCTTCCAACAAAAGCCATCCTATGATTCTGTAATTCTATGTTCCTTAGTTCTAAAAGATTTGGAGAATCTTGCCTTTGTTGGAAAAGGGAACAGAATTTTAACAAAAATCTATGCCATCACTTGCAATCTCATTGTTGTCATCCTGTTCTTACCAAGGTCTGCATTTATCCCAATTTGAATTAAAAAAAAAAAAANATCTTGAAATAAAAAAAAAAAAAAAAAAAGGAATTATCAGTATTTCTTCTACACATTAACATTAATTGTTGATTAAATATTAATGAAGTGTTCATTCTTGTTAAATTTTAATTGTTAAATCTGAGATTTTGATTTAGAATATTTCAACACTTTAGCATGCTCTTTAAAAAGTTTTCAAAGTAGCTCCCTGGTAGTGAATGAGGTTCCCCTCTGCTGAGTGGCCCTGCATGCCCGTTATCCACACAGATACTTGATAGATTTGCTCAGTTCCTCTTGGATCACTTCCCAGACTAGTAGATGACACATTTCCATACCAAACCTGTTTGAGCCCATCTTTACAAAATCTAGAGATTTTACTTTGATCAGGTGAAGCATGGAAGTTTGAGCCACAGAATTAATTCACATATTTTTAAAAAGCATTTTGACTTGATACTTTTCCACAGAATCAACCTCTTCAGTTTGTTTTCATCTGCTTTCAGCATAAAAAATCACAAATGCAGAAACCACTGTTATACTTAATTCTCTCTGCATTAAGACTACTGAAAGAAAAAGCACTGATTGAATAGCTGTAAGGAGGAAAATCATAGCAACAAAGCAGGAAAAAAATTATGTGGCCTTCAAAATAACACAGCCAGTGAAATCCTATCTTCCTAACAAGAACTAGTTCATCAATCTGAGTAAGAGTCAGAGCTGTCTGGCTAATGCCTGGTAGTCTCATGTTGGGAGATTTTCACAAATCAGAGTCAGAACTGGTTTGTCCCTTAGCAAAATGAGGCAACTCTTATTTCATTCATGATAACAAGATTAGAGCTGCAATCGTAAAATGATCATATCATATTTTTTCCATAATTATGTTCTGGATTGTAGAATCACATAGTTTGGGTAGTCAAAATGGTCATGAGGGAGCAAACAGCCAGCCAGCCCTGCCCAAAACCTTGTTTATTAAGCTGTGCTTGTATGTTATGCCAAAAATTGTCTCTCAATTTAGGTGAATGCTTGGGTTAACTCAGAGATCACTCAGACACACCCACAGTAGCTAAAGCAACTTTTCACAAGATGTGTGTGTGTCATATAGATATGAAAAAACTTTTATGATGATGTTTGAAGCTTTCTTTTTGTTTGTCATATAGGCAGATGCCGTAGATACCTGCTGACTCATGAAAAATACGTTCATATGGACAACAAATCAATTGAGTTGTTGATAGCAGTGCCCTTTATGAAATGTGCTATGGCTAATAACAGTTGATTTCTTATTGCTACACAGCCAACATAACAATGACCACAAGTGATCTTTGGTTTCTCCATAAATTCTGGCAAGAACTTTTCTGATACAATCAAGGCAAATCAAAAGGTTTTTGTATTCTGAAGACAGGGTTTAAAAAAAGTAAAAAAAAAAAAAACCAAAATAAAAATGGTAAAATTAAAATTATCTTCCTAATGTTTTTACATGTTTTGCTTTTCCTTTTGGGTCCAGCTTCTGTGTCCTCCTTTCTTTATAAAAAGTGGATAATAATTTTATATTTGTGTTATGAATTAGACCTGGAGAACTTCTTTAAACGCAAACTTTTTCCTAGTAGACTAATGTTTAATTTGAAGTATTGATTAACTTGTTGGAGACAGATATATACTGCAAGCCACAAGCCTGATTGGTGCAGTCAGTAAATATATATTTTTTTATCCCAACAAGTCCAAGAAAATTTAAAGGCTTCCTTAATAAATATTTCATAGTTTCTATTGGTTTTATTTTGTTTTGTTTTTAATCCATCTGCTGTGATGTGATAGCAGGTACTAAATAACTTATGACACAAAATTCTAATTTTTTGACTCTGTCAGAAATTTTTGTGTATAATAAAAGGAAATATTGGCTACTACCAGACACATAATAATTCTGTGCCAGACAAAGATACATGTATATTTATTACCAGAGAGTAATGAACACTCTTTGGTATGCTTCATATTAACTCCAGGCAAAAGCATCAGAACCCCCGGGATTATAACAATACATTAGAATCTTAATGGTCATTATTCACTGTGGAAATTTATGGCATCACTGCTGTGGACCCTTAGACATTTTCTGAGGGTTTTGGGGTTGAAGGCATTAGTCATCTGAGTTGGCATTCAGTGATGTAGGCCAGATGACCATTTTTGCATGTTTTCTTCAACATACTGAGTTTGCACCTTCCCAGCTTTCTACTTCCCTCTGTCCCAAAACCAGAAGTGTTGTTTCCAAACTCAGTGATTGCAGCACTACAATTCATTCACCTTTCAGGATCCATAACATTTAGCTCTGCTGGGAATGTCTAGAACTGTCCCTTTTGGCAGACACAGGGGTTTTTCTTCTGGCCAACAAACAGTGATGATTTTCAGCACAGACTGTTGGATGAAGGAAGTGACGACTCAAGATGTGTCACTCTTTCCTTTGAGTACTCAGTACACTTGGGAACATAGGTTTTTGAATATATCTGCTCTGGAGAAATAAAATAGATGTATCTTTACCAGTCTAAGGGGAAACGGCATATTTAATAAAGCAGATGACCACATTAGACCTCCCATCGTGGCTGTGTTTCATTTTTGACAGGGTATTTGAACAATATATTTTTTATTACAATTGAGTACAATACTCTTGTTCACTTCTCTTCCACTAATTTGCAGTGAGGCAAAGAACATATAAAATTATATCACTCACTAGAATATGAAATAATGATTGTAAATTTCTAATGCTGCAATTGTGTAATCCATGAAAATAAAGAAGCTCCTCAAATGAAAGTAGCTGCATGTAAATTAAAGCAAATGCATCCCAGGGTCCAGAATGAATTGGCTGGTGTAGCTCTCAAGCCACTCCTCATTATATTAAAAATCATGGAAGTCAGACAAAGTCCTCAGTGACTGTAAAAGGGAAACATCAGTCCCATTTTAAAAAAGAGTAAAAAGGAGGACACTGGGGACTACTGATCAGTCAGCCAGACCTCTGTGTCCAGTATGATCATGGAGCAGAACCTTTTAGAGGACATATAGAAACCTATGGAAGACAGGGATGTAATTACAGACAGTCTACATGTCTTCAACGATGGCAAATTGTGCCTGACTAAACTAGTTGTCTTGTATGATGGAGTGACTGCATCAGTTGACAAGGAGCTATGGGTGGCACCTACCTAGACTTTTCTAAGGCCTTTGATACAGTCCCCCACAACATTCTTGATGCTACATTGAAGAGCCATGGATTTGATGGATGGACTGTTAGATGGATAAGGAATTGGGTGGATGGCTGTGTCCGAAGAGTTACAGTNATGGCTCAAAGTCCAAGTGTAAACCAGTGACTAATGAAGTCCCTTAAGTGCCAGTACTGGGACGAATATTATTTAATATCTTCATAAATGACATAGAAAGTGGGATTGAGTGCACCCTTAGCAAGTTTGCAGGTGACACTAAACGGAGTGGTGCATTTGATTCAGTGCAAGGAAGGGATGATATCCAGAGGCACCTTGATAGGCTTGAGGAGAAGGCCCATATGAATCCCATGAAGATCAACAAAGCCAAGTGCAAGGTTCTGCACGTGGGTTGGGGCAACCCCCAATATCAGTACAGACTCCAGTATCCATTGATTGAAAGCAGGCTTGTGGAGAAGGACTTGGGGATACTGCTTGATATAAAATTGTACATTAGCTGGCAGTGTGGCCTTGAGTCCCAGAAAGCCAACAGTATCCTGGTCTGCATCAAAAGACACATGGCCAGCAGGCCAAGGGAAGTGATTCTGCCCCCTTACTCCGCTCTGCTGACACCCTACCTGGAATATTGTATCCAGCTCTGGGGTCCCCAGTACAAGAAAGACATGGAGCTGTTTGAGCACGTCCAGAGGAGGGCCACAAAGGTGATTGGACGCTGGAACACCTCTGTTCTAAAGAAGGGCTGAGAGAGTTGGGGTTGTTCAGCCTGCAGAAGAGAAGACCCTGGGGATACCTTAGTAGAGACTTTCAATATATAAAAAGGGCTTATAAGAAAGACAGACAAAGAATTTTTACAAAAGCCTTCAGTGACAGGGCAAGGGCAATGGTTTTAAAGAGTGTCAATTGTAATGGATGTAAGGAAGATGTTTTTTTATGATGAGGGTGGTGAGACACTGAAATAGGTCACCCAGAGAAGTTGCAGATGACCCATCATTGGCAGTATTCAAAGTCAGGTTGGATGGGGCAACGAGCAACCTGATCTAGTGAAACATGCCTGTGCCCATGGCAGGGGGCTTGGACTAGATGATCCTTGAAGGTGCCTTCCAACCCAAAATATTCTGTGACTCCATGACTCTATGATTTATTATAAACATGAAGTAGTTTAGTTATTAATAGCTATTTTTTAATGACAAATTTTTAATTCATCTCTACCTGTATCCCTAGGGATCTATTCTACTTTTTAATGAATATTTTTTGACCTTGTTAATTTCTTAAACCTTGTTATGCAGTCTTTTCAAGTTTCTTCCCCTATTCCTGATGCAGAAGTGATTAGTGTAAGTGCTCATTAGATTTAAGTACTCTGTAAGATAAATAATGTAAACATTAATCAAAATTTGCTCATGTTTATCACATGTATATGTAAATGAAAGTAATTTAGATATTTCAGATACTCTGCTAAGCTTTTAAACCCAGGGAAGCAAAATACATCACAGCAAACTTAAAATGTTTTTAATACGACTAGCAGAGGTTCCAACAGATCAGCCAAATATTTTGGATTTTGTTTGCAGGTAGATATCAAAGTACAAAATGGCGTGTTTCTGGTTTTGATATAAATTAAGCCAATTTTTTCTATGTTATCAAGACTTTGGTGTCTTAGGATACATCCTTAAATCTCATTTTGTCTTTTACATGAACTTACCTGGTAATCAAAACTAAATATCAAGGTATCAAAGACTGTTTCTTCACATTATGTTTAAGGTTCTTAAAGATTCTTTTTAATTCAGTTATCTGCTTTCATAATGTTTCTGAATAAAAGATTATTCCTGACTGTTTAATTCTGAAAATTGTTTAGCATACCATTTTCTAATCATACAAGTACATGAGATTTTAAAGTTCATGGAATTTGAAGGCTATCTATGTGAATAAAATATATTGATGAGCTAATTAAAAAAAATAAATAAAAATCAGATATCAGTAACACTTGTGCCACTTAAGCATTAATATCTTGCCAGTTAAGAGAGAC
>VXBH01001680.1:5217-24608 GCA_013400035.1 Rynchops niger
AAAAAAAAAAAAAAAAAAGCAGCAGCAAATGGGCATCTGCTCATCATGACTCATAACTTAAAAAGGAAACCCACATCATCGCAGCACAGTATTTTCTCTACACCAAAAATTCAGTCATTAAATACGGCGTGTTTATTTTGGGAATTTTTTGTACTGATCCATCTCATAAAATCCAAGCTAGTTACAGCAGCAAAAATGGGATTATTCTTGAGATTTAGTCTTTGTTTTCTACAAACTGGCAGCCTTGATTCTGCAAACAGTGGTTATTCCAGTGAACTCGAGACTTTTTCTTAGGTGTTTGAGGTTAATTTTCTTTGTATAGAATCTTTGTCGCACAAATGCATTGATTTTAGTTGTGAATCCATGGAAGTCCATCTTAGGTAGCTCTTTATGCAGGTCATCATAAGATGTTAATAAGATGTTAATATTAGCTGTAATTATTATGTTCGCGTTGTTTCATAGCAGTGAACAGCGAGTACTAGGTTACAGGTACTGCAGAGCAAGTACCTTGTGCTACCAACAACAGTGAGAAGAGAAAAACTTTTCAGTGCCTGTACCTGTCTTATCAAAGCTGAATGAGACAGATCTCATTTTCTTCTGTATCGCTAACAAATAGTGGTACTGCATTAACAATCTGAAAGAAATTAGATCTTTGAATCTGAAGGAAGTTAAAATACTGCTCTGATACAATTGAGAAAAGATAAATAGGACTAATTTTTAAATGCATCCCTACAAATATATTCTTTCCCTAAGTGCTGATCCTGCCTACCATTTAAATGGTTTAGTCTGAATGTAATAATAATTCATCGCATTAAAAATTAATTAACTTGACAGCATTGTTTTCTTTTCTTGCTTAGACAGCAGCTGTCGCTATCTGTTAAACTTAGAATTAGTAGATAATGCTAAAGCTGTTCTACATTATATAAATAGCTTGAGAAAGATGTTCGTGTTTAGTATAAAATTAGTCTTGGTTTTGAAATGTGCAGCTATCAGCTTCTGCTACTTGCTCACTGAACGAATGAACTTGCTAAGTGGCTGAAGTATGTTAATGTATTCCGAGTCCATCCAATGCCATACGTAATGATGTTATGCTTGATTTCTGAAGTAGCGGCAGTTCTACATGCTGACAAGGATTTTGGGAGTACAAGTTATCAGGCATATTTGTGGTCAGGATTATGCTGCTGACTCGACAGCCAGCTGAGTAAATAGGCATCTCTGGCAAATCTTATATGCGGGTGTAATCTTGTACGCACGATGGTGGCGTTAGAGAGAAATGATCAGCCAATTTACAGAGACGAGACGGAATATGGTTTTGGTTTAATCCAATAACTGTCCCCCATGATTCAGAAGAGGGTGCTGTAAGGTGTTAGTTATTGTCTCCTCATCCACTATCCTTTGTCAGAGTTGCCACAAATGGATGGTTTGTCCTTTGCCGTATTTCCCACCTCCTCCATCCCCTGGTCTTTGTGTGGGCTCCTGGACGATATCAGCATTTCTCAACCTCAGAAAAATGAAGATTAAAAACTTAACAGTCCTTAAACCCCATGGTTTTTTTCTGTTACAGATCTCTGACAGTTTTATTGTTCAGTGGAAGTTACTTTGTTGTCTATGCCACAGATCCCATTTTAAGCTCAGAGATATGATGAGGCAATGAGTATAAGGCAAATTAAAGAGTTTTGGCCCGGAATACTTATAATTATTGAAGCCTCTTCACTTAGATTGGTTTAACTGTACACTTGCATGTACAAAGTTACTCCAACAGAAGGCTTTTTGGCAACTTAGTCTCCATTGTTTAGAAAAGAGTGTAAGCAAAACTAAAAAGAAACCACTGGGATATCACACTAAGAGCAGCACATTTGGTTATTAATTTGGGTCTCATCTTTGGTGGACTGCCTGTCGCTATGCCACCGGCTGCTAAAAGGCAGACGTGGGAGGTGAGGCTCCCAAGGTTGGTATTAGCTCAGGATGACTGGCTGCCATCATGTCTGGACAGTGGTGAGCTGCGTGTGTTATCTCATCATATAAAAGTACAATTACCAAATTATGTACACAGAGTGCATATCTAGAGTGAGGGTTGCAGGCAGGGGAAAAGCCTTGGCTCTAGGACATGAACCTTTCCCGTCCAGGTAGGTAGAGAGATTGTCTCACCATGATTTAACCGACCCATTAATGGCTTAACCAGACAGCAACAATCATGTGCTTTCTGTTTGGGAAACAAGGAAAGCCACAGATAGTTAGGGTTTCTAGGAGAAGCAACAGTTTGGTGAAGGAAAGGTTGAATGCCTGAGAGGCTTGAAGGAACCTCAGGTCATCTGTGAGACTGTTTTCAATGTAGACATGGTGTGAGACACCTTTTCAGGGTGCCACTGGTAGGATGCAGTCTGGGGGTGTAGAACTGGGCAAGACCCAGGGTCCTACAGCAGAACTCTTCAGAGCTAACTTAGGTACGATACAAAGATGTGTTTCCTTTCCACCTCCTTTCATTTCTCTTACATGTTCTTACAGGCTCTGCAACTCTGCCTGTTCTGGATTTGGTAATTAAAGTTATGTATTTGCATTTAACTTAACCTGGCTTTTATTAAGAGAGATCACAAGGTAACTGACTGTACCATCCAGCATGCCATTCTTCCGGAAGAATGGTCCTAAAAGCAGCATCACTTGACATACTGGGGTGACCAGCCCCTTCAGTACGTGTTCTGCAGGACATTCAAGGGGTAACAAAACATTTCCATTTTGGTTCTTCTTAAGACTGGTAACGCGAGTCTGCGAGAAAGAGGCAAATACTCTTTGCTTCAAAAGCTCTGTGGCACGTACAGAACTGGTGGGAAGAATGTCTGGACCAGAGGGATCCCAGAAGAGCACTTAATGGACATGTTCTGAGGGCATTTTCCCCTTTCTTTAAAAGAAAAATATTTAGTTGTATTCATTAGAACAAAAGCTACCTCGGCTTCTGGAAGCAAGTAAAAGTCTTATGGGAATAAGTTATCCACATGGGTGGCTTTGCACATGAATAAACAGCTATTATTTTTGAATGCAGTGTGTGTGCCTGGAATAATATGGAGAGAAAGAGAGGGATTTTACCCTAACGAGCTTAGAAATGCAGACTTCTGAAAAGATTTAAGGCGGGGGGGAGTGGGGTAGCTGTCAAGTAAGCACTAACCCAAACAATACATGGGCTGAATGAAAATCTGTCATCCTGCTGCATGTGTATCTCCCACTACAAATATTTAGCGAGCAGCTTAGTTGAGAAGAACTCTGTAAGGAGTCATTTGGGGGACAAGTAAGAAAGCAAGTGTCAACAAGATGTCTCGAAGACAATGAGTGGAAGAGTTTCAGAAAATTGTGCTTGTAGAAATCATCAGGGAAGAGGTTTAGATGCAGCACTGTGGAGGAGGCAGAAGTAAATTATAAAAAAGGGGAGTAGAAGCAGTAAAACTCTGCACAGTCCTTTCAAAGTGAAGGTGAGGAGCTTGGGCCCACTGTGTTGCTTGCCAACTGTTTCAAGTCATAATTTATTATAAATGTACAGCACAAGTAAGCTTTCTCTCTCGTGTAGGACTACATCTAATGGGAAAACACTTTGCGCACACTGAAATTTATCTCGCTGAAGATAACATCTGCCTGATCCTGTTTGTTTATTCCAGGTGTACAGGTGGGATGACCACTCCAGTCTAGTTCTTCAGAGCCTGAATGAGCAGAGGCATCGAGGTCTCTTCTGTGATATTGTCCTTGTGGTGGATGAACAGAGAGTCCCTGCCCATCGGAACCTCCTCGCTGTTTGCAGTGACTACTTCAACTCGATGTTCACCATTGGCATGCGAGAAGCCCACCAAAAAGAGGTCGAACTTTTTGGAGCCTCTTATATTGGTCTTAAGGCTGTGGTGGATTTCCTTTATGGCAGTGAGCTGTCTTTAGATGGAGGCAATATCGACTATGTGCTCGAAACAGCTCACCTGCTGCAGATCTGGAAGGTGGTCGACTTCTGTTGTGAGTATCTGGAGAATGAAGTCAGCGAGGAGAACTATTTGTACCTGCAGGAGCTAGCCTCAATTTACAACCTGAAGCGCCTTGACTCCTACATTGATTCTTTCATCTTGCAGAACTTCGGCACTCTGTCTTTCACTCCGGACTTCCTGCAGAACATCTCCTTGCAGAAGTTGTGCCAATACCTGGACAGCAGCAACGTGCAGCAGGAGTGCGAGCACGACTTGCTGCAGGCTGCCTTGCAGTGGCTTACCCAGTACCCGGAAAGGGAGAACGAAGCTTACCAGGTTCTGGATAACATTCATTTTCCCTTGATACCTAAAAGTGATCTCCTCCATCGAGTCAAGCCTGCTGTCTGCTCTCTTCTCCCCAAAGAAGCAAACTGCGAGGGGTTCATAGAGGAAGCGGTGAACTATCATAATAACGTCACGGCTCAGCCAGTGCTGCAGAACAAGCGGACAGCCCTGCGGACCTGCGAGGAAAGGCTCCTTTTTGTGGGCGGGGAGGTTTCCGAACGGTGCCTGGAACTGAGTGATGATACCTGCTTCTTGGACATCAGAAAGGGGCAGTGGGTAGCAGAAACCCCTCTCCCAGCCAGGCGGAGTCACCACTGTGTCGCAGTCTTGGGAGGCTTCATCTTCATCGCCGGAGGCAGCTTTTCAAGAGACAATGGAGGGGATGCAGCTTCAAATCTCCTATATAGGTATGATCCCCGCTGTAACCAGTGGATAAAGGTGAGACTTAAGCTGTATTATTTCTCTGTTTAAAGTCCTTAATGTTGAAAGTGTTTTCTTATTTTTGGTGGAAAGACAGGGCTTGTTAAAATAGCCAATGTAGCAACACTTGCAGATGGCAAACTGAGTTATTTACATTGAAAAAACAGCTACTTAAATCCTTTGTGGGAATGCTTAAGTTACACACGCGGCAAAAGACTTTGGGGCAGATTTTCAGCTTCACTTGGGAATTGAGCATCTCATCTGTGAAATTCCTGGTCAGCATCCATCTGCGAGTCTCAAGATTACTTTTAGGAGTAATGCTAGACCGGACTTACGGATGCGATTGCTTAGTTTGTCTTTCTCAAGCAGTAGCACATCTAAATAAAGAAAAAAAACGGTTCTGATGTAAAAAGAAAATGTCTCTGACACTTGCCAAATGTGTATGTGCTAAATGTCTCTTAGAACAAGCTATTCACTTCCAGTCCTGCTGTAAAACCCTGCGGCCAGTGCAGGACCTTTAAAATATTACACTGTTCCTGTATTTTGAACCAATGGTACCGTGTGGTTCACTTGTGTTTCTGAGCGAATGTTTCCAATTTATGTTTCTTGCAGAGTTGTGGAAGGAGGCCCACGTAACACAAACCTTTACAGAATGACCCGTCTCTTACGTGCTTTCTGTTGCCCCCCTTTTTTTGAAAAGGAGTGCTATGTAACATGCTACTGCAGAAAAACAAAAGTATCTTATGAATATAATGGATGAAAACCAGTAGCTCTCCTTTTCAAATAAGTGGGAAGGAGGAAATTCTATCTTCAGACATGAATATACGTTAAGTCAGCTTGCTCACCAGACGTTTGAATATGTCAGCATGTTATTTTTTTTGACAGGTTGCCTCCATGAGACAACGCCGTGTAGATTTCTACCTGGGAGCTATTACCGACATGCTGGTAGCTGTTGGTGGCAGGAATGAAAATGGGGCACTTTCTTCAGTTGAGACCTACAGTCCTCAGAAGGATTCATGGTCCTATATAGCAGGCTTGCCAAGGTAACAGAGATGTTTGGAAAGTTATCCCGTGTTTGAAGAACAGTAGCAGATGGAGCTTGTGTGACTTTAGCTGGTGAATGTGTATGGGTAGAAGGGAGGCAAGGGGATATATAACCAATATGGTATCAGCAAGGAACAAGCCATATCAGCATTTAGTATTTGAGCAACCATCTCTTCCAGGCAGCATGCCTCCTATCAGCTTGATTGGTTTTAGTTTTGGTCCTGAGGTACATCTGAAGGATGGGAGGAAGAGCCCTTGTAATTTCGCTCTGCTATTCTTAAAATGTTTTTCCTGATGTCACTTGGAATTGAGCCTTTCTGGAGGCACTTTTTAGATCTTGATCAAAGGCTTTTGTAATTTATTTGGCCTTACTTTGTCACCTTGTTGTGATTGTTTTCCTTGCAAGGTGTTTCTCTCTGTTTGGCCGCTCAGGTTGGCTGTTGCAGATAAACCCCATGTATCTGTGTTGTAAATACAGATAACCTGGGTAAATGTGACCTCTCTTTCTCTCAGTCTGAGTTAAAACTTAGCTGCTTTACTTTTGAGAGGCTTTAATACTGCAGCTCTTCTGGTAACAGCCAGCAGGACACTGCTTCTATCTTGAATCAATGTTTGAGTAGTGACTTTGTAAGAATGCTACGATAGCATTTCATTTGCAAATAGCTATTCAGATTTAGTAATATTTCACCTTCATGGAAATTACAGGAGCATTGGCTATACAAATGGTATTTTCATGGTGTCTGAAACCTGCAACTTCAGCAGCAGTGCTTGCTGTCTTAGCAGCATCACAAAAGAGATACTTGCAATTTGATTTGAGAGTTCAGGGTTTTTTTCCCATATTCCCTTAGCTGCAGAGCCATAGGCAGCCAGTGAAGGCACAGAAGCCTGTTGGCCAATTCTATTTTGGGCAGGTGCTGCAATGCGAGTCTGATCCAGGCTAACAGCTGGGCTCGAGTGCTCTTCAGAAGCAGGATGCTTTTTTCCGGTTTATTTCTGCTCGCATAGACAGATCTAGCAGTTGAGGCTAAACATCACAATCTTTCCTGGGAAGCTGTGTTTGAATGTCTTCAGTTCCTAAGCCCTTCTGTTAATTGGGGTGACGTGTGAGATACCAGTAACATCTCACAGAAATTGTAGCGCAGCTTTTTTTTTTTTAATTTTTGCTTATCTTTAAAAACATATTTCAAAGAACTATAGATGTGACGTGACTGCCTTGTATGTTATTACAAAACCACTCACCGTGGAACAGGTATGGATTTTTTTTTTCCCAGCGTATAAGTGGTCCTGGGGAAGCTTGCAGACTGTAAGCTGTCCTAAAAGGGGTGGTTTTTTCTGCAAGTTCCTCCTGCTGCTTGTGGGTTGGCTTTGGGAATTTTGCAGCTGCAGCATTTAAAAGTGGACTTTGGTGTGGGGGCTGTTCATTTTTTTTATTTGATTGCGTAGCTGATCCACTTGGACTAGGCAAAAGTCCCCCTTATGGGACAGACTCCACTCACATTGACTTAGCTGTTTGCTAAACTGCAGGGTTAAGCTGTAACACAACGACTATTTAAGTTATTGCCGCATCCCAAAGAAATAGTTCTGCGCTCTCTCCTCCTGCCTGCCCTGTCCTTGTCCCCTGCTGCTCGGGTGTTTGTGCAGCTGCGTAGTGAACTAGGTGGTTTCACACTTTTCTGTAGCTGCTCTGTTGCATGTTAATATGACTTCAGTTAGATCTTAATGGACACTTAGTACCTTCAGTTTTTCTGTCTTTCCAGCCCTCTTTCTCCTGTTTGAGAACTCTTGCATTGGGCAATATGTTGTTAGAAACAGCTGGTTTTCTGCACGGAAGGAGTAAAGCAAAAAAAAGACTTCATGCAGTTTGCAAAAGGTAAAAGTTGTTGCAGAGGTGACCAACAGAAAGAGACCTTTCTCAATGCAGGGACAAGCGGGCGCTGCTTGAGCTCAGAGAGATGTGACTCTGGCAGGTGTGGGCGGCTTCCAGAAGGGATCTGGGCAGTCCTGATCTCCTTCAGATGGATTTGCTGACAGTAGAGGAAGGATGAGAGAGACTTTTGTGATCTATTCAAGACTAGAAGAAAGCATGCTAGCTGCAGTTCCTTCTCTGTACTACTGTCTTCCTTTCAAAATAACTCTTGATCTGATCTTTGTTTTCCTCCCCACCACATGCTTTTGTTCCTCAGACTGGTTTTAGTTACTCTTTTTAACCAAATAACATCTTCCCCAGCCCTATTCTAGCAGCAAGTCTCTTCTCCTCATGTAGAGGAAAATCAGAAGCTACAATCCTCTGCTTCCTGATCGCCTGATCAGGCAACATGTCCCAACAGAGCTGCCTTGTTTCCTGCATTTTCCTGTCTTCTTCCCTCTGAAGAGAACACGTGCAGGTTTTTTGTCCTCTTGGGTGCATGGCCGCCAGAAGCAGGCTCCCTGCCCACGGCTCTGGTGGTGTTTCTGACTGCTCTAAGCCAGCTACTGCCTGGAAGATTATTCCCTGGAGTGATAGGCACATGCTGAGGTCATTCTGGGGTGTAGGCTTGCGTAGCTCCATTTGAGCTGTGTGGGGTTGGACTCTCAGAGGTTATATTTGGTAAAGCTTCTGCTCTGAACGTGCAGACAATGGTTTTATCTTTTTTCTTCCCAAGGGTTATAGCTTGCCATGTGTGTGGAGATTTTCAGGGGAAAGGCAACCGTTGTGTCCGTGAATACACATCTCCTGTCTGCTGCCAAATCTGGTGTCTGTGTTGCTGTACGCAGGCACAGTCACGCTTCTCGAAGGAAGAGCTTTGCAAGCTCTTTTTTATCTCTTCTTTCCCTCCCCCCCTTCCTGCCCCATCATGGTCAAAACAACACATCATTTTCCCTCACCACTTTCTTGGAAGGAGCTGAGCTGTTTTGACTGAAATAATGCTGTCTTACTGAAGAAGAAAACACAGCCTCTTGAGGCAGATGCTTAACGTGGAAGACTTCAGCCAAGCTATCTACAGGGTGGACCTGGTCCAAGTTTGCTATAAGTGAATTTTGCCCGACTCTGATTCGAGTCCTTGGTTGTGGGATACCTTTCCCATTCTTCAGAGAGGTCCTATATTTTTTTCACGGTTTTCCCAGGCTCTTTGGGAGCAGTTGCTGCCATAGTTTCTAGCCCGGAAGGGAAGAGCGATGGCTGACAAGCTTGGCAGAGCAGAAGCTGGTGCAATGTTGAATAGACCATGAAAAAGTCTGCTGCAGACATCAGGGAAATTAATTGAGCGTCCCTAGGTTAAAGTTTGGCAGAACAACTGAAAGCAGTTGTATGAGGAAATGTGTTGGAACAGGTTAACAAATGATGGTATCTGCTCTACCAGTTGTGTCATGAATAATCTCGCAGGGTTGCAACAGGTGGACACCAAGATTCAGAGCAACCACAGCTCGCCTGGACTTTGTTTGGAGTAGGGGATTCCCAAAGCTCTATTGGGTTAGGCCAAGTGTTTTTCTGTTTAAGAAAATAAATGTTAGATTTTCTACCATTTACTGAATGGTGTTATTGTGTCAGAAACTGTAGTTCTTGCAGCATTGTGCCTAGGTAAGTTATTCAAAATTGGCAACTAGCTCTAGCAGATGTTCTGGATCGAAACTTCTTTCTCCTTAATGCCTCTTTTTCTGGCCAGTCTTATAGATAATGCTGCCACAACGCTTGACGCTTTCTGTTGGAGGATGTCAACCCAAACTATTCTATGATATACTGTGGTTCTATGTCGGAACCCCCTGTATTGAGGTGTCCTGTTCTGTTGCACATTTAGAAGTGGACCTGTTTAGATCACAGGGCTTGCAGAAAGGATTCTTATTGATTGTTTTAAATTTGTGCATTATATTTCATGCAGTTTTCTATTCATGTGAAGCTGGGTATGTGCAATTTTGGATGAGCTTTTCAGAAGTCAGGCAAAGTGCAACACCTCCAGCGTATTTCAATGGGTAATCTCCCTATATTGGAAAATAACAAATTGATGGTCGATTTGATGCTTCAAATATGATTTCCTCTTTCAAATTACTCTTGCAGCTATTGCTGTTCACTGGACATACCCATTGACTGAGGCAAAAAGAAAACCATCAGTTCTTTCTGTGGCTGTCTGTGCTAGACTGCTTGCCTGTGCTTGAGACAAAAAGTCTGTTGCTTGCTTACTTGTAGAGAATTCCACTTTTCGGTTAGGGTAGGAAAACACTTAAACACAGCCTCTGCAGTGGAGTGCACTGCACGTCCAGCAGCTTGCTGGTTAGATGTGGCTTTAAAATCAAGTGCAGTTTGAGAAAGCAAATGAATTCAAGTTGTCCATCCTACTTCCCAGATAGGTAGTCTACTTTTTAAGACCCGTTCCTGTGTATATAGAGAAGCAAAGACTTTAGTAACCAGACTGGGTGCCACTGGAGACATATGCTCCCAGTTCTTGTCTGTAAGAGACCACAAACAAGGTAGAGCAGTGTCTGCGTACACTACACCTGCCATAGCATTTCTGGCCGGTGCGAAAGCCGGAGTGCATGTGCTCAGGGTATTTCTTGTCAAACAGAAGCACCAAACAAGAGTTATGTGCTTCCATGGTTAGGCAGACTGTGAGCTGTGGATTTTTTGAGTTGCCCTTTTGGGTAAAGTCTCCTAACTATGCTTTAGGTGCCTGTTGTTTTTTCTTTCTTTCTTTTTTCTGAGTGGCTAAGAAGCAGTACAGTACTGAAGTCATCTCTTCAAGGTCTCCAGGGATGGTGCTCCAGCCCCTATAGTTGCAAGGTCTGTTTTGGCCACGTGGCATTCTTAGGCCAAGCGTGCCAAGCATTTCTCTGTTTCTTGGAGCAGGAGCCTATTAAAATATCTGATTCAGACACTGGTCAGGGATCAGAAGCTTCGGAAGGCATCTAGAATAATAAACATCTTCTAGCTTTTCTCAGAAGTATTGTGCTTTCAGGGTAAATGTGGGTTTTCTTTTCTATTCCACCTTTTCCCTTGGCACAAAAGTGCTTGGCACTTAGGTGTGTGGAAGAAGTTATGATACCGTTTGTGTAGCTGAGACAAACTATTACCATGCGAAATAAAAACAGCTCAAGGTTCTATCCACATTGAGTTTTGAGCGTGTTCAGGCATGGTTCAAAAGCATTCCAGGCTAAAGTAATGTTAACGTAGGTTTGTCTGCCATAGAGGTTGGAGTTATCTTGAGTCCTTGACTACAAAGGATGGTAGCAGAGGCTCATGAGGGCAGCATGATGATTTTACTATACTGCTCTGCAGCCCGATGGCTATTAAATTGTTTGGACTCTTTGTAGCAGTGCGTGAGCCAGTTTACTGTGGCTGGTGTTGCAGCTACACCTTCTGACGCCCCCCATGCCCAAGAACAGGCAAAAAAAGGCATGTGCAGGAAGGGTATCTGTTCAAAGAAGCCAAGGCTGTCCCTCACTTTAGCATCCCACTTCTAAGAGCCCAAAGGAGTTTGGTCAGGAGTATCGTAGTGTGAAGTTAAGAACAGCCTCAAGAATTAGGTTTGTAGTGGCTTTTTTGTAGCTGATCAAAGGGGTTCTCTCTGCCCTGTGGAAAGAGCATGCACGATGTTGGTTTCTACCATGTCATTCTGTCTTATTTCAAATGTGGACATTGATCTATTGAGGACGTGGACTCTGATTGACTGAGTTCTGTTGCCTTGTCTTGGGGTGACCAAAGAAGTTATCACCTGTATAGCAGAAGTGGTAAAAGAGATGGATAGCTCATGAAAAGGACACTACATGTACCATGACTGCAAATAAACTGGGCTGTGAACACTGGTGGGTAAGAAATGTGATTCGTGATCCTGAAGCTGTGGAAGGGGAAGGCAGCAGTAGTTGTCTTGTTGGTTTTTCTTGGTTAATCACTACTGGTAAGTCTGAGAGGTATCATGATTATTTCCTCTTTCTGTCATAGAAACCCTTGCTGAGATGTGGATTTTTTCCTCTCTGGCCCTCTCAGACTGATCCAACCCAAGCACTGGAGCAGGAAAATGGGAGTGAAGGCCATGCCAACTAGCGCAGTATGGGTTACTTCTCTTGTATGACACACTGTAGAGGATGCCTTAAAAAGTGATTGTCATACCTTAGCGCTCTGTAGCGACCAGGTATGAAAAGGATGCCTTAAAAAGTGATTGTCGTACCTTAGCACTCTGCAGCGCAGGGTGAGGTGGTATGAATGAGAATAGTTACTGGGTAACTAACAGGATTAGGGATTCTTCTGTCTTTAGTTACTGTTTATATTCTCCTTTAGTAGCAGTCCTTGTTGAATACTTGTATATCTTGATAAAATCCATAAGTATTAAGTGGGATCATTTTTGCTTGCCTGTCCTAGGTTTACGTACGGCCATGCTGGAACAGTCTACAAGGAGTTTGTGTACATTTCAGGAGGCCACGATTACCAAATTGGCCCTTATAGAAAAAACCTGCTGTGTTACGATTACCGCACGGATGTTTGGGAGGAGAAGAGGCCAATGATCACTGCCCGAGGGTGGCACAGCATGTGCACCTTGCAGGACAGTATCTACTCCATTGGTGGCAGCGATGACAACATCGAAACCATGGCTCGCTTTGACATTCTGAGTGTGGAGTCGTACAGCCCTCAGTGTAACCAGTGGACCAGAGTTGCTCCTCTGTTGCAAGCAAACAGTGAGTCAGGGGTGGCAGTTTGGGAAGGCAAGATTTATATCCTTGGAGGCTACAGCTGGGAAGAAACGGTCTTCTCCAAAACGGTCCAGGTTTATGACAAGGAGAAAAATAAGTGGTACAAAGGAACTGACTTACCCAAAGCAATTGCCGGTGTGTCTGCATGTGTCTGTGCATTGAAACCCAAAACAGAGGACAAAAAGAAAAAGTCGAAAACAAAAAAACATCAAGATCGAGGAAGATGACTACTTCTGGATAACCACCCTTTCATGGTGGACTCCAAAAGAACTTTGTATTTAATCATTTCTATCTAACCTTGATTCTTCTTTTTCTTTTTAAAGGACGGGGAGGGGGGGGGAAGAGGCATCTTCTGAAGCCTCAGAAAATGTACAGTTGAATGAGGTTTTTGGATTAAGCTCATGTTTAAGGTAAAAACAACAAAAGAATCCAAAAAACCCCTACCCTACTACTATATAAGGGGTGATATGGCAAGAAAGGTTATGCCGCTCTCCTCAGTGTTAAGGCTTAGTCTTTTACTTCTGTGGTTCACGGCATTTACACGTATATCATATTATATCAACGTTTTTAAAACAAGGTTGAATCTGTGGCTGAGATGATAATGTCAAAGGTGAGGAGGCAGAGCAGTGAGTATCTGGTTTGAAGTTACAGAGCAGTTCAATGGAGTTCAGAAGCAACTGCTAAGAAAAAACCAGATCTTCGATGTTGTAAATCTTGAATCTGTGTAACGTTAAATTTCATTTGCAATACATTCTTGAGTTGTTTGTGTCAGATTTCTGGAAGACATGAGTGTTCAAAGAGAGTCTGACTTTTGGTGAACACAGGTCAGATCGGCTTGAAGAGCAAATAACTCCACCATACTCTTAAGATTACAAAGACCTTACTGTGTGGCTAAAAACAGATGGAATTGACTTGGGCTTGGATTAATAGCATTGTTAACTTTGAAATCTGGGAAAGGTGAGATGACTTTTGCATCCCTTGTTGTGGCACTTTTCGTATCTAAACACATTTTACTTAGGCTTTAAAACATGCCCCAGAATGAGGGGAAAAAAAAAATCTATGGAAGAACTTGAAAGGTGATTTGAGGATTTGGATGGAAACTGTACAATTTGCCTTGGGCTTCCAAACAGATGGAACTGTTTAGAGCTCACTGTGAGTTTGGGGTTTGCTGAATAGGGTAACAGTGGGGAGAAATGGCAGGAGGATCCTTCAGGTGAACTTGAAGGAGATGTCCCTCCCCAGCCTTACCAGGCTGTAGAAGCGGAGATCCACTTCATTTAACTCAAGCCTCACATGGTCACAGCTAGTAGCCAGTGTGAGTGGGGGCCCATGCTGGACTTGTCTGTTGTCAGAAGGGTTATTAACCCAGGATGATTAATTGGGGTTTGCTAATCCTGAAGAACAGCAACTTGTTTTTCACCTGAGCTCACATTTTCCTCCCCGCGCCCCCCCCCCCNNCCCCCCCTTTTTTTTTTTCAACTTCAAATGTCTTTTCCTAAGAGTAGCCTTTTCTGATGGCTTTGTCAGGGACTCGAAGCCACAGCTCATGAGGCGTGCAGCCGAACACCTTCCCCAGCCAGACAGGTTCGAAAGGAAGGAACCCAAAATACACGCAGGACTGTGTTTGGGATCCAGACAGTGGGGCTGAACTGCAAGTCATCTGTTAGATCTCTGTGTCACACTATCCTCTGCATACCAAGGGAAGAGATTTCCAACCCAAGTGTTAGTCCACCCTCTACAAACACAGCTGATTCTGCTGCAGGTATTAAAATTCCCCAACTGTCTGGCCAGCTCTCAGGCATTCACCCTGGGCCATTGTACAAACGCGCCTCTGATTTGCAAGAAGTCGATCACCAGCAATCTGATACAACCATATCGGTTATTGTAATAATGCCAGGCCACAGATTAATATTCCTCCTTCCCAAAAGAAGAAATTTTTAGAAAGTTTTTAAAAAACAAAAACTTTTATACTTTTTTATAACACATTTTGCTAACTCAGTCTCTTGTTTGCCATATATGATATTATTTACTATAGAAGCTACTGCTCTGTAATTGTGACCCCGTTGTTGCCGTCAGGAACTCGTCGTTTGATGGGTCTTTTCGTCTTGGCGTAGCTGGTCAGGATGCGGTGCAGCTGTTAGAGCAGCATTTACATTCTCGGCATTGTCAGGCAGTCAGCTATAACTGTGACTATTGTGCGGCCGATAGTCCGGCTCACCAGACGTGCTAATAAACACGCTTTATTTTCAGCCAGTGGTGATCTGCTGAGTGGATTTCAAGGGCTTTGGTTTAAAGTTCTGCTGGGGAACTGTCGATTGTTGCTGTTATTTCTTCCTCAGTCCTTCTTCCGCATCTCCCCTGTGCACCATAGCCGTGTATTTCAGATTTGCCTTTTTTTCCACCTGGTGTACATACAGTTGATATCCTGCTGCCTTTTTTTTTTCTTTTCCCCCCAACTGTTTACCTCAATAACTGGAAAACACTAAGAAAACAATTTTGAACTTAATTTCATTCGAAGCTCTTGTAAACTAAAGAACTCTTAGATATATTACAAGAACGTATTTGTATTGAAAGAGGTACCTCTGAATAAATTTCTGGAGTGCAAGAAAGTTATAGGTTTCTTCTACACAGCTAAAAAAAAGGATTTAAGAAAACTAGTTGAAATTAATTTTGTGAAACTCCTTGAGGTTTTTTGGTGTTCAAAAAAAAAAAAAAAGCCTCAGGAGTTAGTCTTTCATTTGCATTAATGGATTTATTTTAAAGCCTTTGTACACTGCATGAGGTAATTGTTATTTTTTTTTATTCTAAAAATAAATCAAAATACAAAAAAAACCCAAAAAACAAAACAAACCCAAACATTTTGGTTATAACAAACTCATTAATGAGTTGTTTGGGTTTTTTTTATATCTGAAATCCTTGCTATGTTCACTGACAACTACTTAACTTTTGGGGACATTTTCATGTGTAAGTATAGAAAAAAAATTTCAAAGACTTGCTTTGTTTCTGTTAATGGGTTGCTTGTTACTATATCCTCCCCTTTTAATGTGCTTATGTATTACATTAATGTCTGGAAACAATAAATCCAGTTTAGAATATTGTATTCATCACCGTCTGACTTGTGTATTGATTTAGTTGGGGTTTTCCTTTTTTGATAAATTGGAAAGAAGTAATTTTGTATTATTTTTAGGTGGCGGTGATAACGGTGGAAACATTTTAATACGCAGAAGCTAAACGTAACAATATGAAGCAGAAATATAACTTATTTGGCTGATCCACCTTTTCTGCATCATGCTCCAAACCAGACAGTCAGAAATGACTTTTCACGTTTTTTACAGCTGTGACAGAAGACTCAATCCAGTTTATACAGTGGTTTCAAAGACAGTGTTTAATGGGGAATAGATAAACACAGTTATGACTTTGTAACATTAAACTTAATTGCATAGGCAAAATATAACCTCAGTACTCATTGAAGTAAGCTTTATTTTCCAGGTCCATTTATTGTCCCTTCAAAACCAGAGGCTATACGTGAGTATGGGACATCTCTCGTGTTATTAGAGGTCACCGGGGTACCGTACCTGTTGTTGCCGTAAGCATTTTTCCATTATTAAAAGAAGAAATTATTACCATTTGCACTTACGAGACCCAGTAGTAAGCATCGCTAAAAGTACAGTCTGGCAGAGTACCCTTGATCTTTGGATGTTGTGTACCTGGACGTGGCTTATCGTCGCTCGGGAAGTGTTAGTAGATAGCAGACGATGCTTGAGAATCGCTGAAACTCCCGAGTGCTGAACTGCTGTGTGAAACTGGTGCGCTGGAGTCCTGCAAAAACGGAAGGGAGAATACGTAGGAGATTTCTACTTTGATTTTTGTAGTCGGAGCAGTCCCCTCAGAGAGTAATTAAGATCGTTAGAGAAAAGACGTACCCCCCTGGTCTGTGCTCTCAGGGACTGAGCCTGGCCTCTGCACCTGCGCATGCTGCTGCCTTCACCTGTACGCTTTGTAAAACATTTTACTGCTTGCCGGGGAGCACAGCTCTTTCTTCCTGCCCTGGGGAAAAATAACTACTGCTCTACCTCATTTTTAAAAAAGCTTCTGTTGCCAAATTCTGAGGAAAGCTTGTTTTACCTGACACAAAGCAGCTACCAGAAAACCTCAGGTTTTCTCTTCCCACACTTCCATGCCGGTATCTTGGCATCAGCACGTCAGGGAGCTGCTGCCTCTAACACTGATGGGAGGTAACGTAAATCCCTCGAGATACCCTGGGGAAAAATTACACCGTGGTGTGAGATGCAGTTGTTTTGAAGGCTTGAGAAAGAAGCTGGAAATATTTTTGTTCTCAAGTTGAAATCTTAAATTGAGAAAAATGTGCCTGCGTGTCTGTCTTTCTCCGTGAGAGATCAGAGTGCTTTCTTCCAAGCACGGCTCTTTAGGATTCAGTATCAAGTGATAGTGTCTCATGTCTAGAGAATTTAAATAAATTATTCAACCTTTAGTGCTCTTTTTGAGAAACAATTTAGCTTGCAGGCAAAAAAGGTCTCGATTCTAATTGCGATTCTTACCTTGCTGGTAGGTCTTAATGAAGCTCTGACCAGCAAGAAGTCTCTATGGGGAAAAAAGAAGCTAATTACGCCTTCACGAACATACGGCTTTGAGTTGTCTTACGGACCAGGTCGGGGCAGACGCATCCCTGTCCGGGTGGAGCTGTTGTGTCACTGCGCTGCGCAAGTCAGAGCATGGACGAGCTCCAGTTTCCATCTCCCTTCTGACAGCTCCCTGCTAGGCGAGAGCCATGCAGCCCAGCAGCGGGCGGGCTGATACCACACGCGTTTTTTTAGCATCACATAAGCTCTTCCTGGAACTCAGAAAAGCTTTGGGAAAAAAAGTACCTTTTTTTTTTTTTTTTTTCCTTCCCAGTTGAATCTTGTTACCAGAATGACCGGAGAGGAAGCAAAGCCCTTATTGTACCTAGAAACTATCAGGATAAAAGTTCTGCATCTCTGAAAGAAAAAGTCTTCAGAGCTCCTGAAGCTCTTAGCACCAGGAGGAAGTTTCACATGGACAGCATTAAACCTGCCGCAGGGATCAACCAGTTCTTGCAGCACTACGAGAAGATATTCCCTTCTGCCCCTGGATGAAGGGGCGTGCGGGTCCCACCGCTTGCTGCAGGAAAGTCACATGGATAAATCCTTCACCTCCCGGGCACTCCCAGGAGCACAGGTCTTATGGTCTGGTGAAACCACGAGGAGTACGGCAGGGAGGGGTGAGCCATTCCCAAGCACTTTGCATTTACAGTAGGATAAGAACAATTACAGCAGGTACCGGGAGGCAGCTGACTTGGAGTGGTTTATTCAGCGCACCAGCTCATGTCAGACAATCCTTTGTTTCCGTAGCCATCGACCTCAGTTGTTGTTGATAAAGTCACAAAATAATGAAATCAGTACCACTTTATTCCGTAAATCTTAAGAACATGGATACACAAGAAAGAACAATACAGCACCACTTTTTTGAAGTCGGAAAAGCAGCATGTTTTTTGGGGGCTGTAGTTTGTGGCCACTGGCATAAAGGACAGAAAAAAACCAAAACGGATTTGTGCAATGCAGCGAGCAGTAATGCAGTAACTGACCACTAAAAATGTCAAAAAATGAATGATAAGACAGAACTGAGGTGGAAACTTTCCAGCAGGTAAGTTTCTTCAAAGCATGCTATTACAAGAAAACTTACAAAGATTACACTATTACAAAATATTGTGGTAAAATGTTAACAGACTTTACAATGAAAGTGTATTAAGACGGGATAAAATTGAAAGTGTTTCAAACGTTGCTGAACTACAAGACAGCGACATCCTTTCTGCCCACATCAGTTTTCACCATCAGCTACGGCTTTTAACAGTACTGGTATTTGAATTAACCGGTTTTCAGGCGAGAGGCACCGTGCTCATTTGTGTTTTCAGCCATTTGAAGGGGCAGCCTCTCCAGCAAAAACAGTCGAGTTTACTTAGGCAGTATTGTAGGCAGAAGGGAATTTTGCCTTCAACCAGATGAGCCATGTAAGGGTTTTCACTCCATTATTTACCTTGTAAATTAGACTCCCGAGGGGAAAGGGGATTTCAGATGTTTGAAACGTTGTATGCAAAAAGCCTATACATTTGTCTCCCTTTTTTGTTTCTCTATTTTAATATTAAACAGCCACTTTCACTGCTAGGTCTCTGCCTTAGGACAGAAGAGCAACACTTGCTAGAAACAAAAGACAGGGAGTGGCAGCAGGGTGTGTCACCTAAAAGGACAGAGGCTGATACAGAAAATCATTTGCTGTCCTTCCTTCCCATTGCTGCTGTGAGCACAGGTTAAGCATTGTACTTCGTAAAACGAAAGAGGGAAATGTCCTTATTATAGTGAGGTGGATGAAGTCGTCTTTCCACTGTCAGTGAACCTCCCCTCTGAGCAGCCGCAGACACAAAGTTCTGTAGTTCTTTTCTTCTCTTCAACTTTCACAGTCAAGCCTTCTCTAGCGCTTACGTCCCAACGGAAATAGACTTTTGCAGGATTCATTAGTTTGTTTAAGGAAAAAAATACAGAGTAAAGTAGCGATTCATTTACTGGATTCTTGCTGGGGGAGTTTCAGCGTTCAGTCATGACTCAGTCCGCTCAAAATCATGAGATTGGCTTATTCAGGGTTTTTTTTGGGTTTTTTTTTTTTCAGATGCAAACGCTGAACCCATTCCCACTCTGGTTATTTGGGACAGACGCGGGACAGCTTCGCCCTGCCGTCACACGGGCACGCCGCCTCCTGCCCACCTGCCGGAGCAACCCTTGGCACTCGGCCGCCTACAGACTTTCGAGGCGAACCCACGATTAAATCCTTGGGGACAGCCCGCCTGCTTGCACCCTTGCATTTTCAACAGCTGCCTTTCTCCAGCACGGCACCACCTCGCTCGGGTAGCACACCCTGCCCAGGTCACTGTGCTGGGCAAAGCCTGCAGGGCCGCAGCTC
>VXBH01001680.1:25381-62085 GCA_013400035.1 Rynchops niger
AGTTTTTCACTGGAAGTTAAAAGCTCGGCTCCTGGTCTCATCTCGTGTGTGCTTAGAGAAATGATTGAATGGGTGAACTTCACTCTTCCTTTCCTGTAAGGTTTTCCTCCCAAAAAGCTTTAAAGCAAAAATGTCAGGCGACACGTGCGGTGCGCTGAGGTGTGTATTTGCGAGGCTTCCCACAACCTTCTTTTTAGCAAATAATAAAGTTTAGAAAACTTTGATTGTGTTAAAGATAATTTTGTTAAGAAACCGGGTCTTTTGTGGTGGAAAAGTATTTTTCGTAAAATTTAAGTGTTTCAAACAAGGGGACGTTTTATTCTGAGTTCTGTGGGTTTCTTCAGTGCACTAGTGGCAGTGACAATAATTTTTCCATAAACAAAAGTTTGTAATCGGTGAAAACTATCATGACACTTCTTGTCCAGCTTGATTGATTTATGTCTGAGAGAAAGATTTTGTTAACGTGGCTGTTCTGAGGGCAGTTGTAGTTTCTGGAGTTTTTTTAAAATTTTGTATCCTTCGACTTTCTTCCATAGTGGAGGAAACTCACTTAGTTTTGGTCGCTTTTTTACCATCCTAATGAATGATAGTTAGAATGTACCTACATCAAAAAGATTCAGTGTCCATCTCCGAAGCTGTTTTCCCCGCCCCTCAGTGCTAGACAGCAGTGCATGTGGTCAGTTTTATAAGACTGGGTTTTACATTGCAGGTTTTTTCTTGATTTAGAAGAATTAAGGACACTTGCCTGGCTGTGCTTAATTAAGTTGGTGTACCTTGAAACAAAAAAGAGTACAGCTGATGATTTAGTTTTTGGTGAAGCACTGCATAGCAGTAATTAAAACTAGGCTGTAAATTCATCTTTAGTAGTAACTTGTACATACACTATTTTAAATCACCGCCCTCTGTAAGTAAAGGTCTTTAAGTCTAAAAAGTATTTAGGTCTCGTGAGGATTGCTGCTTAAATTTATATATAATTTGGAAGCAAATCTGAAAGATATTTTTCAGTTAATGCTTTCTTTGTGTCATTAAACACAGCCTATTTTTGTGTTCTGTGTTTTTTTTTTTTCTAGTGTAAACAGTTTATTTAAATGCTGTCTGGGTTTTATGTTTTTATTGCACATATTCTAGACCAATATAGTGCTTTAACACCGAAGTAAGGTGACAATGTTTTGGACTCTTCTGGATGAAGAGCCTGAAGATAAGTTTGGGGATGTAGTTTTACATGTAGGCGTTTCCTTTTTACGTTAGGATGGTAGTGTTGCATATCGGTAGCCAATTATAGAGTTTTGATAAAAGTCGTCTGTTCTGAGCGCAAGACTAAATAACAGTATTTAATCATTGTGTTTGTGTCATAATGCAGAGTCCTAGACAAAAGTGCTTAGTTTTTCCATATGACTGTAATTTGAGTGTACTGTAATTGAGACTTTTTTTTTTGTCACACTGGGGGAAAAAAGATCTTCAAGAAAATCATGTTCTTCTAATAGCTAAAATGTGTAGTCAGATTTCTGCCAATTAATGGATTCATGTAATAGTGGGCAGGAATCTTTCATCAGTCAGTTTGCACATTCTAACGAATGAATCATGGACCATCACCATAAATATTTTCAAAGGGGCATTAATTTTGGATGGCCAGCTCGTCAGCAAGCACATGAGTATATGGTAACACTGTTCAGATATTGCTGGTCGTTTGTACCTCTGTATTGCATGTCATTATTTCATAATCATTTAATGAGATGTTTAAGTGTTGCTGTCAGTTTTCTGGGCGTGTTCTGAGTATATTCAAAATCAGTAAATATTTTTTATTAAGGTGAGTTAGACGTAAACCTGTACTATCGCTACAGGTTTTGTGTGACACTACAGATGTTGAGCTGATTTAGCACTAGATATTGTTGAAACCACTAGTCACCAAGGTCATCTAAAAATCTTCTTTCAGAAAAAAAAAAAAGACGTTTTAAAAACTATGTTCCTGTTTGGAAAGAGTAATGCTCTGTAGGAACTATATAAACAGTTGGTTTAGCCACTTTTCCTATTGTTTTTCATAGAAAGAATTAATACAGACACATCATTTATAAATCTCGTGAAAACAAGTTAAGCAGAGGAAAGGATACCAAAGCAGAATGAATCATTTATGCTTGTTTTGTTCTTTCACCATTACTGTGGTGTCAAATTAACTCACTGCCATTTTAAATGTACCGTATTGCCCCCAAACCCAGCTGAAGTAAAAACCAGTAGAGTTTGTGTGCAGAAAAAGCTGAACAAGCTCGTAAGCTGCTCATCCTCACCCAAGCCTGTGACTGGCCTGGCAACCAGAATAACTGGAACTCGGGACACGGCATGCAATCCGACTCCCTGAAATACTGCACTGCAAACTACCTCTTTTATGGCTGGCTTGGAGTGTTGCTCCCTGGCAGGGTGTAGTTAGATGTTCCCTTAAGCCCGCGCTGTTTCTGAAAGAAAAGGTGTGGGGGGGGAAGCAGTCTTTGGGCAGTTGTTGTGCGCTGTTTTTGCAGCGTATTGCCTGGCGTTTGTGGGTGACCTTTATTAGGAAATCAGTCTGTCTCAAAAATAATCTTAAAAAAAAAAAAAAAAAGGTTGTTATGCAGCTGGATGAGTTTCTTGTGCTAGCTTGCTTGCATCTGTGCAGATGTGTCTAATGTTACAGTACGCTTACAGGCAGAAAGAAGCTCTTGGAGAGAGGGCAATGTGGATTCTGTCTGTCACGTTCCTGAAATAAGCAGAAAATGATGGGCGACACCCTGATCACAAAACAAAAGGTGGTTCTGGGCAAGGGCTGCCAGTGGGTGGGTTTGGAGAGAGGTGTTTGAGTGCATCATCCTGCTGTAGCTGCTGCCTCTCCCTGTCCTGCTCAGTTGCTGTTCTGTGTTTTAAAGGGGTGAAGAAGCTGGATTTGTCATGTGTCTTGTTTTGTTTGTTTTTTGTTTGTTTGTTTGTTTGGAGTCCCATTTTCATTGCTGAGAAGGGCCTGTGTTTGTCCTTTTGCTGGAGCTTTTGCCTCTGGTGTGAGCAGTTGTTCTAGGCTTCTGTGGTCTTGGGAATTCAGGCTGCAGCTGAAGCTGTGAGTTTAGGTAGCCAGAAGGTATCATTTGTCGTTCTAAAATGTGAATGGCGAATCCACGCAGAGTACAGTGGGTGAATGTGGGCTGGTTAACTTAAAAAAAGGAAGTCTGGGAAAACTGACATAGAACTTAAATTTGGAACTATATGGCAGCTTGCAAATAATAGAATAAAACACACAGTGTTTGTGAATCACGGCTATTTATTCAGTGCATTCTAGACCATAGCACTGATTTGAGGCTTTTTAGAATGGATCCAGCCATTTACCTAATAATAAATTCAGTTTCTATAGGCGGTTGCTTGGACACACTGCTTTTTCCATTCATGTAGCTGATAAAATACTTGTAGAGTTAAGTGGGGGTTTGTTTATAGGTAAACTAAGCAGTCTCATTTCTGTTTAGTGATATACATGCAACATGCTGTGTCGTACAAAACAGCCAAATCTGTTGTAATAGAAGTTGCTGGCCTTGGGCCATTGGATTATAGTCATTTGTCACTCTAATGCCATTTCAGCAATGTAGATGTTCATTTCCAAAGAATCAAACGTGCTAGAACTGCGTTTTTTCTTTTTGATGGAAGTGTTTTATGTGTGACGGTTAAACATACAACTGGGGATTATGAAACAAAGGGTTATGCTTCATAGTGGAAAAAAAAGTGTGCATGTGTACGTGTGCGTGTGTATATTTATGTATATATAAATGAATACTCCATAATGGAGTAGTCTGATATTTTAAAATTGGGATTCTAAACCCTATTTTTATCTTATGAAATTGTAATGTGTGCGTTTAAGACTGTTTTAAGTATTCCCAATAATGGTGCTGTGTTGATTATTTTTAAAACACTTTAAAGGATTTTGCTAGATTAGCGCTCATGTTAATATATTCATTAACACTCTTAATAGAGTAGAACTTTGAAGTACATTAGTCTTTTTCATTTTGTATTTGACTCTCTAATACCTAATTTAATTGCAGATGTCCTTGATATTTTAGATGCATGTAGGAACTTTTCCTCCTTGTTTGACAGCGTAAGATTTATTGATCTTCGGTGCGTGCTACAAGGTCTGTTTTTCTTCACCTGTAGTTAGGCAGGAGGTAGCTTAAATCACAGTAGCCCTAACAAAGTCGTCGTGAAAGGCTTATTTAAGTCATACGCCTTATGGAAAAGCATGTGTTTAACAAAAATTAAGAAGGGCTACTTCTTGAGATCCTATGACAGTCATAAATGTTAGTGCTATACAAACTGAAATAAATGTACAAGCGTGCTTTTGGGAATTTTGCTGCTTATAGTATTGTGTGTGAATTCATATCACGTATGGAAGTTTTAAAAGGAGCATCGTATGTTATTTACATTGGAATTATAGTAGGAAAGAAAGGGATATGGATCAGCTTCCATTGAATGTTACGTTACCACAAACTGGAAAATCACTTAAGGGTTCTGTAACTTTTTTTACTTTGTTGAAAAAGTAAACCTCCCAGTTGGGGTTTGTCTTTGAGGTGGAAGAGAAAAATGCCCTATCTGTAAGAAACTGTAAAGAAAAACGTATCTCTCAAGGTTGTGTGAAAAGGTGCGTTTAAAAAAGCATATAAGAAAGTAGGTTTTCTTCAAAGTATTTGGTGTATGAAAGACTTCTCTCTGTTTTGTTTGAACTAAACTGAACATACTAGCAGAAATAGCAGTGCTGTATTCCCCGAGTGCAGCGGACGTGTTTTTTCATACAACATTTAGAGCCTGCTGTCGTGATTCACAGGTTTCCTACCTCATTTTTCCACATGAATATTGCAGGCTGGCAATGGATTTACCAGTGTAACTTAAATATACAGATATTGTATATCATTCATGCAAAGAAGTGAAGGCTTTTGTCCTGAAAATGTTTTGTCTCGCTGGAGTGGGATTCTTTTGCAGGTAGTGTAGCAACATGTTACCAATAGCGATTCTTGCAGTGTCAAGGTAATGTTCTTATTTTCACGAGTACTTAACTGCTTTGCCATATGCACATACCTATCTCAGCAGGAACATGTATATAATTTGCTCTTTAGCCTGTATTGCAAACATATGCATATGTGGTTTAAGGTGGTTGAAGATCACCTGTTATTAGCACTGAAAACTCCTAGAACGCAGGTGGGATTACCGGGTACCGGACGACAAGTGTGACTTCAGATGTGCTGGCTTTCGTTGTGTGACTCTGTCAATGCCTCAGATGCTGTGCGTGGTATCAAACCACAGACATTCTCGCTCCTGGGTGTCTGGTGAAGCAGAGTTCCTGTTGCACGTAGCTCTTGTTTGAACAGGCTGAGTGTGAGTTTTAAAGAGGGAAATGAATTCAGACCTTCTTTACAAGGTGGGAGTTCAAAGACATTACTCTGACCGGGGAAAAAAAGGGGGAAGCAGGGGCAGGATATTGATAATCCCTTTGATTCTTGCTGCAAGCATTAGGGTGGATGGAGAGGCAAATGAAATAAGTTCAATTGCTTAGTTTAATGGTAGCAACAGGCAATTAGATTAATTGTATTCAAATAATATTTTTGGACCATGCTAGTTACGAGGGTATTTGGTTAAAAATGATGCTATACCGGTACATAGTATGGGATGGTCTTGTCATTTTAAATATGAGTGTAGGTATGATAAAAGGAGAGGGAAATAAAGTAGCGAGAGAAAGAGTCATTGTCAGCACAAGTTACAGCTGAATTGCAAGAAGAATCAAGTTCTCATGTTCCAGTCTACCTCAGTCTATCCATTAAATCATACGGTCTCTAATAATAGCTAGCTGTCACCAAAGAAAGCAAGAAATAGTGCTGTAATGCCCATAAAGCATGGAAAAATTCACTTGCTGTTCCTCTGCTGCCTTTGGGATACAAAACCAAAGCTGCCACTGGTTGAAAATTTCTGTGGACTACTGTAGTTAATTGATATAAAGTTGGAAAAAAGTCAAAGACAACTTACTTAGGCAATTCCCATTTTCTTCTCAGCTGAAGGCTGCGACCACAGGCTATTGCCCCTTAACAAGAAGTTTAAGCTTCCACAAATCAGAGGTAGTGGAAGTTCCTGAACAAAACTTCCTAACAAGCAAGAATGAGATACATAAAATTATCATCCTGGCATTGCAAGCAGTAGAAAATGTTAAGCGCAGCAGAATCATGGAAGTGTGAAAGAGTAGTCACCTTTCAGAGCAGAAGAAATAAAGCGGTTGAGTTTGCTCATGTCAACAGGTTTGTGTTCTCAGTCTTTTGAACTTATCCCTTGTTCAAACACAAGGCTGAATTGTGGTGGTCATTCCTGTTGCTGTGAGTCAAAACGACTGTAAATACCAGATGCTGGCATGCGGTGTTTCAGATGTTGCCAAAGACTCGGAGTTGTCTTAATTGGGGAGGATAAAGGCAATGGCTATGTATTGCACTTTGTGCTAATGATTGTAACATAAAGGCCATCACGGTTTTCTGCTTTGGTATAATTACAGCCTTAAAATAGAGATTTCCCAGAGTTCTCATCAGCGTGCACCCTTGGAACGATGCGTTAGGGCGGTTGTGCACACTTTTTTCCTTTGCTTTGTGCTGCTGCTAGTAATGTTGGGTACCACGATCAAAAGTTGCGGTGGGCTAGAGGTGACCCTCATTCCCTGAAGCTGTGCTTGATTGCGTCCTGAGCTGCATATCATGCGCATGTATAATATTTTCCTGGTAGTATGGTTTTTATAGTTAGTCTGAGTTCTTCACTTTTTTTTTCCTAGCTGAAAATCTTAGAGTTTAGCTAAAAGCTAAGGTATTTTACAGCCATTTGGTTTGCATACTGGATTTAGTGTAAGTGTGTGTGTGTCAAATTTATTTATTTTATGACAGCTTTTAAAAAAGAATGTTTGTAATGAGTAAACAACTGCTTATTATGTTATCTTTTGAAGGTCAGCTCCAAGTATGAGTGTCCAACACATCCAGTGTGTTTACTGACTAGCCAGAGGTTACAATGTTTGAAAATGGCAGACATCACTAATTTCAAACTTAGTTCAGTTTGTATTTTCTGTCTTATTTGCAAAACAGCCATTTTGAACAATAGTAGGAGTGACTGATTGTGTTTACCAAATGTTTTTATGATTTACAGGATTTTTTTAATTAGGTTTGGGACCAAAGGAGGCAATGTACAGCCACATGAGAAGCATGTCCTTTCAAAAGCTGCCTATAATGGTGTTGTTAGAAAGTGGAAAGTATTATAAATTCACAGTATGCAGGGTGAAATATGAGGGTGTGGTTTCGTCGTTGTTGCTCAACCTTGTCAGCAGTGCGGATTAGATGGCAAATTACCAGTATTTACATGGGTTCCCTTAAAACGCTCTCGTTCCTTTGTACCGTAGGTGGATGAGGGAGAGGATGGAAGGTGCTGGAGTGGCGGACGTGCTGTTGGAGGTGAGGGCTGTGAGCAGGGATACTGCAGGCAGCAGCCGCTGCTGCCTCTGCCCTTGCAGTGAGCGAGCTGAAGAGCCTGCGCTGTGCTGTGTTCGTCTCCCCTGCCGAGTGTCAATACTCCTGTTTGTAGATGGCTGGATGTGCAGGTCAAGGAGGGGGTGACTCCAGCTCCTCCCTGGATGGAGGGGTACTTGAGCTGTCAGTTGTGTACTCTGGTCTCAGTGTTGTGGGCTTTAGTATTGTGTCAGGGTATACCCTGGTTTAGTCCCTTCTTACCCCTCAGAAAGCAAGAGAATTTCAGTATCTTCAGTACTCTACATGT
Organism: Rynchops niger; assembly: GCA_013400035.1. NCBI lineage: Eukaryota > Metazoa > Chordata > Aves > Charadriiformes > Laridae > Rynchops > Rynchops niger. The sequence goes on from VXBH01001680.1 coordinate 33,170, forward strand.
GTTGGGAAATAGCTTGGGTGCTCTGTTTCCCATTCTGTGGGAATGTGCAGAAGAATGTATATTAGTCTGTATGTGCAGAAGAAATCAGAATGCTAACAGAAGATCTCATTTCAGGAAAGACGTGAAGTAGCTCCAGTATCAGTGTTATACTTTTGAAAGGAGACACCTTAAAAAAAAAAACAGTCTCAAAATTAAGTGGTGGTGTCGTACCATAAACCTATTGCCACATTCACATCCAGTTTTTAATGCTGCCGTCTAAAAATATGGGTATTTAATAAGCCTACTATCTGTGTTTTAGTTGTAACAGTGTATTAATCTCTGCATTCATTTTAACAGTTATCTTGCATCTACATAAAATTGTGTTGCAGATACTTAAGCTGTAAAACTATCTCAGGAGGAGGTGGCATATGTGTGGTGTCCCAATTTTCATTTTAACTTCCATACAACTTCAAAATACAAAGCTGCTGTCAGGGGCAGTGCCAGATCCTCTCGGGTTTCCACCTGCCGCTTAACCACGCATCAGACTGGCAGAGGAGATGGACGGCTGCAAACAAACTGAGGATCAAAACAGTAAAACAGTAGAAGGTGTCCCCAGTTTCTGTCTCCAGGGACACACACAGCATACACATGCCGTGTGGTGAAGTAGTGGAAGGGCCTTGAGTTTCTGCAGATAGAAAATAGAGTAAGAACCTCTGTTGAATTATTCTCAAGCGTCAGCGGTTACAGAGCTTAAAATGCAGGAGATGCTATTACATGGTGGTAGTTCTGTTTTGTTTCTGTGATCCCCTTGAGTCATTTACCAATCACTGTTTTTGACAAGTTCTCTGGTTTATTTCTGTCTGCTTCTCTATGAGACTATAACCCATTTTTGTCAGGTCACAAGTTGCAAAGAGAAAAGTCTCATTCTTTCTTGCTTCTGACCACTTCTTTTGCTTTACACTGGTTCCTCACCTTCTCTTAACCCTCCTTCCCCCAGTGCAAAAAAAAATAATAATTATCGGGATCATTTTCTCTCAATTTCAGTATAGTCGTCTTGCTGATCAGTTCAGTGTGTGCCAGAACTGGCACAGGAGGTGAGGTGGGATTGTGAATCCAGCAAAACAAAAAGGTGAGTAAAAACTGCGTGGCCTTGGTGAATGGAACAGGAGGTATTTGTTCTTAATGATTGGCCAGTGTTTTCTCTCTCTGTCACTGTTAAATTTGTGGTGCCTTGCCAGGGTGCTTACCCGTGTACAAGCTCCGAGTGTCATTAGCTTTTGCATTTTCTTTTTTTTTATTCTTGGTGGCTGATGCGGTTTTGATAGGACTTTGCACCACGTTTAGATTGATATTAAACTTTCTGTAGTTATTTAAAACTTTCTGTAGTAAAACATATCAGTCCTGGGTAGGTGGGCTCTGCCTTCTGATGGAATCCAGACAGCTAATTTTTACCTCATATAACTTCATCCATCTTAAATCCTACCCTGAGTAACTGCTTGTGAAAAGCATTGTGTGGGTGACTTGTGTAGCTGTGGTGCTGTTAGGGATAGATTTTAGTTTTCCACGATATTTAGCTACAGTTATTCAGAGGCTGTCCGTTCTTTTCCCATTTTTGTTTATCTTCCAGTGTATTTTCAGCTTACTTGACAAACTGAAACGGCACTCTCCTTATAACCAGGGTGGTGGCATCCCCTGGGATGGGTCTGTATTGATCCTGTGAGGTATTAGTCCTCTGCAAAGATGTTAATAGTGGAAATATGTAAAGAATATATTGAATGTATGCAAACTGGTGGTGATCAAATGAAGGTACAAGCAGTCTTAATTTTTGTGCAGCTTTGCTTTTGAGTACTTGATTTTAGAAGCATAATTTTTAGTGTAATTTCCTTATTTTAAATAGTAGGGTGCCATCCTGAATCTCACATGCTGTATCTGCAAAGTTATCACCTTTACCTAGGTGGAAAGGGCATCCGCTCCATTCAAGCACATGGAGCAATTCAGAAGAGAAGGGGTATTATTAAAGGAGCTGAGATACATACTGCTATAACTGAAATAAAGAGACTTCTGACAACAGTAGGGTTACACAATTCCAGAATTTTGGGTGATAATTCAGTTTGAGGGGTGGTCTGGCAGGCACAGACCAGTTCTTCCCATTTCTTTTTTTCCTGTGCTGCCTCGGCCAGTAACTTCAGGTCCTGTGTCATCTCTTCATCTAACTCTTGTTCCTCATCTTTGGCCTCAAGCCAAAGATGATTGTAATCTGCTTCTTAAATCACTTAAAAATGTGCTTATATTCAAACTTGTTTAATTCCTTAAAACTCAGGGACTTGTTGCGCTTTTTTATCCCAGAGCTCTTCCTCCGTTTTTTCTTTTGAATAACTTCATCCAAGTCTAGATGTATTAGTTTTACTTTTTAAAATTGCGGATTCGAAGGATAAAAGTAGCCTATGAGGTAAATTCAGGTATAGCTAAGCACAGAAGAAGAAAGGCTTTCCTTTGCCAGGGCACTGCCAAGCACCTCTGCAGCTTTCTAGCTGGAAGCCATTACAGGGGAAGCCTGTCTTTGTTCCGGTAGCCCAGAGCATCCTGCCTTGCCGGGGTAGGAATGTACTGGCTCCTGGATACTATGAACTATGTGGATGGTAGAAAAGATAGTGCATGTGCTGTTCTTCCACCTGGAAGAATTGAGAGAAGCTCGTTGAAAACAATCCTTCAAAATCTTAGTTGCTAAAATACCTGCTAAATAAAGATTTTGTAAACCTCAAAAAAATGCTGATTTAGACAGCATGTCTGGAATTTGGGTGGACCGTTGTGGGGTGTTCAAAGACAATTTGCTATTTAATGTGGCCAAAACAGCGTTCTCCAGATGCAAAACTGATTTTCTTACTGTTTTCTTAGAAGTCTGTTCTGCTGTAGGTATCTGGCACAAAAGGTTGCAGCCCTAATGATTTTAGTCTGGCAGAGAAAAGAATGGCTAACACCAAGGGTTTTTTGCTGGGAAGTATTAGATAAAATTAGTGAGAGATTGTTTTGCCTGCCCCACCTTTAATAAAATAGTAGTTAAGCTGGCTGTGTTCTTGAGTAACTTCATGTTCCAACTTCTCTCTCCTGAGTGCTTATCATGCTGTAGTAAATCAGAATAATTCAGGTCTTAATTATTTTTGTTTTTCATTAAAGGAAGAGTTTACAATTTGCACATTAGCCTTAGTAACTAGTTCAGTGCAAGCAGAGCATGCAGAGCTTGAAGTAAATGTGTTTGCTCAATTATGAGCAACCAGCTTGAAGCTGGTGTTTCCAGACTCTTCGGGGTGTGAAGAACAGAGGCTTAGCAATAGGTGTTTTACTGACCACTCTCCCGGAATTCAGAAGTGAGGAAGGACCGATCTAACCATTTTGGAAGTGTTTATTTTTCTTTTGATATTTACAAGGACTGCCTGCTTGGAGTGTTTAATAGGAAACTATTTTAGTTTGGCTTTTATTTTGATTTAACTTCACAAGGAAAATAAGTTGGAAAATGTTACTTCTCTGGGTCACTGGCAGATGTTCTGTGGGCTCGTAGTAGTGGAGCTGTTGGTGTAAAGGTGTCAGAAATTCCATCTTTTGCTCTGCAAAGAGCTAAGATTTGATGTAATCAGCTCTGACAATTCAGTGGAATGCGCTTTCCCGGTATTCCTGCTGTAGTCCCAAAATGACTGTTCCTCAGTCCAGGTCTTGTTGGTATCACACATTAATGTATGTTCTTAACTTGGGTTCCTGTGGAAGATCGGAGGAAGATACTTTCTTCTATTTGAAAAAGAGTAAAGCAAGAATACCCGATGCTCTCTCACAGGATGCAAATTAACAGGTATATAAAATGTAGGTATAATCCTGTCACTGGGCCGCTGCTTTATGATCACATCTAAGTGATACAGCTGCATTGCCCTCTTTATGCTATTACTATTTACAAAATAAAATTGTGGTGGTTTTGGGCGTGCTTTTTTTGGTTTGTTTTGTGGAACAGAAGAAAAATATCAATTGGGGAAACCTTTAAATGTGAAACAGCAGAGCCTTTTTCCTGGGGGAGTCCTGCTTTGGAGACCAGAAGATAATAGAATCTTTCCATCGTTGGGGAAAGTACGCTGCACTCAGAAATGCAACGGTGTCAGTGTAAGATGATGGGTTGGTTTTTATTCTTCCACTCCCTTCCCTCCCACTACTAACTACAATCAGTACTTTATAGGCAGCTTCCTTGGGCTACTTGCACTTTGTGGTAGCTGCTGTTTGTTTGAAACAGAAGAATGCCAACAAGCACCTCATTTTTGGTACCAGAATGAAGATAGTACATAAACAGAACTTGTTTGGGTGTAAGAAATTGACTGGTGTTTTGGCAGTTCTTTGCGTGGTTATTGTTTGGTTTGTTGCTCTTATTTTAAATATGTTGTGTTATTGATAAAATCCAATAGTAATGAAAGAGCATGACCTGCTCTGCTTTTGTGAATATTTAAATTACAATCTTCAGGAAAAACTTTTCTGATCCATATTGTGACCCCATGATAGTTTCAGGCTATAGAGGCTGTTTGTTCATTAAACATGCCCTTCCAGTAATTCTGTGGCTACAACTGAAATTCCACCGATTTCTGCTTCTTACTAGCTGGTTGTCTGGCTTTTGCTCTGATGAGAAAATAAGCTTTTGAGAATGATCGTTTGTTTCTCCCCCCCCCCCCCCCCNCATGTGAAATGTGTGGAAAATGCCTAACTTCTTTCAGCTGTAAGGATTCTGTAGTAACATCCGAGAAACCCTGAATTGGAAAAAAAGAAGGGGGGGGGGTACAGTTATGCACTATATTTTTGAGCCTTTGACTGCTTAAATGGTAGGCAGGCAGAGTTGCACTGACTCATGGGTTTAGTTGACCTACATTTACCTAGCTCTGATCTTTCTGCAGGCACTATGTAGATTTGTTAATGTTCTAGTTTTAAGCTGCAGGCTAGTGATAAAGGACTGTAAGCTATATGAAGAGTTTGCTCATGATTTGTTGCGTTTTCAACTGTTAAAAGCCTTAATATGCAACCACACTGCCTTAAACTACAACTTAATTCCATAGATTCTTATTTAGAAAAGGACTTTATTTTTCTATAAAGAGGATGTGTCAGCATAGGATTTTTTCAGAAATGGATTTGCCTAAAATAGTACTATTTAGGCTGTGATACAGCTATAACTATATGGCAGGTGGTCTTCATAGCACCTGGTTACAAGTTGTTGGTTGCAAATTCAGAATCTAAAAAAACCCGAAACAACCAATGCCCCCCCCCCGTTTTTCGGTCTCACAATTTTGTCTATATTTTTATAAGCATTTTAGCAATAAGTTTCTTGGAATTTGGAAGTTCAGAAAACCTTGTGGTATCAAATTAAGTAATTGTCTGTGTACTAAGACCTGATAGATTTGAGCTCAAAAGCAACGAGAACCTGAGGGAAAGCTGTCTTTCCTTACAGTTTCCAGAAAAAAAAATTGACAAACCTTGGCAAAATGGGAGAGAAGTAAAGGGTGAGGGAGAAATACCTTATTTGCTGCTGGGATGACTCATGTAACAATGTTTTCTCTGCTAATAAAACCCAAATGCAGTCATACGCGTGTGCCCTTTTTTCCTTGCCAGAAAACAGAGTTCTGTCTGAATGGTTCCTTTTTTTCCTGTACTCCAGCCTATCCTTATAGCTTTAAGTAGTACACTTTGTAGAAGTAGCTCGGTGAGCAAGATTGTATAGCTTATGGTATACATAAACTATTTTATCATTTCAGTTTATTTGTGGACTAGTTTTGACTTGTCAGACCTTCGGCTTAGATACAGTTGAATTATTCCTTGCCACCCTTAAGTAAGAGTTGTATTTTTAACTCATTTGTGGAAAAGCAGTTGGAAGTGGGAGTATTTGCAGCTTAAACTAATTTGACTGAAAGATCTAAAGCTGTTAGTTATTAGATGAAAGCCACGTTAATGCTTCTTGAAAGCAGAAGTTGACACTTCATTTTCCTAGCTTTCTTGTAGCGCAGGTGATGCCAAGATGATGATGCATCAGCAGTGCTATTTCTACCCATTTTTCTAGGACAAGCAGCTGTGTAACACGTACTCCTCCTCCTTGTATTCCTCCAGGAGAGTGTTCATGTTGCTAGACTGGAATACCAGTGGAGATTTCATTACAGGCAGTGGGGTAACGTTAGCATTCATTTTTTAAGTGCTTAAGGAAGGCACAGTGAAAAGCAGTCGTCATGAGGAGAGTTTGCAGGTCAGGCATTTTAATCTTTTGGGGTCTTTGGAGAACCTTTTTTCCCCCCTTTTTGGAATTAGTACTGTTGCTGCTGCTTTTGTCTGCATGGTTAAGATGCCACTTGGTCAGTTATGGTAATCAGAGTTATTGTAAAATACAAAAGTACTCTTACTTTCATTCCTGTACAGTAGAAAATAAATTTTCTTGTGTATATTTACTTGGTTAATTGGTTTTATGTAATTTTTATTATAATCTAGATGCAGTTAGTATCTGAAAGATGTAAAGGTGATGTCATTGATGAAATGTTTTGTTCAGAGTGGTGTAAAATATGCTGGAGTGCAGATGTATGTTACGCTATCGTAATCGTGTTATAGAGATCAAGTTAGAAACGGATCCCAGTTTTTTTGTAACTGGAAACACCAGTGACTGACAATTGGAAGGATTTGGGGTGTTTCTCTGAGAGGTATTTAACATGAGGGTTTTTTTTTTTGTTTTTTTAAAAGAGAACTAATGTTGGGAGGCAGGTACGTGACACAGGGAAATGCTGACGCTTCCAGCATCTCAGACTGAACACTTAAATTGGTGACACCAGCTCAGTAGTGAGTTTCAGAAACTCAGGCTGAAAGTCCTTTCCCCACTGCACCAGCTTCAGTAGTCTCATTCATTCAATGTTGTTAACTTATATTATAGAAAAAATATATCACAAATGCAATATGCTTTAAAAAAAAAATAAATCTCATCTGCAGAGTATTTGTATAATACTTTAGTCTCACATTTTTAAGTTCTTCAAGAAGGTGACAAAGATACAGGTCTTTTGATGTCTTTTCTTCAGTCACACAGGAAGGAGTTCAGGACTACAGCTCAATCTGGTTCTTTCAAACATTTACAGGACTTTAGTTGTACTTTTTTTTTTTTTTTGATAGTCTCCAAAGCTGTATGAGAAAGTTTTGAATTGAGTCCCCGAATTTCAATTGCAATATCTTGCTAGGTGGAAATAAGGCAAATAAATTAACTCTGAAGTACTGGTAATGTAAGAAAGTTTAATTAAAAACTGGAGCATCCATGCCACCAGCAGCTTCACGTGAAAAGAGAGAGCGTTTTAGAATCGCACAAAGTATATTTAATTTTCTGTTGATTTTTTAAATTTATGTGCTGATTGTTGTTGGTGTGAAAAAAATATTAATTTGTGATGATGCAGTGTAAGAAAGGCATTTTGTTATGTTGGTATACATTTACTCATTAGTTAAAATCATGTTAATTTTAATATGTTTAATAGCATATTGTAACTCGGAGAAATGGTCAAATTGGGTTACAGTTGCAAATTGCAGTAGAGGTAGAGTCTACCCCCCCCCCCCCCGGCAAGGAATTCTACAAAACCTCGTCCTCTCCACGCGCCCACTTCCCTTTCCCCCAAAGGAGACTTATTTTCCATCTGTTTTTCTTATACAGCTGAAAGATCATTGAAATTCATATGCTACTGTATTGACATTGCTCTTAATCCATAGCAGAAATCAAGCTTAGCAGCCTGAGGTATCCTTGAATACACTTCATGCAAGGTTAATGATTGCAGAGTTAAATAATCTGGGGAGTGGCTGGAGAAATGCAGCGTGAAATACGTGCTCCCAAAAAAGTGAGAGAGGATTCTTTCCCAAGAGCCAGAACAGAAGGCTGCTATGTAGGTTGCAGAGATGGTTTGAGGAGAGAGGGATCAGATTTGACTCTGAATTAAGCCTCTTAGGGATTATTTATCTTTAAAAGTAAGTCTAGGGGTAACATTACAGTTGGAAATTTTCAAAACTTCCCCCCAGTATTCTCTTAGAGTTTTTCTTGCAAGTCCAGTGTCGGTGTAAGACTGGACTCTGTTGAAGCATCATTCCTGCTCTACTTTGTGAGTTGCCACTTACACCATTAACTACTACTTAGCGTGCTTTTCAAGTAGATGCTTTTTTATCTGAGGATATAAATCAAAATTAATGTTTTAAATATGTAATTGAATGCTGAACAATATTTTTGCTTGGAGAAAGCTTGATTTTTTTTTTTTTTGCCTTAAAATGAAATTTGTGTAGAGCTCTGAGTAATTAAGCTTCAGCTCTTCACTAGTGATAGCTTTTCATATTTTGGATTTGCATGTTGCCGTGGTTTATGTATTATGTTGTTTAGTTCCTGTATTATGGTAACAGGCATGGATTCTGCTAACTGGGACAACTCGGCTGTCTGCTCACATGCATTGTCATGGCGATTGTGCTCATCCTTTGCTCAGGTAACCGTACAGCTGTAAAGTAAAAGGCGGCTGATGCAGTGACACGTCAGTAATGGTTGGGATGACAAGCAGCTTACCTCCCAGCAAATCAGTCTCCTGCCCGCGTTAGGGCTGACTGTAAGCAGTCTGTATCTGAAACCCACTTTTTCCTCAGAGCTTGTATGGTGAAATCCCGGTTTATTATCCGTGATTGGGATCTCAAAGTACTGTGATGTACACACAAGTTTAGAGACCGACACAGTGTAGGGGAGGTTCAGGTTTGGCATTTGAAGGAATCAATTTGATGTAGTCCTAATGGGTATTTCTGTTCCTTACGCATATGCAGTTGAAAACAATAAAATTGGAGTTGAAATGGTCTGATACGGCTCTGGCAAAGTTTAAGCACATGCCAGTGCATCTCTGCTGCATGTGTTAAATGTTATTTACAGAGCGTGGGGTGAATTAGTGCTGATCGTGAGTAGCTTGTGTAGGAATTGTGTAAATAGTTTAATTAAACTGTTGTTTGATTGTTTGAAGTATTAGGCTTTATTTGTCAGTTTGGAAAAAAGCTAAGTTTGAGGCTTTTGAAATTACGTGGAATAATTTAGACTGTACAAGCTAGGACCCCAGATCATATCAGTAGCTCATATTGATAATGAGATTATGTCTTGTGAGGGTGTATTGCTTTTATAAAATCCTAACGTGCGTGCTTGCTTAAAAATGCTTACGGCTTAGGCATTTCAGTTGCAGAAAAACCGTATAAATTTGAGTTAATGGTTCAGGGTAAGTACTACTAGTGGTGTCTTTCTGAAGCTGTTTCACAGCTAAAGCAAGTAAGTTCTTACACAGAGATGGTTTGTGTAGCACCAGGCACACGGATTCGTTAGGATGGACAGACGGCAGGCAGGGAGCCCATGCTGTATTTCAAGTTGTGTAAAATGCAGTGGCTTTCCTTTCCTTTGCAGCCTTTTTTGTAGAGATTGTTGTACTTGCCAAGTGAAGTGATATCTCAGCTCTTTTTCCCTTCGGCATGTAGTTGTGCCTTAAAAAGGGTAGAAAATTCTGTTGTGTCAGAGGGTGCTGTGTGTGCAGTTTGCAGAAATCTATTTCTTGAGAGACGAGGCTGACTTGAGAGGTGGAGGAAAGGAAGGTCGGTTAAGTTGGATAGGTTTAACGCCATCAGTCCTATGCCTAATAAGTTTATTTTGAAACGGTATTTTTCTCAGTTTATTATGCAGGAATCTTTTACCTGGTTTACTTCGTGTTTGCAGGGATAAAGCATTGTTAAATAAAGCCACATAAAATCAAGTAAAATTCTGGTTTCTTCAGGCCCAAAAGGGGTAGATTCTTTTGTGCTGTAGTCTGTCTAAATGTTAGATGTTGGTAAATTTTGAATGTCCTCTTTTAAATTATGAAGAAACAATTGCATGGACACATTGCCCTATGAATACATCATTACATAATAAAAAGTTTCATTAAGGTAGTATTAATGATCGCTTTGTTTAACTTCCATCCTGTGCTCCCTAATTAAAAAAGAAGCATTTTATTTTGCTCAGAAAGAATTACCAGGCCTGTGATACCTCGGTTAAAAATGTTGGTAAATGAAAAGACTGTATTATTATATGGAGGAATTAGGGTTGAATTTATGTAACTTTTAATAGTCTATAGTTGAGATTATTGTTTTGGGGTGTTTTTTTTGCATGAGTGCATCAAAAATATCTCCTAAAAACATAATTCAGTTATGATTCAGCAAGTGTTTTTCTTAGGCATGTTTTTGGAATATGATAAATTCTAGCTGGTATGTTACTGAATAAAAATGACTTGTTTATATTGAGAGCATAAGCCAAGTTTAAGTTCTGTGCCAAGAACTGTGAAGCCATTCACTCAAGTACAATGTAGGGATCCCGTTCTGTTTAGGTGTGGTACTGTCTCTGTTGGTAGTTAGCAGTTGGTTATGTGGAGAGGTTTTAAAGCATTAACTGTTTCACTGGGCTTCAAACATTTGTATCGCAGATGTTCCAGTTTATTTTGACTGCTGGAATTGTTTCCTGACTAAACTAGATTATATTAATATTTGTTTAAAAACACCGAAGAGCATCAAAATGGTTAATCTCTTTCCACACATAAGTGATGTTTGTAAAAGTCACTTCTTGTGTAAGGAAACGACATTTTGTAATTGCTGTGGAATTTAGCTTAAACTTCAGCTTTGAAATTTATGAATGTAGATGGCTGTGAGTCATGCAAACAGCAAGTACATGAGTTTTGTTGGTATAAATCACCCGAAGGCTAAAAAAATTACTGTGATTGAATTACTGAATCTACGTTTTGTAGCAACAGCCTGCACTTCACTATAGATGATTTTTCAGATTTTAAGAACTTTTTTCTGTGGTTTAATTCCCAGCCTAGTTAGTTGTGTTTCGATACAGCCAAGCTAAGGATTTGCCATGAGCAAGACTTGACACTGATGAAAAAGCTTTTCTGATGGAAGGGTGGAAGATAGCAAAGAATTGTTTTAGATGACCATCAGCGTACACTGAAGATGAACGATAGTGGTAAGCTGCTATGTACTGGACAACACCGACCTGCGTTTATCCATACCTGTAATATTTGTGACTGGTGACTCTTACTGCCAAGAACCTGTTGTCAGTGATGTTTTCCAGCGTTCTTGTCTATTTTGCCAGTTTATTGAACTCTGGTTCAGCTTCTTCCTGTTACAGTATCTCTCTGCTTTCCTGTATGTTCAGTTGCTTTTCAGCTAGTTACAACTGGTGGTGGAAGTCTGTAGAAGCTTCCAGGTGCTTTGAAAGGCCGACATGTCAGGCCTTTTATTGGGACTGTTTCATTTTCTATAGACTAAGTATAAACTCTCAGTATGGGAGGGTTTTTATGGTTTTGTTAGGTACTTATTTTTTTTTCCATAGAAATACGGATGCAAATTATCTAAAAGGGTGCAGGAAGATAATGTTAGGAAAAGACATTTCATCTACGTTTGTTATACAGAGTTCCAAGCATAGGGGTAACAAAATTCCTATGAGCAGCTGTACCAAAATCAGTGATATTTAGGTCGTGTTTTTCTACACCTAGGCAGTTTCAGTTCTGTGCTTGTGCACTCAGGTAGTGGTATCATTAGTCTGGTGTAACTCATTAGTTTAGCAGAACTCTGGAAAAGTAATTGTTGTTTTTTAGTGTTGTGAAGGGTAGGTCTCTGGGTTGTTTTAGAAGGTAAACCAGCTTGTGTGTAGGGCTTAGATGAACTGATGCCAACTTCTCACCCTACACGTTGGTTTAAAACTGGTCACGGGATGAGCTGCAGTTTGTGCTGTGATTACCTCCAGTGGGAATTTGAAGGAAAACACGTTGCAGACAGTTCTAGAGCCTAACGTACTTTGCTAAAGACTTGGGAAGGAATTAAGATGAGAGTTGGGATGCAAACAGATGAGTTTCTGGCTCCCAACACACATGACTTTTTGAATGCTGGTATCTTAATAAATTTTACCATGAATTTATTAATTGTATTCAACATAAATCCTTCTTTAACAAAGATCTTTCTCTTCTGTTTTTAGTATATTTTTGGGGAGTTCAGCCCTGATGAATTTAATCAGTTCTTTGTGACCCCACGATGCTCTGTTGAGGTAAGATCTACTTTAAACTTGTTTTAGAAATAACATTTTAAATCTACAGCTTGTTGTGTATATTTGAAATAGAACAATACTATTACATTTTTTACCATTCTCTTAGCTTTCTAATTTACAAACTGAAGATATTGAACAGGAGCCTTCTTTCCATGTCTGTGGATGTTAAGTTAGTTTTTAGAAATAAGAAATTAATTATTCCACCTTCTGCTTGTCATCTTTCAGACCTAACACTAGTGATAAGACGTTGAAAGTGAGTTATCCAGCCCTATTACCTCAGCTTTGATTGCTTTATTATTTTTTCTTTAGAGGTGGATATAGAGAAAACTTACAGCACTGTTCTTATTTGTAAGGAAGGTGGGCTTCTAAATCTTGTGAGCCTTTTGAGGCACAGGAATTCTTAATATTTTTTGACTTGTGGAGCACTGCTAGCCATCAAAGCTATGCTTACAAGGATGGCTGTGCGTGAGCTATGAGAAATGGATCGATAATGAACTCATTACAGTGGCAGTGGGAACCACAGAGTGGAAACTGTTGAATCTGTGTGATTGAGTTCGTAACGTATTACAGATAGTATTGTAGACTCTTATTCTCTGTAGTTCTTGGTAGACAGTGAAGAAACAATTTTCCTTTGTAGGGAAGAGTATTATGCTGTTGTCGTAATCTCCATACTTGAAAAATGATTTTCGTCTGTGTCAATTTCCATGTTTTTCCTCCAGACATTTCCATTCAAACATTCCAATCATGCTTCCGTCCTCCCCTCTCAACATAAAGGAAATGAACGCTTCAACTGTAGAAGGGGAAATCCTTTTGTCACATTTTACAAACCAGACGGCCATTGTTAATGCATCTTAGTTTCCTCTAACTTAATTTTTCCAAGTATAATTAGTATTGCTAAACAATAAAAGTGCATGAAGGGAATGGGCTGGGCTTTGGCGGGCAGAGGAAGCTTAGGAAAAAAAAAAAGATAGCTTCTATTTGCCTTTAGGGTTAGGTTTGTATCTTCTCTGGTGGGTGGGAAGCAATGCAGAGTAGATCGTTAGGTAATACATGTTTCTTCTGATTATATTGCTGTTTTCCCACCATTAAATGCAGTAGTAGCAGCCTGACGTTTACATTCTATCTAGTGTCACCTTAAGTGTCCTACATCAGTTATTCTAATGCTTACATTGTGAAAGATGAAAATGTCATATCTGGACTTTTATAAAGCTATTCTCATAAAATGTGTTGAGGAAACATGAACCTACGGCATTCGAACCGGTGTTACTTCATTTTATAACTGTCTCCAGTGTACCACTTGCTGGTTAGCTATTAAAATAAAAAACTGTGTTGAACAATGTTCTTAAGTTTGTCCTTGATCTGGTTCAGTTCGATGTTTTAATTATCTGGATGATGAAATAAAAATATGCTTATTAGTTTTACACTGTGCAGACATTTCAGAGAAAAGTGGTCTGAAAAAAATAGGGTGAAATTCAAAAAGGACAAGACTGAGATTATAATACTGCAGTGGTGTTTGACACACATTCTGTTGCGGACAGTGCCAGTTCTGGGAGTCCCAGGATCCGTTGATGCTAGTGTCCTTCTGAAGTCCCTTACCTTATAGACTGACGGGTTGGCCGAGGCAAGGGACTAGTTAAAGCTACAAGTTGTCCAGAAAGTCACGCATTTTTAATACGTGTTCTGTCAGATACCTCTTGACTGATAGGATTCGGATGACCCAGTTGTATGACACAGGTCAACTCAGAAATCTCTGCTTCCCAAAGGTGCTGTTGGTTAACCAGATGTGTAGGGGGCCAGTAGATGGAGTACTTTATTTTTTTTTATTTTCTTTTTTACTTTGTATTTTCTTAAGCCCTTTGAATTGGAGAAAAACAAGAATTGCAAGCTTATCGTTGACTATAGACTTTTAGAGTAGTTTTTTTTTTTTTTTAGCTCTACCATTAAAATTATATTGAATCTGTGTTGAATATTAATACGGATAATAGGTTCTTAGCAGCTTGGAGCCTCTTTCTGAGTCATTGATTCTGATTTTTGACCTGGAAAGTTGATGTATTAAGATGTATTGTGGTTTATAAATGGATTTTACAGGATGTGTTCTTTTTATGCACTTTTTTATAATGGAATTTTAGGAATATTTTTATTGGCACTTCGTTGCACTGTTGTCTGCAGTGTCTTTGAGAAGGCAACATGTAAGTATAGCTTTTGGGAACTGAAGAATTCCATGGAGAAGTCTTTGATATTTGATATATCATTATAATTAATATTCAGAATAGCATTATAAAACTGCACTATACTCTCAAAGTTTTATCTCCCACTTCAGAAGCAGTTCAGCTGTTTTCCAGGCAGCTGGTGGGCTGCAGTGTAGCAATGGCCACCGCGCAGGCACAGGAGAAGGTTTTCAGCTGCTGACGAAGTTTGGGGAAAGGCAAGGGGGGATTAGAAATTGCCCAGCTGTGATTACATGGTAGCAGGGGTTCTATCAACCATTGAGTCCATAAAAGTGAGGCTGGTGTTTTACACCAGACATACTTACAATCCAGATAGAGACCCTATGCTGTGGTTACGTTATGCTTCAGCTGATGATAACAAAACCAAAATTCTTGGTTTTGTTAAATATGATTATGGATACACCTTAGCTGAAACGTTTCAAGGGCAGCGCTACTGGGCATTCGGGCAGCCGAACCAGGTTGAGAGTCAAAAAGTTTATTAGGTGTGACTGTTGTCTGTGCAAAACTTTGTTTCATCCTTTCACAGGTAATTTGGTCTTTCTTCAGTTTTTGTCTAAAAAGAGGATATGTTCCTCATTTTAAAATCATGGTGAGTTACTGTTGGTGAAGGAAGATCCTGATGCTGTGAGGTGAATTGCTTGAGAAGTTGATGAGCCTCTGGTGTGTAACCAAGATTATCTTTCAGTAACTGTGGTAATCTGCAAGGACACTTGAAGCTACAGTGTGGGATTTAATAAATATAGGAGCATGAGTTCAAGACATACTCTCAGAAAAATCAAACCTTAATAATAATGTTATTTTTAAAGGATTTGGATGTTTCAAACAAAACTGGTATCAAATGTTAATAGAGTTGCTTTGTCTTTAAATAAGTTTATTTTCTTTTTTGTACAGCTTCCCCCATACAATGAAACAGTTTCATGTGGTATTAAGTCCACAGGTAAGTTTCACGATGGTAAGAAACCAACATCCATTTTGTTTAAACTTAAACGTTGTGACACTTTCCTTAGATTTACTACAACCTCTCTTTAAATTTAATCTTTAGACCTTGTTCCCCAGGTATATATGCATATATTTGGCAGGTTGGTTTTTTTACACACCTTTATTAAATACTCTCGCGGATCTCATTCGAAAACACTGCCTTGAACTTCAGCTAATTAGGTAGATGCTGTGCTTATTCCTCCTCGATCGTGCTGCCACACAATCCTAATGTCTTGCTGAAATATTGCAGGAGGTAGCTGTAAAAACGTGGGGGGCTGAAGTTTGCTAGAAAATTTGTATTGAAGAAATAAGTGACTGGTGTGGTGTTCAGCTGGCCCTCCTGTCAGAGCCATAGCGTACTTTCTGGCAGTTGCAACCTGAAGACAGCTCTGCAAGCAGTGCTCTGTTCCGTGTTCTTTTGACTCTTGTTTCCATCTGGCTCAGGCATTTTTCAGAAAAATCCTTTTTTTTCCCCCTCTTTTTATTTTTTCTTTTAGTGAAAGTGTAACTCTTGATGTAAAAATGCATTACAGAGTTCCCATGAGACGTGTACTCTTGTCTCAACCCATGCACGTTACAACCTGGCCTTACTTCATAGTTACATAAAGTTGACGGTTAAGTAGGAGGTACCATGTAATCATCACTATATAGCTGAAACTGAACTTCCCAAGTCTTTTAAGTGGCAGGTAAATTAGTGTTGGTTTGTTTGGTTTTGTGTGGTTTTTGATTTTTTCTTTTTTTTTTCCCCCCCTCCCCTGACCCAGGGGAGAGCAAGGAAGCTGAGACTTACCCACATGCATATGAGAATGATACAAACGACATCCTCATCTCCTTCAAACTAATGCAGGTGTCTGACGGGGCATTTCTGAAACGTACTTGAGAGGACCAAAATGCGCATATTAATTAATGTTTAAGAACACTTGGTCATTATGCTTAGCAACTTTGGCCTTGCATTTAAAGGGAAATTAGATAGATAGTCATAAAGAAGGACAGCAGGCTCTATTTGAAAGCAGATATGCAACGTTTCTGAAAATTCAGGAGTTTTATTTAGTACGAGACCAGTTTTAGGACCCGGAGTAGTTTGAAGTAGGAGTTTGAAATGTGCACTAAAAAGGGCCATATGGTACGAATTGTCTGTTGTTGGTGACAGGGGTGTCCAGTCATATATTGCTTTGTCTAACTATGGATGTAAGTTCTGTTCTTTAAGACTGAGATTTTAATGTTCACAAGCCGTACAGAAAGTTGGTTTGTACAAATGTTTTTCAGATCATTCCTAGACCCTGAGAGAACCCCTCCCAGCCCTGAGATTAGGTAACGACAGCAAATTAGGTTTTGCGTGAAAAATGTCTTTAACAAGCTTGCACTGTACTGTGCATGCATATTGTCACTGTGATGGCTGTGTAAGAAGCTGTGGAAACTAAAATGGAATGCTTTGCTTATGCAGAACATTTATAATTTTGAGATGACACACACTGACCATGTTGTCACCCACCCATAGTCTAATTTTTTTTCCTATACTTATCTTCAGTATTTAACTTTATTACGGAATTAGAAGATCTGTTAATACGTACTAGGAATAATCACATCAAGGATGAAGGTCTAATATGCAGAATTCTGTTAAGATTAATTAGTGCTATGAACGCACAGCTTTTGCTGCTGTACATAGACTTTGTCCTTGGAGCATCTGTTGATACTTGTTTCAATATGCGTGTCATGTTGTTAATGACAGATATATCTGTTTCAGTCTATTCAGAAATAGCACTGTGAACTAGATTGAAACAAAGATGCCCAGAAGCAAAGTAGAAAGTCAAAACAAACAGGAAAAATTACCTCTCATTTTTTCAAAGGAACTTGACACAATCTTATGGCAGATGAGCTTCTGCCGGTCATCCCACAGACTAATTATACAGCAGCTGTTGGTATTTATTATCTAATCCTGCTGTTAAGGTGTAAAGCTTAATTCCTCAGATGTAACTTCCTAATTTGTATTTCAGATGCTAGAATATCAGTTATGCTCTTGGCAGGATTTTAGTGTATGATGTTCATGTTGCGCCTTCGGCTAAATTACCATTGTGCTGTAATTGTAAGGGATGCGTTTTGCTTTCTGCTCCCCGTTTGCTCCGAGTTGGCTCTTGTGATTGTGTAGTGCACAGGAAGCTGATAAGTTCACACAGAAGAAAAAATACACGTTTGGATTTTTTTTTTTTCTTCTTTGCTAGGTTAGCTTTTGGTAACACAAGTGCTGGAAGCCTGCTGGAGAGCAGAGGAGCAGGAGAGGAGCGTAGAAGTGAAAACTCTCACTTTTGTCTGTGGTAGACTTAATTCAACCACAAAGGGAAGCGGCGTTCTTTGGAAGCAGTTATTTTTTTAACTGGGATTTGGGAAAAGAAACAAGTCCCAGACTATTTTGAATTGGTAGGCTTTTGAAATTTGCCCAGTAATTCATTCTTATTGTGGTTGGAGGAATATTAGGTGTTACCAGTTGTTGCTTGTGCTTTTTACTGTTACAAACAGTAACGAGCTAGCTCTTGGTTCGTGCTTGAACTAACAAGTTGCTCTGTAAGTAGATGGACTAATGAGGAATAGTTTTGTTGTGGATTTGTGTCCCACGTGCCTTAAAACCCATGCCCTGCATTTCCAGGCAAATGAAGCTGTGGCTGATTTTTGAGCTGTGTGTGTCCTGGCAGGTCAGCCAGTGTCTAACACTGATAGCCAGTTAGTGTTGCTGCTAAACAATTAGGGTGATGCCTGACATCTCCCAGCCCTTCCCTCTTTAGTCGATATCAGGCAGCAGCTTTCCACCTCCCTGCCTCTAGGCTGCTGATTTTTTAAGAAGAAACATAAGCCCTCTTTTCTGGTTGGTGATAGCTAGGCGGTGATTGCAGAAGTAGTTGGTGAATGGTGGCTTGACAGGCATGGTGTCATAAAATGCTTTCTCATGCATATAGGGGAGAGGTGAAGAAAACTTGAAACTCAGGCACTTGTTAACACAATTTAGAGAAATCAGATGTGTATGGAGAGTATTTCTTTTTTTTTTAATTTCCTTTAGTTTGACTGGCAGCAAGATTGAAATTGAGATGTGAAATATGTTTAGTTGTCATTTAGTTAGGTGAATAGATCAAAGCAGAGCAATTAACATCTGTATTACATATATTTGTTCATTAATTCATCATGTGTTGATATTGCATGTGTAAGTCAGACCTCAGTACACATTGAATATTTCTTACTCTTCATTTGATATTAAAAAATTTGTACCCTGTAGATTCTTAATTCTTTCACATTTTTTTTTTAAAGATAAAATTTTCATCCGCGGACTTTCCTAGAAAGTATTTGCAGAGTTTCAAAACAGTTATGTTGACAGTTATGTATCAAAATGTTCTCCACTAAACTCTGTCTTCCCAAAGGATTATTTCCTTAGGTGTGCAAGTAACTTTTTTTCCTTGGGAACTGTTGCTTGCTTTTTGTTGTGTGGTGTTTTTTTTTTTTATATAAATATGCATCTGTTGACAGTCATGCATAATGTAAGTTGCACAAAATCTTCAAAGTTTAGTGGTGTATCGACTTACATTCCTTTGGAAATAGTATCTAATGTTGTTTAGTTCTCCAGTAACAGTCTTTAAAAATTTGAAATGTTTTTGGGGCTTTTTGTTTGGGTTGTTTTTTTTTTTCCTTTTCCCCTCCATCTTTGAGGCAACAGAAAATATTGAAATGAATCTCTTTGAAACAGTAACATGTATCATAAAGGCCTGCAAAACTTTAAGTACTAGAATGTAAGCTTCTTTAACATTCCTTTTAACATTCCATTTAACATTACTTTGGGGGTGGCAGAGCCCTGGCACAGGCTGCCCAGAGAGGTGGGGGAGTCTCCGACTCTGGAGACATTCCAAACCCGCCTGGACGCGTTCCTGTGCCACCTGCTGTAGGTGACCCTGCTCTGGCAGGGGGTTGGACTAGGTGATCTCTAGAGGTCCAACCCTATGATTCTGTCATTCCTGAGATTCAGAAGTGTCATTAATTTTATCTCTTCATTTGATAGTTATGGGAACAGCTGTAACTGAAGTACTCGGTGTTACTAGTTAGCATGCATGTGTTATACAGCTAATTAAGTTCCATGAAATCGCAATACTTTTTGACTGATGATATTTTGTGATACTGCAGCCTGCCATGAGAATGTTTCTTAGCATTTCTTGAAAGAGCATGTCAAAGTTCCATGATAAATTTAAAAAAACCCCAAATTCCCCCAAAACAATACAATCCCGTTTGCAAATTTTTCAGTACTGCTTGTATGTACAAGTTAAACACTGACTTATTTGGAAGTGTGTCTGTTGTATTTCTTGGCATAAAATCATACAGTCATATATATTATACTCTCATATAGAAATAAATTCACCTGTGATAAAATTAAATAAGTTATTGGTGAGGCTAGAGTTTCAAAAGCTGTAATTGCGGTGTTTTCATACAAATAATGAAAAATATTTTTCAGTTAATTAATGATCACGTTAAATCCTTACACACCAGGAAAAACAAAAAATCCCCTAAAATCAAAAAAACCAGCTCCACACGTGGAAATTATTTTTGTAAGTTAAACAGGTAAAGGCATGGATTTTCTGATTGTCAGTGGAAAAGGCTGACTTTAGAAGTGTGGAGTTAAATATTGCACTGGTTTTTATACACACTTATCCAGTACTTAACTTAATGCAGAATATTGCTTGAGTCATTGGGCTCTAATAGTTTTTCTTAATAGGTGAATATAATAGGTGTTATTTGCAGAACTGTGCAGTGATTTGGAAAATTGCATACTCTGTCTTTAAGAAAATGATGTTTTGAAATGCTCTTCAGGATTGAGGTAGAGAATAAGAATTATTTTAGTTTTAGGGAATAAAGTTTGTTTTCTAAGTTGCAGGAAAATGTGGGTTTGCTGGTTTTGTTTTTTCCTTGATCTTGTAGCTTTTTGATCAGATGTCATTCAGTAACTCAAGTTTGCTTTCTTTTGTCCAGGGGAAGAGTTTCAGAGAATTGAATTTGGTGTCAATGAAGTTATTGAGGCACAGTCATCTGTACTAAATAACACCGACTACAGTATTTCAAGTACTCTGAATCCTCAGGCTCCAGAATTCATTCTCAGCTGTGCACCTGCTCAGAAAACCCCTGGTGATAGTCTCAGTGGAACAAACTACAACTCTATTGACTGCCAGTTCACTGACCCAACCCTCGCCTTGGACAGTGGTTCTAACACTGAAAATGATGGTTTGTCTGGAGGCCTTGGACAAAGGGAGCGTAAAAAGAAGAAAAAACGACCGCCTGGATACTACAGTTACTTGGAAGATGTCAGTGATGGCATCGCTCCCACAGAAGCTCTTGTAAATGGCCATGCAAATTCATCGGGACTGAACAGTATAAGCACGGAGGATACGGAACTGACAGGAGACATACCCTCTCTGGCCACACCAAGGACTTGCAACAGCCCGGACAATTCTGTGGACTTCGTTAACGAAGCTGTCTCTGATGATTCTGTTTCTAGCGCACTAGACAATACCAGGACTGCAGGGCAGCCTGAGGTATGCCGTGTTACTAATTCTGAACAGTTTTGCATCCCCTCAGAGACTGGCAGAGATAGCCCTTTAAGGACAGCTGTTGTACAGTCTTATGCTGGTACTGATACTACTGAAAATCTTGGCGTTACTAATGGACAAACACTTGAATCCTCTGGTGAGGACACAGCTGCCAATGGGGTAGAATTGCACACTGTGGAAAGCACTGACTCAGACCAAGCTAAGCCTGAGGAAGCTTCACCTACTACTGAGGCAACAGTCCCGGTTGCAGGATCAGTACCCGTTAATCAGCCTGCAAAATCGTGGGCTAGTCTTTTTCACAATTCCAAGCCCTCTGCTTCCACATCTGTGGTCTATGTTGAGACTAAGTATACCCCTCCTGCCACATCTACTCTGGTCCCTGAAAAACAGGTTGAAGTCAAAGAGGGACCTGTTCCAGTTTCAGAGGATCCCGTAGCCATAAAGATTGCAGGTATAGTTAATACACACAAGTGGATGTCACGCTGGAAGGGTATTAACTCTGCTTGTAAACAGGAGCGTGCAAGGTCGATAGAGAAGGTTCCTCTGTTAATGTTCTTAATAAGATGACTGTTCAAACTCTGCTGTGAAAGATGTAATTTAAATAAGCTAGTTTTGTGTCCCCCTGAGTAAACATTCCACTGAGACGTTACCATGTCGTCATCCCAGATACTACTTGTCAAACAATATGTTTAAGTGATCTGTGATTTTTAAAATAGGCTGCATTCACCTGTGTGCTACTGTAGTAGGGAGAACATGTTCAAAAAGTTTGTTCTGAAAGTGGTGTGTTATATTACCCAGTATTTATAATCTTGTAATGCATTCCTTTACAATAAGAGAAAGTATTAATATATTTGCGCCGAAGTAGCTGAAATTCCTCGACACTTACAGTAGCTTACGTGTTACACCTAAATAGGTCTTGCTTCAGAAATTCTAATGCAGGAAATAGTTTTTTATATTTATTGGTTTGCTATTTTAGAGGGGTGTCTTTCAAATTTTGAAGAATTATCCTTGACAGTTCTAAACAATACTATTTTATTCAGAAACAATGTTAGCTATTGCCTGTTAAAGAATAACCATAAGAAGCTGTCCAGAGGGTACATCAGGAAAGGCAATGCGTGATGCAAAGCCTTTGACCATTGGTCCTGTCATATTTGTGGCTCTAATGAGAAATGCTAGAATATGCATGAGATCATTTTTGCAGGTTCAGTCAGAGAACATGAAGAAAAAAATCCAGTTGGTTGCATTTTGTCACTGACTCATGAGTGCCGGAACAAAAATAATTATTTTAAATTTGTGAAATAGTCTGTATGTAAAATGCTTGGCAAAATCCCACTATTTATGCTGCAAGCTAATTCACAAGTGCAACAGTGTTCTGTGCGACAGCTTCAACTTAAAGTTTTCTAACTAGAAGCTGACCTGGAGATTTCTATTCAGAATACCGAGAAGTATACGCTTGCCTCTCATCCCCTCCTTACTCAGTAGCAGTGTAATTACTTTAAAGTGTCTGTTGAGAGGAAAGCTGTCAGAATAATTTCTGTTTCCATGTATTTTTCACTTAGGTGTCACAAACGCAGTTGACTTGCTAAAAAAATGGGTATAAGCAGGTGATTATGCTTTGCCTGAACACATACATGTGCAGTATGTTACACCCTTAAAATCTTGAGCTATCATCTGGTAATGAATTTTAACATAAAACTATTTTGTGACAACCGTAAAGCTAGAACTGCTTGCCATAGATGAAAAAGGTTTTTTGTCTCATCTAAGTTGCTTCATCTTTAAGTTAACTTTCTAGACTTCTACTACTTCTGTTCTGGTTTTTTGCCACCAGGTGGGAGCAGAGCTTTTAATTTTGTCTTTAACATATTAAAATAGCAATACAATTTTTCTACGGTTTTCTTCTGCACCTTCACTATTAGCTAGCTGTTTTTGCAGGGGAATAATCTGAGCATAGATCCTTTTCCAGTGAAAAGGAATCGATCTTCTTACTGCAGCTGATATAGGTAGGAGTTAAATTGCTGCAATTCCTGTAATTCATATATGCACTACTGTTACTGGTATAGAACGTTTACTTGAAAATCTAGATGCCACGTAATCCGTGCTTTGCTCTGTGGAAAAGGTGACTTTGTTCATTGTCTGTTCTTTTTTTATAACATTCTCTGTCCTGTTTGAGAAATGGGTATGTTCGTGCTTTGTTCGTACACCTGCACTCAAAACCATGTTACGTGAGTGACAGTTTATGATTTCCAGACAGATCATTTGCTCCATCCCATACGTATTTCACTTCAAGTCTTCTGCCTAGGTTAATGTTGTTGTATAAGGGTATATAGCAATTGTGTATGTTTTTCATAGGTAGCTGCTGATTGCGTTCTCTGTTGTATTTGATGGGAATTCACTAGTTTCAGCTCATGCCAGTGGCAATGGGTTTTTGACCACAAGTGCCATAGGGTGCTGAACACAGGTAAAATCTAGACCTATGGTACCTTGACTTCAGCAAGTGAAATCAGGAAATCTCCTGACTTAATGTCCCTTCTGTACAGTTTTTATTTAGAGCAGGTGCTCGGGACACAAGAAGATAGGTTACTTTTCCAGGAACAAATTGCTGGCTTGTGCCTTAATTTCACCATTTATTACAAGGGAGGTTAATGGTTCACAGGCACCTTCAAGACAGTTTAATGCTACTTGAGTCAACCTGCAAATGTCTGGTTTCTTAGTCCTCAAATGTAAATGAAGCTGCACAAGATAAGGAGCTGAACATCAGGACTAGAAAATAAATAAACCGGACAGTTTGCATGTTAATTTTGATGAGTAAAAAGTACTGAAGAGTTAATTTTGTTGAGTGGCTAAGGTCAGAAGTTCTACTGACAACACTAGTGAACGAGTTAAAAGAACTTCTGAAGCGAACTATGAACCACTGATGTTTATTTGGCAAAACTGCAGGCAGATAACATCAGAATGGTGAAGCAGTACAGGTATGTCACTTGCATATTTAGAAAGGGAGAGACGTACTAATTATACATGTTAGCCTCAATTAGATGCTAGGACAAACATTTTAATAATTCTTCTGTAAGGGTTCATAAGGCTATAAATTGTCCATATTTGTGAAGAAAAACCCGATTTTGGGCGTCTCTTGCTAGGTTTCACTGTTACTACCTTCTGATGCGTAACTTGATGATAGTTACTAATGCATGATATAGCATTCTAAATGAGCTAGGGAAATACGTGATAGGAAAACTAGCTATTTTCTGAGTAGTCTTTTAACTATTCTTGGTAACTTCAGGAAAAATTTCAATGGGAGAATCTAAAAAGATTTTCTGAATCATGTTTTCTTGCAGTGTTTTTGTTGGAGATGATGGAATTAACAACGCACGTAGAATTTGTTTACAGCAGGCAGAATTTCAGATGAATTGAAGAACACAAACATTTAAGATCTGACTAAATCTGGAATAATTTTAAATTAGAAGGAGAGGAATCCAGTAAATGCAAGTATGGAAGGCTACACCAGAACAGAAATCAAATGCAAGCGTACAGTATGAAGAACAAATGGTTGGTAATAGTATGAGAGAATAGAAGGATCTGGAAGTTCTAGGGAGTTGATAAATGTCCTTAGTAAAGCTGAAGAAGATGAAGTTTGGGTTTTTTTTTTTCTAGTGTGTGTTAATACCAGTTTACATGGAAAAGATGGAAGGTAACTATAATTCTGTTGTTGCTGTTCAAGACTTGAGGAAAATGCCAGTCTTTGGGCATTACTTCTAAGGAAGATGTAATAGCACAGCAGCAAAACCAAGTAAGATTTGAAAACCATATTTTTAGGCAAACATGGAAAATTTGGATTTACATTCTCTCAGATGAGATTGTTGGAGTGATCGTGGATGTAACTTCGCAAACGTAAAACAAATTCATAAAGAAGATGCCGATTCACTGCTCTCCCAAGACTGTACTGAACAAGAGAAGAATTACTTAGTTTAATTTGTAACAAAGCTGTTTCAATGTTAAATGGTAGAAAATTTTTTTTTTATTGATAAATGTAGGTACGCACTATAGACGTAACTGTGGAATGGAGGAATGCAAGGTTTGGGGTTTTTTATAAACAGCTTCAGAAATTTAGCCTCTTGTACTATCAGACCGCATTCTTGCAGAAAGTGATTCTGTGTAAGCTTATCCCGCAGTGCTGTCCTGGCATTTTTCGTCGTTGTGCACATTTGAAGAAAGATCTGACTGACACACATAATATTTGCCGAATAATGGTCTCAAGCTAAGCATTAAATTGCGAACTGGTAGCACGGGTCTCTTCAGCGTAGAGACCACATCCACATGGTTTCTCTTTCATTAAACTTTAGACTTGCATTGATTAGAGAATTACCTTTTTATTTTTTTCTATTTTTTTATTTAAAATTTGATAGGTGTTTGTAATAACACCATCGGGTGAATGAACTTTAGCAAAATGTTTTTCTGTGTACCAACAGAAATGTCTAAACGTGCTAGTACTGTTCTAGATATGTTTTCAAATCAAGGCCACGTTTCACAAGTCAGTATCCACCATAGGGGATGTGAATTCTTTCTGGTTAGTGACATGTGCTTTATAACAGGGTTTGAAGTTTTAAGAAAGTTTTCTCACGGTTGGAAGTGTAATTTTCTTCTGATACTCTTGTAAAAGGTCTTCTAATTATTGTGTAAATGTGGGGTGCGAGATGAAAATGTGGTATTAAATGTAACTGCTGTACACTAAAATAATTCTTCATGTTAAAAGAAACAAAACGGACTGTAACTGCTTTAGACGACGTTTATGAAGCAGTTTTATGACCACAAGAGGATGCTAAAGGTCCTAATAATATTACTATTTAGTATGGTGCAAAAATGGAGGAAAATACAGTTAAAGTAAGACCTCATTGATAGACATTAAAAATAAATACTTTCATTTTTTATGTTAATTTTCAGCAGCGCTTAGTTATATTAACAGAAAGATTGTATGCGTGCACAACATGTTTCAGACTTTGCTGCGTTAACAATATATTCTGCAATACTTGAACATTAGTAATTTGATAACAAATATATTTCAACGCTAGGTACTAACATCTTCCCTTTTACGTCTTTTTTTGCTGTCTGCCCTTTCAAGTGTCAGGCTCTTTATGTAACAGAGGACTGATTTAAATAAGTTCTATTTCTTGGCATGTTTTTACTTGGTTAGAACTGGTGATGTCAGCAGGGAATATGATCTTATAGGTAAAGAGATAGTTTGGAAGTAGAAGGATGTGGATTTTTGTTTGCAGTTCTGGCACCGTGCCTCTGCTTTTCCACCTTTGTCCTGTTGTTTTGTCTGTTTAGATAGTCCTTCTAGTGAATAGCTCAAGCTCTTCAAGTTTATGCAGTGTAGCATATAAGGACTTTAGAGGCCCTCACGTTTATTATAAAAATAAATAACCCCCTTGGTAGACAATTGCTATATTTATTTGCATTTTTTATTCTGTCTTGTATACGTCTCGTCGTTATTTTGCAAATTTAAAATATAGCAAATCCAATATTTTCCTTCAACAGTTTTTATTTAGGTACCTAAATAACAGGTCAGACTTCCTGGAAAAACTCCCCCTGTTGCACTCTGTTTCATAACTGAGACAGACTTATTTATGTGCAGTGGTTTCTAATTTTTAAACTTGGGCCATTGCTGAAGTTTTTGAAAGTAGGAAACCAACCAGTAGGCATTATATTATGTAAGCCTGTTACCTCCTAGATTTTTTGAAGTATTAAACCAGTAAATGAAACATACTGATCAGAAGCCCACGTTAACATCTGACTGTCCTGTTTGCATTGAGATATTTTTGTTGATAGTGTATGTTGAAACTTGTAAACTGAGACTGCTGTGTCAGCTTCACCTCTCTTCAAAGCAGAAGAATTTGGGAAATACTTGGTAAAATTGGTGGCAAGAGATGGGAGCTAGTGGGATTTTATGTCTATATATGTATCTATATATGTATGTAAAAGTATCTGGCCTTAGGAAAACAAAAATAAAAACAAATAGGTCTTCTCAGTTTTCAAATGACAATGATTAGTTTTTGTACCAGTGTCCTCCTGACCCAAATTCCAGGGTGTCTTCGGTTGAAGAAATATGTCTCATTTGAAACACGAGCAGTGTTTAAATGGAGCGAAAATTATTTGCTCAAGTTGCTGGGGATCTTGTTAATTGATTTGAATTATTTTGTAACGTGTCAACAAATCCTTGTTTTGATGGCTAGCATGTGTGTTTTGTTGATACTCAATTTACTATTTCTTATTCTGCAGAAATACTGGAAAATGTAAGACTAATACATAAACCAGTGTCTTTGCAACCGCGAGGGCTGATCAACAAAGGAAACTGGTGCTACATCAATGCTGTATCCTTACCTTGGAAAAAATTAATACACTTAAGTTAAAAATTTTATATTATATCTGTCAAAGTTTTTCTGGATTATTCTGGTAAGTATTTTATAAAAGTGTTTGTCTTCCCGTATCCTACTAATGTGGTTAAAATATTTAAGGAGAGCATCTGGAAATCCAAGGGTATTGTGGATCATCGAACCTTGTGTCCAGGGCTCTCCTGCAGTTGGCTGTACAATCCTGTTTGCAGTTTGTCTCTGTTACCTCTGTCAAAATATTTCACTTTAACTTTCTCATGACTGAAAACCTCCTTGTAATTTCTGGGGATGTTTACTCATCACTCTGTGCGTCACCTTAAGTAGTTATTTCTCTTTTGTACTTGAAGTAACTGTTGTTACTCTTAGGCTTTGTTGTGGCAGTTTGGGAAGTGGATTGTTTGGTTTTCTGTTGGGTAGGCTGTTGCTATCGTATCGTCCATGTAAAGGCACTGTTTAAAATCATCCTCTAACAACGGGATGGAAGATTAGCTCACTCTTGATGTATTAGAATTGTATTCCCTTGCAAAAAAAACTTTTAACGTGGGTGACAAATCTTCCTTCTTCAGTACTGTATTATGATAGTGTTATTAATAATATCTTTGTTATTAATATATATCTCCTGTGTTAGCAATGGCTGACTGCGAGTGACAATTAGGATACTTTGACTGCTATTGAAAAATATTAAGACCAATTTCGAGAGTGATTATTGCAGAACCTAGTAACCTACTTGCAGACCAGCAATTGTGCTTTAAATGGCAGCTTTTTTCTTACATAGCCAGTTCTGCACTCCTCTGATTGTATGTATTGGCTCCCATTTTTTCAGTCTTAAAATGTTGCGTGGGAATTTGTTAATCAATTTCTGCACTCTCTAGGGAATATATCTCTCTAGCTGTTGAGTTTGTTGCCTTTTTTGTCATTCCTTGCCCCGCCAGTCTTTTAATAGATTTCTGTTGTTTACTGTTCTCACCACGTAGCATGGATTTTGATGTTTTTAAAGTACTTTCTTCCAACACACACGGTAGTCTCACTGGTTGCTTGAAACTCCTCTTTACACTGGAGAGTGCTTGGCATGACGGTGGGTTGGGTTGGATTGGTTATGGGGGTGAATCATCACCTTTAACTTGAAGTCTGTCAGCTGGCTTCTGCCATTCTTTTCTGAAAACATGTTACAGATTATCACTTGCCAAATCTGAAGTTGTTAATTTTCTAAAGTCTTTCCTATGAAAGTTCTTTTCCTCTCCTGTTCCTACAGTAAATGTTTCCTTCCTCTCTAATTAAAGCTTTTGACGTTATTAAAATGTCAGTGAAATCATTGCATGTTAAAAGATGCCGAGGATTTTTTGTGTACCTTCTGTACATTATTAGTTAACGTTGTGATAAAAGTCCATCCACCTCTTCCAGTGTAGTTATTGGATTGGTCTACATAATAAAGAGTTAGCTTTGTTTTGCATATAATTTTAAATATAATTGAATATTTGGTTAATATGCAGATTACATTTTCTGAATATTTCCTTAATGCCACTGCGTAGACCCTGCAGGCCTTGGTTGCTTGCCCTCCAATGTATCATTTAATGAAGTCCATTCCAATTTATTCAAAGTCACAGCGGCCGTGTACCTCAACACCAATGCTAGACAGTTTGTAAGTAGCTTTTTAAAAAAAAAAAAA
>VXBH01001680.1:62115-82147 GCA_013400035.1 Rynchops niger
AAAAAAATCTGTCATCTGACTAAGCTCGTTCAGAAATCTCTAACAAATGATTCTTTACCGCAATTGTTGAAAGCTGATAAGTATTCAGAAGTCTTTTTTTGTGTGTTTTTTTTTTTTGGGTGATGACATGGCTTTTATAATGAACTTGGTATTACACAACTGCTTGACTAGTCAAGGAAGATATTTCCTGTTGCCTGAGGAATATCACTTTTAAATTGCGTTTAATATGCAAAAATGAACCATGAGAGCTGCTAGAGCTAACCTAACACCTTGGTTTCATTAGCAGTGATTGGGTTAATTTTTATGTCTGAACTTTATGCAGACTGCATTAAGATAGTCTTTGATCTTTTTTTTTTTTTTTTTTTTTCCTGGCAGTCAGTAATGACGATCAAATTTTATTATTTGTCCTTCTGAGTCTTAACTTGCTGCTCATGTCTAGTTGTTCCTTCCATTCTGTTTCAGTGTTCGTTTAATGAATGAGTTCACTAATATGCCTGTACCTCCTAAAGCAAAACAAGGTGAGTGGGAATAGGGGGAGAAAAGTCTTAAGATCATGGTAAGAAGGCTTTGGGGTAAGGATCTGCATTGTATGATGTACTTAAGACCTTTAAATACTAGTGCTTGATCCCCTTTGTGGCTCTTTGGACTCCAAAGACACTCTTTGGAGTTTCTTGATATATTAAAAAATTTGCTGTTGCTTTTCTGTCAGTGCTACGCTTTTTCTTATTGGTCATTGACGTCAAAAAGTCATAGGTGTTGCAGCGTACATTTTTTTTTCCTTCTGTTTGGTAGACCAGATGTACAAATGCAATTAAGAATAGTTTTTGTTGAACATTAGCTTCGTTGTTAAGATGCCTTCTAAGAACATGCCCTTTATAACAAAATCATTTGATAATCACTGTATTTTACTTTGTTTCCTTCCTTACGTATTTTCATCTGTTTGGTTTATCAACTTGCTCGATTATATTCGTAACTTGCTCATTCATTCGGAACAAAATGGGGCTGTAATAGCTCTCTTTAGCAGTTAGAGATTGCCTGCAGGCGTGTTATCGGGGCTTTTAATGCCTCCCCCATCCTGTGCACTATTTCCATGTGAAAACTTTATGGGCGTATGGTTCTTGCTAATACATGGTTATGATAAACGATGATTATGTAGCGAGGAATAGAGTATTTTTTTTAATGCAAATAAATTATCTTGTAGGCTTCATTTTTTTTTTTTTAATGTCTAAACCAAATCTGTTGTATTACAAACTTATAGAAATAAAAAACAGTTTCAGGAATGTGTTTATGTAACGTTACAAGAAAATATCACGAGGAGCTGGTTGTTCCAGTGATTTCCAAACAGTTCAGACATTTCTGTGGTTTGCTGCTTAAGTTTTGTTTCTGTAAAACAAATCTTACTGTCTTATGCAACTTATTATACTTCTAGGTCATTTTATTGTATCGTGTGGTTTTTAAATGTAGTTTTGGAGGCCTTGTATTGCCATTAGAACATTCTGTCAAACTGTATCTTGTTTGTGTTTTGGTTTTTTCTGCAGTGAGGAAAAGTGATGTGTTAGAATTATAAATACATAAAAGATTTAAGGAAGTGTTCTTTGAATACAAAAGAATTAAAAAATGTAAATAGAACTAGAATTGTTCTTTTATGATGGCTGTGGATAATCTTGTTAATCTTCAGAGTGTTGACTATAAAAAGAGAGTGCTAACTACTCCAGACCATCTGTAAGTCTATGTAGGGTGATGTAAGATGTTTAAAAAAAAAAAAACCAAACCCAAACATTTACAGGTACTGAGCTTAAGTCACGAAACTTATAATAAAACTATTAAGAACAAAATAATTTTAGATTCCAAAATCTAGTGACATGTGAACAGAAGGTTAAGGTATAATGTAGAAAAAGTTATATATTGTTATTTATATGTACTTCTCTTTGCCTTGCAGCTTTAGGCGATAAAATCGTGAGAGACATCCGACCAGGAGCTGCCTTTGAACCTACGTACATTTATAGACTTTTGACAGTTATAAAGTCAAGTCTGTCGGAAAAGGTGTGACTTAAAAATCTCAGGCTTTTGTAATTGCATTGCAAGTCAGTCACTATTGTTAAAACAACGTGAAGTAATATATCAGGTTCTGGGCCTAAATATTACTAAAATCGACTAGTTGGTAGTTCATTATAATGAAGCTAGACTGTCCTGGGACTTCAATTATAGGAAGGTGTTAATTGTAAGTTTGGTGGTTTGATATGCCAGATTAATGAAGAAATTAGTATTGGAATGGAACATCTCTTTTTTGTATAAAGAAGATGCCTATTAATTTATATTTAAGAAATGAGCAGTTTTGTTCATTTCTGCTTGGGATTCAGCTTGGAATGGTTGAGCGTTCACGGAGACTTCAAAAAAAGATAATGGTTCAGACCATCTTTTGATTTGGCCTCCGTTTGATAGCAACTTTCAATACTACTTCTAAAAGAAATAGCAAAAAAAATAATTAACCAACTCGCATGTTAAATCAAATTTGTGTTGAAAAGAATACAGAAATTCTTGTATCCAGGTCAAGTTTACGTGGGTACTTGCTGTTGGTGGTAGGTTCCCAATTAATGTCTAGGTTCTTTTTGAACCGGTTAAAAATGAAGGGTTGTTAAAGTAGAATTTAAATGTTATTTGACTTTACAACTCAGAGTAGTTGATAAATCAGCTAAATTAATAGGAGAAAGCTATTCAGTGTTCTATGTTGTGAACCTTCTGTTAAAATGAAGATGGGACAATTCCATATAATCATTAAAAAAAAAAAAAAAACATTTTATTCAGGGCAGGCAAGAGGATGCTGAAGAATACTTGGGATTTATCCTCAATGGACTACATGAAGAAATGCTGACCCTAAAGAAACTTCTCTCTCCACATAATGAAAGTTAGTGGGCTTTTTTATGGTAGCAAACTTAATTTCTTTCAAATACGTTCCTTTTTTGGTGACGATTCTGTAATACAGAGCAATGTTTGGAGTAGATGTTGAGATAGGGATAGAATGCCATGTTTTATGGGTCTCAAAGATTTTTTTTTTTAATCTATTTTTAAATGTCTGTTCAAAGGATAAAATTAGTCCATGCTGTCCAGCTTACAAATGATCTGAAGTGTTACTGGGTGTTTGGAAAAGCATTATCATTCTGTAAATACAGTGAATGGCAACAGTAATGTCATATGCCCCAGTCCTCCTAAACAACAAATTTCTGTATTACAGATTTTTACCGAGCTCAACTGAGCATTATTTAAGGCTAATTCAAATTGAATAGTCTTGTCTTGAGCATGGGTATGTTTGTCTGCCATTCATAATACCTGCAATGTCACTTGTTTACTGGGGGTTTGGCTCTCTCCGTGGTAGTTCAAAAATACATCAGTCTGTGTTTTCACTGATCTTCAAAAAACGATTTTAATCAACAGTGGTTTAAAGTGCAAACTTCTCGGCTAATGGCTAATTGATATCTAATATAAACCAGAACATATTAAATGACTTTAAAATTCTTCTTGACAAAGCTGGAGAAAAATTTTATTTGGAAGAAGTATTAACAATTTGTATGCAGACTAAAATGCCGTTTTAGTTTAGAGTGGCTTTATGTTTGGGTCCCCTATGAAAAATGAAACAGAACACTGTTAGTCTTAGCTGAGTATTAGCCAAGTATATAATTAAGATCACTAGTTATCCAATTTCTCTTTAGTAGGGTAAATTTTTTATGTTACAAAATGATCATTCCATATTTTGTTCTTTAGCTGTGTGCAGTTTATAGCCTCCTGACTTTGGCACTTGCAAAGAAAATATTTGCTAAGCCTTGGGTTGCCTGTAAAATACCCATGCAGAAAAGGAGTTGCATTTAATAATGGCATAATTATGTTTCCAGAATAACACTTGACTTTCTAATTTTCTACCCCACAAAATTACTACTAAAAATATATCAAACTTTGCTAGAAAACTACATCTGTTTACATACAGTCATCAGTGAGCTGCATTCTGTTAATACATGGATGTGTCCAACTACGAGTGAGCTTGGAATATATTTGTTCTCATTTACTTTCTCAAATCTATGAAGACGTTTTATCCTCTGAAAATTATTTGTATTGGTTTTTTTTTTTCTTTCAAATTCTGTATCTGTGTACATGTTTTATTTGTCAAAAAAAGCCCCAAACAAACCACAATGCTTTTTTCTGCTTCGCTTTAAGAATTCTCAGTGTCCAATGGCCCTGAAGCTCAGACCTTTCACGAAGATGAGGAACAAGATGACCAAGGGGAAGGCAGTGAGGATGAGTGGGAGCAAGTGGGACCTCGCAACAAATCATCAGTCACTCGACAGGCTGACTTTGTTCAGACTCCAATTACTGATATTTTTGGTGGTCATATAAGGTACAGTATTTTTTCTTATTTTTGTTGAGACCGTAGGCTGCTTTGGCTTTACAGATAACTCTTTCCTCTGCTTTGCTTTCTATATTTTTCACCATTATTTCGATAGTTGGATAGAAGAGACTGTTACACAGTTTGTTCAGGCCAGGAGAGATGAAGACTTCTACCATGAAGCATGTTACACAAGAGAGGGTTCAGGACATGGCCCAGAACGGCCAAAAGATTGATCAATGATCAAATGATTCTATGACTTACTGTGGAGTCTGAATCTCTTTAAGTGTCTTTAAAGAACAGACTGCTTAGAGAAGAAAAGCCCTCAATTGCGTATAAGGGAGTTTGAACTATGTGTGCTTTGTATATTTATATTAATGTCTAAGAATTCCAAAGAACTTTATAGAGCTACCTAATTTTTGTGACCTCTAAGGAGTCTTGACTCATTTTGTAAATAAAAATACTAAGGGATACCGAGACTTGCTAATATTTAAATCTGGTCAGTAAAAGAATGAAATAAAATGAGAAATTGCAGACATTTGGTTATTTAGACGCTTATGCTTCTCAAAGGCAGGAAAGTTAAGTGTAATCCTTAAAAAATAAAATGGTAAAGACGAAAAGTTTAGAAAATGTAAATTACTACAAGATGTTACAGGAAGGAAGGGAATGTGGGACGTTACTTATGTTCAGGTCTGATACCGGATGAAGGCAGAAAGCAGATACTGAAAGAATATTTTTTGGGAAGGAAGCCTCATGATTTGTTTGGAGAAATGTATAATTTAAAATGAAAGCAAGGTAAACACTTGCTAAAAACATACTCCAAAACAAAAATGCCAGACTTGAGGAATTATTTTTAAATTGGAGACAGACACTTAATTGCCGGTGTTTGACTCCCTGTGTTGCCAGGTATTCAGTCCAGAGGTGTGAATAATGTGGGCTGCTGCCTCCTGCCTCTGAAACGCACTGCAATTATTCTTCTGGGACTTGAGTCAGACAACTGGCAAATAAAATGATGTTTTCTATAGAAATTGGCAGACAGGTGTTTGTATGTATTGATGAAATTCCGCGTGGATGGTATGTTCACATACCCAAGGGTGTTGTTAATACCCTTAGTATATTTATCACGGTCAGAATTGTTCAGATCTCTACATGATTCCATTAGTTTTGAAATTAAGAATACTAAGAGAACACAGTCTTCTGTAAAAGTCCACAGAAAATTGACATAAAGAAAAGGTAATACTGAAAAAAGGCAAAAACTTGCGCCGAGCAGCAGAACCACAGGGTCCAATCCCACATCTGTTGTCACCACACCCGTTTTAGTTAGCCTCCAAACTAGGTCACACAATTTACCGCAGAAATAGTATCCTATGTTGTGATGTTGGAAAGCTACATCCTCTGAGGCTGAGGGTGGAGATAGGAAGGATTGAATACAGAATTGCCAGAAGTCCAGTAAATGAAAGCATCAAAAATTGGAAAAATCAAATGGAAGGCAGCTAGGAAAACACGGTTTGAATTGGCATCTTTTGGCTTGGGAAACTTTAGGCTTTCCTCTCAAGGCTTTGTCTGTTAAATGTCTATTTAGGCATAATTGCTTAAAAAAACCCAAAAAGTATTCCTTAAGGAACGTGAAACTTAAATGTGTAAGTATAAAGATACGCAGTTCTATCGGGATCTGGCTGGGTCATGTGCAAGAGTCCCTTTTGACTCGGTTGGTGTGAACTTCAAATATTTGTTATGCAAGCTAGCTCACAAGCCACTTAGAAGTGTGCTAAATGTTTCCGTAAGTAGTACCAACTTTTCCCTTCAAATGCACTGTTATTTCAAAAGAAAATGCATCAACTACATTGTAGTTTTAAGCAGGGTAGCAATGGGTAGTGCCTGTTTTCCTGAAAAAATCTTTACTGTAGAGTTCCTACAGTACCCGAGAAAGGATGCATTTTCCCTCGACCAATTGAAATTTGTAATTATTCTAATAAATTATTTTTTTAATAGAAAATCATAGTCCAGCAAAGGTTTTGCTATCAATTTCTGCATCTCTCTTTGATGAAAATGTTTTGAAGAAATGCTACAATGTAATTTCTAATAATTAAAAAAATAATTCCTTAATGTTAACTTTTCAGAATATTGTCTTGTATTATTAATTAAATCTTTAATACGTGGATTTGCAAGCAGAGTTGTTAGGTTTTTTTCTGTTGATTATTGCCCAAAATAATGGTTAGCTTAAAAAGGGCTTGGGAAGTGTATCCAAAAGCAGCAAGACTTACACAGCGAAGGGTTTGTTTGTCGGAACACTGCGCTTGCCATGTGTTGAAGGTTTTGTCCTTAAATATAGCCAAGGAGGAAGCATTAAACTGAAATAAAGATGCTCCTGTTTTTCATACGCTCTGTTTCCTCTGAAGGATATACGTTTGCCAATATAAAGATGGCATTGGCTTTCTCTCGGTGCTCCAGGGCTTTGCCTGAGTCAAAGGGGCTCTTTTGGTAGGAGTTTACAGGAGTTTACAGGCACGGAACCTGTATGTTAACATTGCGTACACGAGAAGTTTCAGCGTGGCAACATGGATTAGAGCTATGTTAATTACTTTACTGCTTTCAAGCTTTGTAAGGCACTGTAACAAGCGTAACAATATAATAAATGAATGATTTCTTTGGCTGTATAAAACCACATTTTTGTAGCAGCTGGGTCTTTTTAATGTAAGTACTGCTTTAAACATAATAATAATAAAAAAAAACAATTCTTGGGCCGTATTTGGCGGTTTTAAGTTTTCACTGAAGTTTAAGAAAAATGAAAATTGGGAAGAGTCCACTTAGTGCAGTGACGTTGTGGCTGAGGAGAGGGTACGGTCTCATTGCACAAAACAATGATCACCAAGCCAGGCTACTTAAAGGCTGCAACTGAATACGCTTCAAACAGAAATAAAAATAAAAAAACCCAGGAAACATGTTCTCATGCCCTAGGTCGTTACTTCTGCCAGTTTACCGAAAAACTCCCATTTATGTACAAAGGCGTACATGGATAAGGTTTGTCCAGAGAAAATGATGGGAGGAAAAGGAAATACCCGTCCTCGATGGAGCATGGTTTATATTTCCTATGGCAAGATTTAAGCAAACAATTGAAAATCATTGTGAAATCGGGCTTAGTGAAGTGACTACAAAATTTATGTATTTTTATTGGAGCATCTGGAATCAGTTGTAGTTTTTACAGTAGAACACACAGTTAGATAAGCACTAGTATTTTGCACTTCTGAAGACTTGTTGGAAAACATAATTTCAAAACTCTTAACACAAAAAGAGTCTGGAGGTGAACTGTCAAAAACTTCAGTATTTTTCTTTAAACTTTTGATGCTTTTCCAATAACTGTTTGACTTCTTGTGTAAATAAAGCAATTCAAATATAATCCCATTCAGTATGCTCTAAGTGGATGCGAAAGTCATGTAAATTGCAGTAAAGTGGACGCAGGTTGTTGAAACTTAGGCTTAACCTTTGTATTTGTGTGTGTTGTTTTGAATTCACTATAAATTGATAAAGACTTTGATCTGTTTTTACTAGAAGTTTCTATATTGTTGAAAATTACTCTTTATTACGTTCTAACTTCTTGTTTCCATAGATCTGTTGTTTACCAGCAGAGTTCTAAGGAGTCCGCTACGCTGCAACCTTTCTTCACCCTGCAACTGGATATCCAGTCAGACAAGATCCGCACGGTTCAGGATGCGTTGGAAAGTTTGGTGGCAAGGGAGTCTGTCCAGGGTTATACCACAAAAACCAAGCAAGAGGTGTGTTCTCTTGACCCCTTTTTACAGTCAAACACTAGACTTCTTAAAAGGGTTTTTGTGCAGCTCTTGCTTAACACATAGTTACATGAACACTGTAACTTACGTTAACAACAAAAGAGGTACTAACCTTTTCAAAGTGTCCTGCAGCGGTAAAACAAATTACACTTGAACACGTGCACTGAAAGAAAGAGAACTGACTCTCAAACAAAGCCGTGCCCGTAAATAGATAAGTTTTCTGAGTTGGTGTAGTAATTGGTTAGACATTTCAGTGTAGCGTATGTTAAATTAACAGGGTGAACTGTGGTATAATACATAGTAGTATGAGTAAAATAGCTTTGAACTGATCTTAACATACTGATTCCTGGGGTTGACAGATGTTCTTAGTAAAGGGGCAGCTCTTCCGAGTATCATTTGCAAGCACGCTCTAGCTTTAAGAAGAAAACTCTTAGAGCAGAACACTTCCCTGGCTGTCTGTGTGGCTGTCCTCGATGGGTTTTGATTTACACATTTCACTTACAAGTCAAAAATGAAAATATTCTTTGGTGGTAGGCCTGGTTAGAAGCTCGCTAAAACATCTGGTGATCACTGACTTTCTCTCTGAATTAATAGTCTGAAATGTTTCAGTAGCCAGTAACACCTCCGTTCAGCGTCTGTGGCACTGTGTGGTTGACTGGTCTGCTGTACGCAGTCACAAAAAACCCAACTTGTCGGGAATACTATGTTCAGTTGTAGCTCATCAGTTCAAGAAAAATGTTCTTCACAGTTGGAGAATGTCTGGAAAAAAGCAATCAAAGTGAGTGGCAGCATAAAAGTTGTGATGTAAAAGGAACAAATAAGGTAACACTAGGCGTTAGCTGTGGTGCTTGGAGAATTATCCTCGCTGCTTCAAGAGAAGGTTGGAGAAACACTGGTCAGGATTTACACCAATCGTTATGATTGATTGAGAGGGGATGGAGTGGAGGAGCTTTTGAGATCTCCAAGCCCCATGATTCTCTGTCACTTTAAGTACCAAGACGTTTTATTCTGTATTCTCATGCAGCTCTGCAAATTTTTTTATCTTATTTTTCAAATAATATCATACATAATAGTAATAATTGCCATAGAAAAATACTTCCTGGGGAGAAAAACATGCTTTTGGCATTACAGTTTGAGAACTTGTGATACAGGGTAATAAATAAAACTTTTTCCCCGTTAAGGTAGTGCCTTGCTTCTCATGGTGTGCATTAGTGAAGAACATCATCTCTGGTGTGCACGGATCGCTCACATGGAAATTCAGCGTACGCTCTTCATAACTTCTTTCAGCAGGCCAGGCTGGAAAGAGGCTCTTGAGTTGTAGATGTTTTCTCTCGTACTCGATTCTGTATCTGTAAATTTTCTATATACTCCAAGTGAAAATATGGTTAGATAAAGAAAGGATGGTCCATGTTCTTTGAAAAGCTGAAGGTGGAGAGATGAAATTTATCTGCCTTACATTCAGTAGAAATGTTAGAGAACATTTATTTCTCCAGTTGTCTTCCCTGTGAAAGAAACATTTGCAATGCAAGCTCATCATGATTTACCACATAGATTTTTTTGCTGGTCGTTCATTTTTTGGTTTTTATTGCAGATGGTTTTAACTTCTTTACTGACAACCCAGTGTTCAATTATGGGGTTTGGAAGAAACGGGCGTTCAAATTAGGTGCTGGAGGTTTGGTCTGGCTTATATTTTAGAGTCTGAATGGAAATACCAAGTATTCACAATGTCTTTTAGATCTTTTTTTCTAAAGAAATTCAAGTTGAAATAGTTCTTTATTAAAATTGTAGTGAAAACACTGAACACATTGACTGTAGAACAAGCATAGGACTTCTCAAAATAGTAATTCTCAAAACGTATTGCGAAGAAGTATTTAATCTCCATTTTACAGTATGGGAGCTCAGGACTACTGGTAAAGCTAAAAATCATATTATTAAAAATGATTACTGTCTTCTGATTGTTCTAATCTGGATTGTATTCCTTACAAGTTGTGGACTTAAACAACAGATAAGAAAACAATAATCTTCCAAATATATGTGAATGATTTCTCTTAAAGTTTGTTTTTTAATCACTTTGAGCTGACTTTGAATTTTATGTGTGTATGAATATGATCAGGAAATCAGATTTTTGTGCAGTGTTGAAAATAATTAGATGGTTTAAATGAAAGTAGGTGTTTAAAATGGAGCGGCATTTTCTTGCTGTTTATGACTCCATTCCACTTGCTCACTAACATTGGAGGAAAGTTGTTTTGGTTCCTTCTGGTCTTGCAGATCAGTTTGTTACATCTTGAATATTTCAACAGTTGATAGTTGGTGGGTTTAAGGGGATTAATTTTTAACCTCACAGAACTGATTTTCTTTTTTTTTTTTTTTTTATCAGTCATCTCCCTATTTGCAGACCTGCTCATGTTTTCTACCAGAAGGGAAGACTCTTGAGTAGCAAACTAGCCTCATTTACTTTCCCAGGTTACCTTCCACATACTCCTTAGAAGGAGCCTTCACATCCCCTGGAGTTCTCAAACTGCTCCTTGAGGATCTTACAAATATTTTCTTGGGACTCCGACTCCTGTTTTCTAAACAAACTGTGATGGCACTTTTAGCTGGTGGCGTTGCTGCCCCTTCACACAGTCAGGACAGCAGAACACGTGCCTGTTCCTCAGCTGCTGCTCTTCAGTCTGGCACTGGAAGAGGAAACTGCCTTGATCTGTGGTTTGAGCTAATACGGAGCCGTGGAGCAGAGGTGCTGAGGTGCACACATGTGTTCCCAGATGCCAGCTCAGTTACTGAGGATGGAGAATGGCAACTGCCAGAAAAGCACTGCAGCGACATTCTTCAGCATCCTCTGTTCCTGGGCTTGGCTGGGAGCTATTAAGTGCTTTTTGCACAAAACTCTGAATTCAAAGACTTCAGATTTGAGATTTAGAAGAGTCAATACAGGAAAATCTTGAGGTAGTAGTAAAGCCTCTCTGGATTTGCTCCTTAAAAGCAGAAGCTGTTCCACACTAAGATGCGTGGAAGATGCATCCTCTCATGAGTTGACAAGTCTTAGGAGTTGTGTGAACCTCATGTTGTCACCTTTGCTTTGAGTTTGCCTTGTAGCTTCTTATTCTGCATGTTATTTCCTGGAAATTGAGGAGGTGGGTACCAGCAGGCACGTACCTGTTGAATGGAAAAGAACAGGGTCCTGTTTGGCTTCCTGGTTTTGAAAGCAAACAAAACGCAAAAAAAACTTGGCTCAGTGCTCAGTGAAGCTGCTGCTGTTGCCAGGGGTTTGATGGGTTTTGGACACAGAAAGGCACGTTTTGAACCCTTCAGATGCAGGTGAAGTTTTACACAGTTTGTAGAGACTATTTCTGGTTCAAATGTAGAATTACTTCTTGTAAATTGGATCAGCTCAGATACATGAGGAAATCAAGTACCCTGCAAAACTGCGTGCTTCAGCATCCTAGGAGGGTTTACATTTCAAGCTTGGAAAGAGATAATAGTTTTTCCCCGTGAGTTTCTATTCCACACTTAGTAGGTTCTAGTGGAATCCAGCCCTGTATTGAAAAATAATATGCTGATGATTTAGAATAAAGAGATTTTTCTGTATAAAAAAAATTGAGAAAAACCTAAAGCAGTTATTTTCAGAAAGGCTTTTGTGTCATGATTTCTAGGAAAGCAAAACGTAATTGTTCTGCACTTCTGAGTTCAGTTTCAGGATTTTTAGACTAACTTTGCGGATTGTTTGATTATAACTATATAAAAATCAAAAGGTGGGGTTATAACTCATATTTTTCAGTTTTCTTCAGAACCTCTTGAAGAACCCAGCATACCTTTTTAGAAAGAAAAATCTTTAATTACTGATCTCTTTCATAACAGCTGATCATGATGGTTTACTTATTTTTAGGTAGCCTACGTAGCAGCTCACTTGGATTTTCAAGGGACTTCTGGAATGACAAATATCTTATATGCATTATAAGCATATTATGCTTATGCAAAATAACTTTTCAACTGTTGCATGCTCATCTTTTAATATATTAATCATTGTTGTCCCCCCTGAGATTAGGTCTGTATTTTAATGATGCTGTTGTGAGAAGGTGGTTTTTCAACAGTGTTTTAGGATTCTCTTGGTGAGAAGTGGGGAATAAAGATGGTACCAGTTAAAACTGCAGAAGTCCAGTGTAGAAACTAGTATTTCAGTGGTGAATTCCAAGGTATGCTCAGGGCACTCTTAAAGGGAAACAGCACTGAAACTTTTTTAGCAGAGTAGATGCGATACTGCTTTTGCATTTCAATCAAGAAATTTCACTGAATGCTCCAGAAATACTAACATAAATGTAGATGCAGGTGTTTACAGCAAAATCTTTATTTTTGGTAGTTTTTCTTTGTTTCATAGGGATTCTTTTTTGATTATAGTTAATTTTACCTATTGCAAATTAAGAAGTGATTTGGATTAGTTCTTATTTTTCCTTCTATTCATCTTTTTGTAAAAAGATGTCAGCTCTTAGAAATGAAAATGGCTTTTCAAAGGCTTTTGCGTCAGGTACTGAGCTGTGGTGCTGTTGTCTTCTGGAGTTCGGAGTTCTCTGAAATCAGCAGCATGTGTTACAAGTTATTAACCTTTGATTAGAGTATAATAGCTTGCTGAGAATTGTTCATCACTAAACTGTTATGAAGAGTTGTTCCTGGAAGATCTCCAGTAAGGTGGTTTTAGTACTGCAGTACCTAAATATGTGTGCTTATTCTAAGGCATTAAATTCTACTAAAGCATTGAGTTCTCCTTTAAGACAGCACTTTGGTTGAAGACCCAGTGTGCTTTAAGCCATAAAGTGCAGTGTTTATCATAGATTAATTTAATAACAACAACAATTCTGTGTTTCTTCTGCTGGTGTATTTAAAATATTTAAAATGAAATACTTACTCCTTGTTTAAAGGAGTAATTTTGAGCAGTTAACAAAAAAATTACAGGCTTTCTTCATCTTTGTTCTGTGTATGTTTTAGGTGGAGATCAGTCGAAGAGTGACACTAGAAGAACTCCCCCCCGTTCTTGTTTTACACCTCAAGCGGTTTGTATATGAGAAAACTGGTGGATGTCAGAAGCTTATCAAGAATATTGAGTACCCTGTTGATCTGGAAATTAGTAAAGGTAAAGATTTTTGAACAGAATTTCCCCCTCTTTAGGGAAAAGATAATGTTGTGTTTCCTAGGGATAGCTGTTTGTGTTTCAGTTTTCTTCCTTGCTCCCAGCTTTGTGCATAACATTTCCTCTCCATTGTTGTCTAGAAACGTAGTAATGTGGGTGAACGCCTTGTATGGGGTTTTTTGGGGGTTGAGGGTTTTTGGTTGAGGTGTTGGGTTGTTTGGGTTTTTTTGTTTTTTTGTTTTTTATAGAAAGAATATATTTGGGTTTCTGGGTTCAATTGTGCCTGGATATGAGATGGGCATCCTTTTTGCAAAGAACATTATGGTGAAAGATCTCAAAAGCTTTGGCACATCTTAGGCATTGGCTTGGCTAAGTAAGAGCTTTCTGCAGATATAAGGAGTACAGTTACAGCCTGCTGAGGGCAGATATTGGAAGTGGTTCTGTTGCATGAGGGGTATGTCCCTATACAAGGTTGTTGCTAAGTAACACTAGATATTTTATCTCGGATTTCATTCAGAGAAGTGGCAATTTATTGTAATAAAGAGTGGCTGATTAAAGGAAACTGGTGTTTTATAGAAAATGCATCCTGAAAGCAGACAAATGAGCTGTAGTTCAGAGGTTGAACAACAAAGTTCTTTCTTTTAACCGATATCTTAAGATATACCGATTTTACAAGGTGTGAAAGCTTGCAGATAATCCAGCATCTGAAGCTGGCCAACTTAAAT
Organism: Rynchops niger; assembly: GCA_013400035.1. Lineage (NCBI taxonomy): Eukaryota > Metazoa > Chordata > Aves > Charadriiformes > Laridae > Rynchops > Rynchops niger. The sequence goes on from VXBH01001680.1 coordinate 76,126, forward strand.
GCATTTTGTTTTGATCTGACAAATGGACTGTTAGCCAGCCAGTTGTTTAAATAGGAAAAAATAAATTAAAAAAAAAAAAAAATCATTCGTGTCTCAGGTGAAATACATACTTTCTCAGACAGTACACTTTTAGTTTACTTAATATTTTATTTTAAAAAATTCTTTAATGAATGGATGTTTGTAGAAATAGTTCAATTTGCCTTGACAAAACTGGTTGTAGTGTGACTTGGAATCTGAAACTGATTTTTGTCGTTGTCTGACAGCCGGAATGCAAGGAAGAGAGATGAATAATCTGACCTTTTCCCTCTTGTCGTCCCCTGTCACCCATGTCCCCAGCCCCTCCTCCCCCTGCTTCATTTTTTTTGGTGGTAGTTTTAAACCTTCCATAAATGTTAGTGTCAGCAAACTGAGTATCAGAACCTTGTCCATTCTTTAAAGGCTGCAGAACGCATTTTAATTAAACTATGGTAGTGTTGGTTTCTCTTAGAACTAATTGATCCCTTTGGAATTGAGTTTCTAAACTTGCTAACTGTTGCCTTTGTGACTTTTTTTCCTCCTCCAGAGCTACTGTCTCCTGGTGTGAAAAGTAAAATTTTTAAAGGCCAAAGAACCTACCGGCTCTTTGCAGGTATTTTATCAATATGCCTCTGGTCCCTCTATTGCAAATACAGATCCTGCGTATAGAATTCTAGAATTCTCAGGAGTTTCCTGGATTATATAAAATAATTTTCTTTAAAATTACACTGAAGTGACTTGTGGGGGTCAGATTCTTCTATTTAGTGATTTTTTGCATATGCGCATGTACACATATATTGCTATGTCTTTATATATCTGCCTGGTCTAGCTTGAAGCTCGTGCAGAACAGAGTTCTGTTACAGACCTGCTCTGAAAAATATCAGCACAAGCTGAAATACAGCTGTAACAGAACTGCACCTAAAACACACCACGTATGCTCAGAATAATGTTTCAAATGTCTTTTGAAATGGCTGTTTGAATCCTGGCTCTGCATCCCTTTGAACCCTCAAGATGAGTATTGCTGGCAGGGTATGAATAGCATATTGTAGGTGGAAAAGTTTAACTTGGAGGAGATGATTTTTGTGTGAGGAAACCATGTTTTTTAAGAGTGTGTGCGATGTATACGAAATATCTAAACTGGTAGTTAAGACTTGGAAGCTCATGTGAGAATTCAGAAGCAGAGTTTTAATATTGAACAAAACAGTCTCTGGGTAGTAATGAATCTCCTGAAGTTTAAAACTCCTCCACAGTTTACGATTTGCACCTGCTTATTTGTGTTGGCGTCGGGAGAATGTAGTAAACTGGAGAACCAGAGGTCTGAACTTCTGCGTCACCAGATCTGTGCCAGTCCTGGTGGCCTTATGTGACTTGGTGGTTTGGATCCAGTTTTGTGACCGCTGAGGTTACAGAAGGAAATAACATACCTGTCTCTTGTGGAAATTAGGAACTGGTTCTGGCAGGGTAATTTTTTTTTTAATTATTTTTTTTTTTTTAATTGATAGTGGGTTTCATGGGACAAGTTTAGACAGTGTATTTAAGGTGGCTCGAATTAAATGTGTTACCGCTGTCATTTTTTCTAACTCCTTCTATGGAGAAGTACAATACTTCAGTCCTCTGTCGGTCTACGACTTCTCATCCACAGAAACTGAGCTTGTTAGATGGGTTTTAAATTACTAAAATAAGCTTTTTAAGAATTAAGTTTCAGATATCATCCAGGATTTGCCTAATTACCAAACAATAAATTTTAGGAAATAAATAATTCAAGTTTAAGCTTCTGTAAAAGAAATATTTCCTGAATTTCGCCAAAATGTATAGATAGTATGTAGTGTATTCTGCCTTAGGTCAAATTACTCTAAAATGTTTATTTTCATAGAAGTGTGAAGGAAATCTGAGTAAGCTGGAAGTGTGTCTCTAGTCTGACAGAGCGTAAACAATTTCATAATTACATACGTCTGCTTTTGTGTCAAAAATGGAAATTCCTTATGTTTTTTCATTTGTTCTTGTTAAGTATATAGTTAAGGCTCACACGTTCCTAGAAGGAGTTAAATGCATCTTAGAATTAGTTACGTAAAAGATCCCTTCCATTTGGAGGCGGTTGCCGAGAGCTCAGCTTTCAGCTTTGAGCTTGGTTTCTGCCAGGAGAGCTGAGACGTCGGCTCTGCAGGACGCTTCTGACTACGGAGGTAGCCGAGGAAAGAAGGCAGTTTGCTTCTCTCTCAGAAGCGGCAGATGAGCAGTTAATCAGAGTGTTCAGCTCGCAGTTTTGTTAAGGAGGGTTACCAAGAACTAATAAACGTGAAACTTGTAGATTGGTACTTCAGTAGAACCTGTTTTCAGACTAAAATTATAGTTAAGACAAAAAGGAAAAACTGATGAGAGGTGGAATAACTAACTGGCTTACGTTTGTAATCAATGCAATCTGAAAAGTCTTGCCTGATTTTTTTTTTAATAGACTAGACTACAGCCTAGCTTTATGAGAATTTTTTTATTTACTTATGTTTTACAAATAGTTTCAATAAAATACTGTTGTCATCAGCAGGCAGGGTGAGTGTGTAGCTCCCAGTCTCTCGCTACATGTGGCAGTACCTGTTGGAAGCTGGGAAGGGCGTGCTGCGCTGTTCCCGATGGCCTTTCTGAGGCAAATCCTTCCCAGAAAATCCTCTGGGAAGCTCTAAAATGCAATTTCATGCTTTTGACTCTGAATTTATTTAAACCTCCTTTTAAAATCATGAGGTTTGGTATGCCGGAGAAACATTACTAATCCTATGTGGCGTGAAATGTAAGCAGGCAAGCACTAAGGATTCTTGCAAAGTCCAGATCTGGAAAACCATCCGCAAACCCATCAGTATGTTATGAGGAAGGCAGTGTGTGACATTTTCTTTTTTCTTTCTTTATTCTCTCAGTGGGTATTTATCTACCTATAGTGTATATGTGCATCATCATTTTCTCTTTGCAGTTGTCTATCATCATGGAAACAGCGCAACTGGTGGCCATTACACTACGGACGTCTTCCAAATTGGTCTGAACGGCTGGTTACGCATCGATGACCAGACAGTCAAAGTGATCAACCAGTACCAGGTGGTGAAGCCGTCTGCAGAGCGCACAGCCTACCTCCTGTACTACCGCCGAGTTGACCTGCTGTGAAACTCCTCCCTTTTACGCTGTGTGTGCAAGATACCTGCTTTGTAGAACGCCAACTATCACTAACTTTTTTCTCCTGTAAATGCTCTTTTGAGTGAATCTTTTTCCTTTTTTTTTTTTTGCTCCTTTTTTTTTTCCTTCTTTTTTTTTTTTTCCCTTGCAACTATGGGGTAGAGTGATAAACGAGACTACCTTGGGTTTGTGTTGGCTTTCGACTTTTGCAGAATGAAGTCACTTGGTTGAAAGACTCAGTCTCATGAATCATAAAAATACAAAAATACAAAAAAATTAATCTGAGATAATGCTGAATCCTAAGATAATAAAAGGGGGTTTGCATTTGATTCCCACTTTCTAATTGCGTAGTAGAAGAAAACCCTGCACCAGCAACAGAACTTGTAGATTTCTGTGAAAATGTTTTATCTTAAGTAAAAAAAAAATTTAAAAAAATAATAAAAAAAAAAAAAAATAAAAAGCGCTCTCTGCTTCCCCGATAGTTTTTGATAAGTGGTAAAATATGAGCCGATGTGTATGAGATGGAAATGGTCCTATGTGCTTCAAAAAATGTACAAACGTACAAAATGCAGAGTTGCTGGTTCCTAATAGGAAGACACATTTTAATAATTGTGCTATGAGAAACTGCTTAAGTACACATTGCAGATCAAATATTTGGAGTTAAGATGTTAGTCTATATAGATGGGTGATTGTAACTTTATTGCTATTAAGAAATTTCAAACTGCATTTATGCTTCTGTGTACATGAAATTTAAAAAAACAAATGGGCAAAATAACTAAGATTGATATTTCTTTAAGTCTGCTTTGTTTAATAATTTTGCTGTCTGCTCTCCTATAATGTTGAGTTCCTGATTGTACACAGTTTAGTGATATCTAGAAGTATAAAGTTGTCGCCCATCAATAAAAGTCACAAAGTTGGTTTAAGGTGTGTGCGTGGCTTTTGTTGTTCCTCAAGTGTAAATTCTACCCTTGGAAACTCAAAAATTGTGCTAGGTAGCACTTCTACAGGGTGTAGAGAGCGTTCCCCAGGTTTCTTTTACAACTTCTTGAAACTTTCGAAGTGTCCCCGTTTGGCATTGAGACGGAACTGAACTTGGAGGCGAGAGGGAAGGGGAGAGATGAGCCCAGACCAGCTCCCAGCCCGTGGCCAGGACGGGGGGTCCCAGGCCTGAACCCCCTCGGCCAGAAGAGGGATGTGGATCCCTCCTGTATCCCCCGGGAAAGCCTGGCGCGGTCCTTTAGAGGTAGACGGTGTTTTGTTTGCCTTTGACTAAAATATTCTCTTCTTTAGACATGTTGATGTTTTCACTGAAAAGTTTGGTAAAATATTTTCTTGATCCGCTTCCTGTTGCCTTCCGCGCTGCTGAAGACGGTAAAAAAAAAAAAAAAAAATCTATGTATTGTTTAATCCTTAACTTGATGATAGTGGTGTTAGTGCTTCGTGCGTCACTGGAGAAGTGTTATAATTGTTGCCAGTGAAACGGCGCTAATTTTAACACGGATTGTCAATAGAAGGTTAAACTGTGTGTACTCTTGCCAAATACTGGTCAGTTCGGTAAGGTGACATTTAGGCAAAAACAAAGTTGTTTTCTGCAAAGGCGTGGAAGGAACGTTAGCTGCGTTACTTCTACAGGTGCTGTGCTCCGATACATTCCTTCGGCGTTTCTTTAAACTGCTGGTTTCATTTTGCTTAGAATGGCCCGACTGCCCAGGAGAGGGGTGCGGGGCTTCGCTGGAAGGCGGTGGCGGCTTTTCCAGGAGAAGGAGCCAGCCCTGCCGGTGCCTCGGGCCTCAGCCCCCTCGCCGCAGGCCCACCCGCTTGTGTGCTCTGCCCGAGTCAGACGGCGATTAGTCGCTCTGGAGAAGATGGGAAGGTCCTTCACGGCCGCTTCCTGGAAGGAGCGGGAGGTGAGGCGTTCCATCACGGCTGTGGTCTGCAGGAGTTTGGTGTGTAGGGCATCGCGGTGGATGTGCGGAAACAAAATCCCCGTGGCAGACCTGGGTGTTGGACGAGCAGTAAGACCTGCCGAAGAAAACCCTCCTCATTTCCCCTCTTGGCTTTCCTACCTTCCCATCGCATGGTGGGGAACTTGGGACTTTTCTGCCTGTGAATCGCTCCTGGTGCTGCCATTCCCGTGTCGGGAATGAGTGGGTTGCTGGGGGCTCCGGCGGGACGGAGGAGCATTCGTGGTTGGGGCGAGGATGTTCGGGGTGGTCCTCTTCTCCCTGCTCCAAGTCGGGTGATCTTCAGATGGATGCTCTTCTGTGTTAATTTTATATCATTACCGCAATCCTGATGCTGAGAAAATTGCATGGTATTTTATCAGTTGTTTTGGTTATCCGCACGTATAGTTATTTTTTTTCTTTGATCAGCAAATTTTATTAGTATTTGCTGGTCTGAAAATTGTGGCTGAGACTCTTGTTCTTGATATTATTTTTTTTTGTGTGTGTGTGTGACATTCCACCAACTCTGAAACAATTTTCTGGCCAAAGCTTGTTTTGATTTTGGCCAGTCGCTGGGAAAAGCTCGGCTCCTGGCTGCTCACTGGGCACGGTGCCGCGAAGCTGGGGCTAGTGAGGCAGCGTGCCAGGGGGCTGCTGGAGCTTCCAGGGTTTCCCAACGCGGGGCCGCCCCTGGTGGGAATTACCCCAGAGCCAGAGCTGGTGCGGCACTGGTTCTGCTTGGGATCTGGAGGGAATTGGGGGCTGTTCCAAACAGGAAAGAAACCAGATTTTGAAATTACTGTTCTATAGTGGTGGTTACGTCCTCTTTCTGCACCCTGGTTGAAGTAGTTTTCTCTACTGCAGAAATCCTTTCCTCCCCCCGCTTCTTTTCCTCGTCCTCCCCCCCTTGT
>VXBH01001680.1:89047-111698 GCA_013400035.1 Rynchops niger
AATTCCCCCTCCCTCATCACTGGAACCCCTCACGGAGGCGTTGTGGTCCCCGCTTGGTGCCGGGGGGACGCAGCGGTGCCCCCGGGATCCCGCCGGGCTGCGAGCGCTGCCCGAGAGCTGGCTGCAGGCGAGAGCGCAGCAAACCCTTTTATAGCATCATCCCCTGCTCTCCTCCTCCTCCTCCTCCTCCTCCTCTCCCTCCTCTCCCCCACCCCGGGGGCTGCCTTACAGCCTTTTGGAGGATGGCCAGAACTTGCTGAGCCCCAATGACTTATCTTCAAACTGCTGAGATCCCAAGCGACACCCCCTCTGCTCCTTGATCCTGCCTCCTTTTCGTGGTTTCCCCCCCCCACACTCTCCCTGCTCCTTTTTTTTCTTGTTACTACAGGCCGGTTGCCAAACAGGATGATCCAGGCTTGTCCTCTTTGCCTGGAGAGCATAAATACCACTGGGGAGCTCTGTGAGACTGCAGTTGGTACGAGCTGCTGAGCCGAGACCTCGCATTCCTCGCACCTCCTAAGGCTCATTTCATCCTTCCCCCCCCCTCCTCCTTCTCCTCCTCCTCCTCGTTTCAATATTTCAGATATATAATTTATTTTCCACAAGCAGGCTCGGAGGTGCTACAATTTCCTGGGGACTTGGAAGTACCCGGCGAGGTAAGGGTAAGCTTTGGTCCCTGCTTCTGAACTGTGGGGTTTGGGTGGTGGTGGGGGTGTGTGTGTGCGCGTGCAAGAAATGTCTCTCTTTAAGTAGGCACAATTTTAGTAACTTCTCCAAAAAGTTGCCTGCGTGGTAGAAAATAGCACAATACCGCCTGAGCTTCCCTTACGTACGCTTTGCAGAGGTTAATGCAAGATTAATAAACATCAATCTTGAATGAATGGGAGGAGTTTGCAAGTCCGGGAGTGGATTTCTACACGCATAGAAATTATCCACGGGCTGCTGTATCCGTCTCGGACAGCTGAGTACCCGTGGGCACATCGAGTCCGCCCCAGGAAGGCTGTGTTTGTGCAACTCTGCTCCCAAGTCCTGTCTGAAAGGAATTTCGCGGTGTCGCCACAGGTCGTGTCTGTTACCAGCGGGTTTTCCCCGTGGTTTTGAGTAAGAAACTCACCCGCTTCGGTTCTGTGGGAGCGGATTGTAATGGAAGGTCCAGATGTTTTGGCCCGTGGCCCTGAAGATGCTGAGTGCGTATGGTGTCCTGTGCAGACAATGTTGTGTCTTGTGTGAAGGAACTTGTCATCCCACTTTTCTTTTGAAGCCAAGGCAATGCCGCAAAGCTTGCAATGTGCGCATCTGGGGTTAACGGATGACCTGGCGTTTAATGCATTAAGGATGTAGTGGCTTTATCAGTGGATTTCTTTGCACAGGTTAAAAGTTGATCGCAGGTTAACTCAGCTTAAAAGGCTGTAACTCGCCCCTGCTTCGCTGTTTTTGAGGCTTTGCCGGTGTCCCCTGCTAACTCCTGCATTTTCCTGCCCTGTCAGCTTGTTCCGTGCGTAACTCCGCAGGTTCTGGGATGTTTTGGCTGCAGATGGCATCCATAACCAAGGGGCAGAGACCCGCTCATGAGCTTTTCCAGGGAGGCAGCTAAAGATGAATAGCTGTAAGGAGGGAGCGAGGACGTATCGCGGCACAGGAGTCAGCCCGCACGTGGCTTTAGCGGGCAGCGCTGCACGCCAGGCTTCAGGTGCTACCAGCTCTTCTGCTTTCTGACAGATGCAGGCACCATCCATTAGCTGGGGAAATAACTTTCCAAAAATAACCTTTTCCGAAGTCCGGTGCTGCTTTTTAACTTCCTCAGACCCCAGAAGAAGGCCTCCCCTTTGTCCCCAGTTTGGACAGGCTTCACAGCGTATTAAGGAGTCGGTTTCTGCTGACTCACTGGTTTCTGATGGCTCCCAGATGTTTACCTGGCACCAGTATCAAGGGCCTGATGTGTTTAAAAGGGAGGCTGTGCTAATGCTCCTCTTGAACCCTTGAAAACAACAGCGGAGACTTCCTCAGCTGACTGTCAGCTGATAATTTTCTCTGAATAATGTCAAATCCCAACTCAAAGGCAGCGCTGTGATTTCAGTCCTCCCCCAACGAGGGGCTCCCGATGCAGCCCGGAGGCACGGCCCCAGCTCTGCGGGACGCTTGGGCTGGCTGAGCCTTAACGCGTGTCCCAGTGGTTCGTTGCACCTGGGCACGAGGATATGAAGAGAGGCAAATGGCTTGCTGGACATCTGAAATCGATGAGAGCTTTCTGAAATGTGAGCATCTCTCTGTTGCTTTCAATTAATCCGGCCAGGGAGCTCCGTGCTCCCTGTCTCCCTCTGATCGCTCCGTCCTCCCTTTGGATGCCCAGTGCTCCCCGCCTCCAGCCAGAGCAGAGGAAGGGACCTGCTCGCCCCAGGTGAAGAAGAAGATGGTGCCAAAGTGACCTCATTTTAGCGAGGTGCTCATATCCCCTCGCTCGCGAATGGGACGCAGGGAAGAACATCCCGAGGAATAATGCACCATCTGTTGCAAGGTTTTGGCCGGGGCACGAAACCAGACGCGTTGGCTTCCTTACGTAGCCGTGAGTGGGGCAGCTCCTCTGGGCTTTCAGATGTTACAAGCTGATTTTTTTTTTTTTTTAAATTTTTTTTTATTTTTTTTTATTTTTCTAGCTGCCCTTTCTGTAAGTTTAGTGTTTGCCTCAACCGGGTGGTGGATACGGGCCCCTGTTTAGCCAAGGGCACCCGGCCAAATGAGGGGGCACCGTGCAGCGTGCATGAGCTGTCTGTTCCTGCCTGCTCTACCTACAGGGCCGGCTGCAGTCAAAACGGCTCCTCCTAAATGGCCGCTTTGTAAACGGCCGCGGCAGAGCATCTATTTTTAAACTCTTAGGGAAGTGCCTCAAAGTAAGAATTGTTTCCCTGAATTTGGGTCAGACCGTCTACAAAAGCGGCGGGCGGCTCGTTTTGCCTCCTCTCTCTGCCCCCTCCGTCGCCGGGTCAGAAAGTTGGGCTCCGGCTCGGGGGGAAGCAAATGCCGACAAACAGGGCTGAGCCAGGGGATGAGGTTAAAGCGGTATTTGTCCCGATGCCACCAAAACGTCCTGTCTTTTCAGCTGCGCCTGGAGCTGGGGACAAGGCGTGTGTGTTCGACTTGCTCTGCAGAGCAGGAAATAATGAGGAGCCGTTACCTAAACCCAGCAAATTACATTCCTGCATTGTTCCACCCGGGCAAAGGCTTAATGCTCTGCCTGGAGAGAGACTGAGGGCAGCTGGTTTTCATCTGCCTTAATGCAGTACGAGCAAGAAGCCTCAAAGAGGGACTTGGTCGGCTTTACGTAGATGGACGGCAGGTTTTCAGGGGTTCTCAATGGTCCCGGATGGTTTTTTTTGCGTGTCCTCACCGGTGTGAAGCACCTTGTGCTTGCCGCCAGGTGCCTTTGTGCCGGCTCTGGGGAGGGGGGGTTCAGGACTTGGTCCCAGTGTGTCCAAATCCCGTGTCACTGGGCTGAAACTTCTCAAATAATTCACACTAATCCGGGGTTTGCTTCCTGATGCTGCGTTAGGAATGCTTTCAATGTGCCTTTTAACAGTGCTGTCAAAACCGGATCCTTTCCCAGTGTTGAAGACAGGGATGGGGAAGCTTCATTCCAAAAGTTAGCTCTAAGGAGAGAGATGCTGTGCTTGCACCGTCTGTACGGATGCTTATTGCCCCCGGTGGATTGATTCTGCTCTGATGGCTCTGAAATCCCACCTAAAGAGCAGTAGGTGCTGCAGAACCATGCAGCAGCACATTTTTCCTTCCCTGAGTGGCTCATGATCTACATAAAACCAGGCAAGACGCACCAGGCTCGTTAGATGGAGAAGTCGGGGCTGGGGAGAGAGGACGGGAGGAAAAGCTTGGAAATGGCACGTGGAGGGGGAGCATGATGGAGCAAGGGAGGGGGCGAGGATTAAATGAAACCATTCAGACCTGGCAATGACCCAATTGAGACCATCTCCCCGAGCTCTTAGTGCTGACAGCTACCGAGCGCGCATGGGAACGCCTGATCCTCTGGCCGGGGGGGAGGAGGGGTGCTCCGGCTCCTCTCCAAATCTGCCATAACTCATATCGCTGGCCACGCTCCCGCCCGCCGTAAAGCGATGCGTCAGCGAGAACACCCCGGTGCGTCATTCGCCAGCGGGGATTTTGGTTGTTCGACGTTACGGTGACATTTCACATAAGCAGCCGCTTGCACGGAGTCTGGCAGCTTCTCGGCTGGAGCCTGTCGGCAGAGCGGGGCCCCCGAAATAGCTCCTGCTTATGTCTGACCTCTGCGATCTGCCTTGCTGGGAATTTTACTTTCCCTTTTATTCGCATCCGTTCTCCAATTTGACAGCCGCTCTTGGGCAGAATGGCTTCAAATGTCTCCCCTGTCCCGCCTTTGAAGGGATGGAGCTGGGATTACTCGGAGCTGCTGGGCATTGCTGGGTGACACCCGCGCCCTTGGCAGAGAAGGCATCTGCTGCCATGCCCGGGTGCTGCCTGACTAATGCTCGCTCCCAGCGCTACGTCAGGGGGTTTCCCCACCGTAATAAACCGGGTCCCCATCACTTATGGTGACGTTCAGGTCTTCCTGTCATGAGAGTGGATGATAATTTGCTTAGACTGTAAGAACCGCTCTTTTCCAAGCAAAAATCTGGGTTGCGTGGCTTCGTCGCTGGGGGATCTATGCACTGAGAGCTTCTCTGGTGCTGCTCTGACTGCCTGTTTCTCCCCAAAATCCAGACCCACGCCGAGCCACAGGACTCCCTGCAAGAAAACATACCGTCCTCTTCGTCTCTGCTTCTGCTGGCTGTAGAGGAGGAGGCGGCATGAATCCTGCTCTGCCTTGGATCCTTCCTCTTGGATGTGTACTGCTCCTGACAAAGACAGCCCAGTGCTTTATCTTGCCCAACTCGAGTCACCTGGAGAGCATTTTGAGTAAATACCAGGATGGGGACACTCACTCCAGATCCAAGAGAGCCATTTTATTCTCAGACAGACAGGAGATACTGATGCTCCACAATAAATTGAGAGGTCAAGTGCACCCAGTGGCCTCTAATATGGAATACATGGTGAGTCTGGCTCTTGATACTTAACTTTATTATTACTTTTTTTTTTAAAAAAACCAACAGCTTTGTTTCAATTTTCCTTAGAGTGCAAGATGTGTAGCAAATTTCCTCTAAAGTAAGTTTTTCTCAAGAGGTTTCCTGGAGCAGTTTCATTCCAGAGTGAATGATACTTTAGATCATTGGACTGTTTTGGTTGGAAAGGGCCACTAATGGGTCATCGAGTCCATCCGCTGCATAGTTTCAGGATTGGTTCCATTATTCATAAACTAGTGTCTGGCCCAGCCCTGGATGCATCTCCAGTGATGGCAATTCCACAGCCTGCCTCAGCAGGTTCTTCCATTACCTTAATGTCATAAAAGCATCAAATTTTCCCTAGTGTTTAACCCACGTTCTCCCTGTGAAAGCTTTCAGACCGTTGTGACTTGTGTTTTGGGATGACACAGTCTGCTCAGAGAAACCTCTGGTGGTCTTTGGCTTGCCATCAGCTACCGGCCAGAGCTGGAGGTAGCACCTGCCTTTTTTTCCATACACCAGAAATTATCAATGTGAGCCAAGCTTCGTTGATGCTGCTGGGAATCTGCTCAGCACTGTGGAGAAACAAGGCTTGAGGAATGTGGCTCCATCTGCAAAGAAATTCAGTCCCTCGAATTAGCTGCAAAAGCTCCGGGAGCTCATGGACGGATGGGTCAGCGCTATCGGCTTTTTGTAGTTCAAGAAACCATAATAAAAGTTTGGTCAATGCGTTCTCCCACTTCAGAGGGACGGCTTAAAAGTACGAGTATTAAATACGCCTTTCCCATCAACAATTCAGATGAATAGTTTTTCTTCACCTGATGCCAGAGACCCTACTTTGAGCTATTTTTGCCATGCCACCAAAATACTGTGGGGCCAGAAAATGATGTAGGCAAATAATTTTTTTTTTTTTTTTTTTTTTGGTGCCTTTTCCCAATGTGCAAATATAATTATGACCGAAACTAGCCTGACTTCAACTGCGCGCTCCTGCTGACAGATTAAACGATTAACGATTTGTTAAGACCGTGTTTAAAAGGGTAAAAGAAATAGTACACCAAACGTAATACAAAATTGTTTGCCAGCTGCCCTGAAACGAGTGCTGCAAATGGAAAATCCGGCCTTTTGTGACTGTGGGGAAAAGGAAAAGAAAAGGGAGAGCCGAGGACAGTAAGGAAGGACAACCGCCCATCAGCCGGTCCCCGCGAGCCTTCACACCGCTGGCCTTCCATCCCGCTTTTGTCAGAAATCGCACGCCTTTCTAAGAACCGGTGCTCTGTACCTCTCCTTCTCCGCCGGCTCTCACGTTATCCTGCAGGCGAGGCACTGCCAGAGGAGAGGTGACTTGATTCATTTCCAGAAAGTAAACACAAAGCATGAGAAAGGCAGAGGTGTTTTGGTTGGCTTTGAGGATCTGAGAGGGCTGCCGCTGCGGACTGTCCACTGGCCCGCTGCTGTTTACGCTTGCAGCGTGGTTACACTTTCATGTTTGCCTTTGCTCAGTGTGCTTTTCTAGTGGTTTTTATGGGCGATTGAGGGTAAATGAAAGGGCCTTATATGCTGTGAAGAAAGAAGCCGAGTATAAGATGGTGCTACTTGGAAAGGCTATAATCAGTCTTTCATGTATTCGTGTTTACCCAATATTACTTGGAAATGCTGCGTATATTCTGAACGTGAATTTCACTTCAATCCTTTGTTCTGCATAGGACATTTCTCATTTGGCCTCGTTTAAGAGGATGGTCTGTCTTTAGTACCGTAGATAAACTTTTCTCTCTTCCTTCGGTGCCGGCGTGGAGCGTCACAGGTGACGCGTGCTGCTGATTTGGGGATAAGTTAGGTAGAACTTCTTCTTGCCCATCCACCTCCAAACGCTGCCTTGTGAAAGTCCCTTCTCCCGGCTCCAAATCTGATGCATTTGAGTGATCTAAAGTGGCAAGGGGAGCTGATGTATTCCAGGACAAGGACATATTTTTCTACTACAGGATGAGCTTTAGTTGGTGGAGGCCGTTCAGTAAGAAAGCGATAACACAGTGAGTCCCGTGACTTATCTGGAGATCAGAAGAATAATATACATATGGGATAAAGGTAAAGTGTAGTGAAGAAATGAAGAAAGAAACAGTTTTGCTGCTGGGTTTGTATAATTAACTGAAAGCTAGCACAGATATTTGGTGTAACTGGAAAAATGAGTGAGCAGTGTACATTTCCCTGACAAAATTGGTCAAATACAGAATTGTCTTAACCCTATAACAGCTTTGATGGACACTTTAATTGTGTGTTGGGACTTTATAAGAGCAGTCCCAGGCGTGGATGGGCGCCAAGACCAAAACAAACTCCTTGGAAATGAAGCCAGAGTAAAAAGGACATAATAGTTCCTAAGACATCTTGACCTTTAAGATGGCTTAGTCAGATGGCTTTCAGCAGTGATGAAAGGCAGAAATCTTTCCTCTTGCGGAGGCCTCAAAGACAGCTGGATGAAACGAAATTGTTCTCGGTAGGGATTACTGGAAGGGAAAGAGTTTGTTTTCATGTGTAAGGTATCTGTCCTCCAGCTAAACTGTAGGGCGGTGACTCTCCTTGTCAGGATGGCCCGGTATTTCTGTGAGGGTTAGCAAAGCGTATCCAAGCTTCTGCCAGGACATGGTGGTCCTGGACTCTCATGCCACTTTTTAAAGTAAATTGCCGGTCTTGCAAAAAGTCTGGGCTGGGGATAAAAATGAGAGAGTAACCCTGTCACTGCAACTCGGGTGTCCAGCGTTAGGTTGCCAAAGTAGTTAGGCTGAGTAAGTGGACTCTTTGTGGGGTATATTCTCATTGAACCTAAACTTACAAATTGTAGTATAGGGCGCGTGTGCCGTGCGTGTATTTAACATGTACAGTGAGAGCTGTACTTTGAAAGGCCATTGTAAATTTGTAGGAGTGACAAAGAGAGTCCATGTGCTGAATCTCTTGGAAGTGCACACGCCCGAAGGCTTCTCAGTCTCTGCTTGAGAAGGAAACTGAGCGTAGACGTACACGGCCCCCCTGGCTTCAGTAGTCTTCCTAGATACTGCTTTGAGTATTGGCATAAAGAATTCTTGCAAGCGTAGCTGGGAAAGTCTGAAATCTATATATTTTTTTTTTTTTNTGAAATAATTCCAGCCTCCTGACCGCATTCACGTCTGAGAAGCAAGAGGCAAATAACTGCTTTAATTTAAATGGGATGGCTTTGTAATCTGACGCCCACAGAAATGAGCTTCTCTACTCATCAAGCACAAAGCCATGCAAAGACGTAGCTCATTCCCAATTGCCTGTTGAGTATCTTTTGTCCAAGTTCATTTATTTTATCTGTAGGCATCAAAGGGAGATGTAACGCATATGTTCACATCAATTTCCATTTAATACCCTATTGCTCATAACATCTCTGCATTAAATTAGGAGATCTGGAACGTCTCCGCCTTTGAGGCTGCAGGGAATAATGCTCTGCTAGAAAGTCTGAAGTATTAGCAGCGCATAACGTCTTGGGAGAGATCCTGTGGCTTTTGTGTTGGATGGGAAGATGGATTGTGGCTGGTCATTGCCTGGTGCAGAAAGTGGGAGACCACAAAAAGCTGTGTGTCTAGGCACAATTGCAATAGTCTGCTTGAAGAGAGGTTTGGAAACATGTGTGCGGTGGGTCAGATCCCGTACACCTTCAAGGAGTTGGAGAGCTGAAACGGAAAATGGTTTTATTCCCTCTGTCAGAGCTGTGTCCGCACGGGGTTTTGCAGACCGACATGAGTTTGCTTGGCCACTGGTCAGTTCAAAACCAAGCTAATGAGCTCAGAGCAGCTCTGGGATATTGTTGGAATTTGGGTTGCTGAGCACGCTTAATGATAAGGTGTTCTCGGAGGTCTGGGATGTTAGCTCAGTTAGATGAGCTCATGTTTGCCTTGCGAAGATAGTGTAGACACACCAAGTTCCAGGAGACATTGCGTTTTCCTGTCGCTTTAGCCAGGGAACTGCGGTCCCTCCCCATCTCTGTTATTACTGCCTGAGACTGTGTTCAGATACTTACGCAGGATGAGCACTTGATGTTTTTAAATGTGTTTGATAGCCTAAATGCCCTCCAGTCCTCCAAGTGGGCTCCAGTGGGTCCTTTGATATGTTTGAAATCAGGAGTTGCTTTTCTTCTGGAGAGGATGGGACTTGGACCAGCTGGTTGTAACGTTAAGTGTCCAAAGAGGATGTAATCTCGCACCGGCACGTGAATGGGCTGGAGACACATTACAAGACCTCTCTTCCCTTTGGTTTTATTTGTAGGAATGTGCAGTAATATTTTAATCCCAATGAATTATCCTCTAAGGACTGTTCTGAATAGACCAGCTGTCAGGAATTACACAACGAATTCAGGGCACTGTCTCCTGGGTCCAGCAAGTCTGGCCTTTAAAACAAATACACTCCTGGGCAGCGGAGCCAACGAAGCCTGCTTTCCTATTTGCCTTTGTGTCGTCTTTGAGCTCTTGTTTGGCTTACAGCGGGGTGATATTCGATGAGGACTGATCTCACACCAATGTCCTTCCCTCAGTGGGAAGATAAACAAGATTTGTCACTTCCAACCTGATGGCTGTTTCAGTGAGAGAGATATTAGCTTAACAGCTCTGGGCTTTGCCACCTCTGTCAAATTTGACTGGACCCATCGGTGCACCCAGGAATTATTTGGGAAGGAGAAGGGGCGGTGGGATCGGGAGACTCAGACCCACGCCCTTTGCTCAAGAGGCTGGGCCAAAAATCTCCAGCTTTGTTGGTAGTGAAGGGAGGACATCCACTGCTGGACTGTCCCCTGATGGGAAAGGCAGGAAATGTCCTGATATTGAGGACAATGGATGGAAAGTCATGCTGCAACTACATCAGATCACCGACTGCATGTTAGAAGTCTTGCGGTGCTCAGAAATAGGTGTCATGAGGAAGATCTGGGATCTCCATCCTTGATGGTTTTGGTGTGGGTTGTTTTTTTNGAAAAACACCTGCCAAGAATATCTTGTGTTTTAGGGCGGATAGTCCAGATGGGTTCTTGAGGTCTTCCCACGTGTGTTTCCTGCTGACCTATGCAAAGCATGTCTTAAGAAGCATGGCGTCAAGCAGGAAAAGTTACAGACCCTTCAGTGCCCTGCATTTCCGTGGCAGGGGGACATCTCGATAAACTTGGTTTTAGTCAGGGCACATCATTAAAATGTGCTTGCTTTACAAGGACAGGCCAGACAGTGGGGGGTGAGCTGTGATTTAATCTTTCTCCACTAACTACCATTGGTTGAGTCTCTTGATCTAATCAGCTTGAGATGACGAACTGACCTGTTCTTTTCTCTCCCCTGAAGACCTGGGATGATGAGCTGGAAAGATCAGCCCACGCTTGGGCTCAGCAGTGCATCTGGGACCATGGGCCGAGTGCCCTCATCAGGTCAATTGGACAGAACTTGGCGGTTCACTGGGGCAGGTAAGAGTTGGGGTGCTACACGCTCATTGCAAAGAGCAATTTATGGATCCTCCTTTAGAACCAGTTGGAAAGTGTTGCCTTATTGATGCTTAGTAGAGAACTGGGGAGACAGGAGAAAAGCAGAGGATGATTAATTGCTCTTGCTTCGGTGAGATAATTTCAGCGATAACATCTGCAGCCACCTTCAGATGACTGTTCCCAGCAAACCAACATGGATGTGGGTTACTCCATTTATCTGTATCTCTCGGCAACGCAGCTGTAACGCGCTTAAGGTCCCTCTTACCCTTAAGGAGAACAGCTATAGAAGCCGTAACCCTTGCTCCTAAATCTGCTGGTTTGGGGGGGTTTCTAGCACCATGCTGAGAGCCGTCTGAAAGCTGAGGTTTCTCAGGAACAATGTCTGGACTCAGCTGCTATTTCAGAACTTAATTATCTCTTGCTGTATTTCCCATAAATATTTATCCAGCTCCAAATTTCTCTTTACGTGAAACCACTTTGCGGCTTTTTTTTTTTTTTTTTGCAACTTCCTGGGGAAGGTTTTTAACCTAGAGTTGTTAACCCGGCTAGGAAAGCTGATGTTAAGGCTTCCAAATGGATTTGCCTCTCCACCTCGCCGTGAAATTTGTTTGTTGTTAAGCCCCTAACATCAAACCCGTTGTAGGTTAAATCTGCTTTGTACAGCAAACGTTTTGTACATGCTCAGGAGGGTGTATGGGTGGAAATGCAGCTATGCTCGTTGTAAATCAGGTAGAACTTGGTCGAAAGCAATGGAAATTTTCTGGTATGAAATTGACCCGATATAAAAATTGGGCCCGTTTTAGTTGGCAGAATTAAATAATGATTGGAAAGTAGAGTGGTTAATCCATTGGAAACAAAGTCAAAAGACTGGGCTGTTCTTGGCTCTCCTACAAGCGTTCAAGATGACCATGGGTTACTGGTGGAGGTAGATCCAATCTTTCTCCCTTTGCAGTCACCGAGAGGAAAAAGAAATCAGGTTTATCTCAGTGTTTTCAGGTACGGGCCATAACTTGATTGCCTCAATTTCCTCTCCCGTAAAATTGGATTCGGAAAGTATTCACTTAAAGGCATCATGAGATTAATGTTTTTAAAATGCTTGTAATGAACGATTTTTTAATGAAGAGTTGGCTGAAAGAACGCACTCCAGTTGGCAATGATATCATTCGTATTTCTGGCCGCTTGCTTCATGTGAGCTGTTGAAAGCAATAAAAAGCGGTGGGTTTGAAGCAGGGCCCTGCTTTGACACAGAGTTTGCAGACTGCTCTGTTTGCTCGCTGTGTACGTAGCATGCAAAACGCGTATGAATTCCTATAGAGGGTTTTAACACCCTTCATTTCCCCACCCCCACCCCCCCTCCTGCTCCTGACAGTGCAAGTAACATCAGCACTACCAGCATCTGGTGCACGGTTTGCACAAAGCGCACGCAGTTTATAGAATCATAGCATGTGTTGGGTTGGAAAGGACACCTCTGAAGGCCATCTAGTCCAACCCCCCTGCAGTGAGCAGGGACATCTTCAACTAGAGCAGGTTGCTCAGAGCCTCATCCAGCCTGGCCTTGAACATCTCCAGGGCTGGGGCCTCCCCCCCCTCTCTGGGCAACCTGGGCCAGTGTCTCACCACCCTCATTGTAAAGAACTTTGTCCCAATGTCTCATCTAAACCTGCCCTGCTGTAGTTTAAAACCATTGACCTTCATCCTATCGCTACACGCCCTGGTAAAAAGTCCCTCCCCAGCTTTTCTGTAGGCCCCCTTCAGGGACTGGAAGGTGCTCTAAGGTCTCCCCGGAGCCTCCTCTTCTCCAGGCTGAACAACCCCAACTCTCTCAGCCTGTCCTCACAGCAGAGGTGCTCCAGCCCTCGGATCATCTTTGTGGCCTCCTCTGGACCCGCTCCAACAGGTCCATGTCCTTCTTGTGCTGAGGGCTCCGGAGCTGGACGCAGTACTCCAGGTGGGGTCTCACCAGAGCAGAGGGGGAGAATCACCTTTATGCGGGGGCTTGGTGCAGAGGGAAATTGCTGCAATAAAAGGTGGGGTACATGTGGAGGGCACCAACTCTTCTGCACCAGCTCTCGGTGTTGATGTGAGTGTGAAAAAGCCCACTCGCTTTCAAAGGCCTTACAGTATGAACTGCTAGCCTGCTTCCAGATTTAGCACGTTGCCTGGTGGTAAAATAGGCACACGATGGCTTTCGGTTTAAGATGTTTGGCAAACCTTAACTTCTGTTTACTTTGAAAATACAACTTTCCGCCAAACTAGAAGTTTTTTTGTAGTTGTGTGGAAAAGTCAGGAGGACGTTTCAGGTCAGCGGCACTTGAAGAGCATGTCAAACCTATAAATAATACAGAAAGTCAGACCGGGCTGTGAATCTTAGGGGAAAAAAATAATCTTTAACATTTTCAATGAAATTCCACCCCCACCCCTTCCTCCCCCCAATCATGAGGCCATATTACTGGGCTCTTCAAGTAACACTTTGTCAATGAATGGAACTTGCCTCAAGAAACTTTTATATAAAACTTAGCAAAACTTGTATTAAAAAAATCTGAACTGACAATGTGGCAGCAGGCTATGGGTATTGTTTGGAAACGTTCTACCAGGGCTTTGTGATTCAAACTGTCTTTGCTCCTTCAGGTATCGCTCTCCAGCTTTCCACGTCCAGTCTTGGTACGATGAAGTTAAAGATTACACCTACCCGTATCCTCACGAGTGCAACCCGTGGTGCCCGGAGAGATGCACTGGCTCTATGTGCACACACTACACCCAGGTAAAGGAGATGAAGAGCTTTTGTACCCGTGCTCTCTGTGTCCCGCCGGTGTCCCCGTTGTCGCTGCAGCCTGCGCCCAGAGCAGGGCGGTTTGCTTATTTCCGATACCTGCTTTGCGCTTGCAGATAGTCTGGGCCACGACGAACAAGGTCGGCTGTGCCGTGAACGTCTGCGAGCAGATGAACGTCTGGGGAGAAATCTGGGAGAACGCCGTCTACCTGGTCTGCAACTACTCGCCCAAGTAAGGCAGATAGATGAGCTGGGCTCTCGCCAGCTTTCCGAAAAACCGGCAGGTTGCTGAACTAGCCCGGGATCTGGGGAAGAGATTTCAGGCAGTCTAGACTGGTGGTTGCGGCTTTAAATTTTCTCTTTAGGCGGCGGCACGGGGCTGGTTCAATGCTTTGCCTGGAAAACTGAATGAGGGGCCGGGGCCAGGCTGGAGCTTTGATGTTCCTGCCACGGGAAGGAGGAGCAGGAGATGGCCAGGAGGGAGCTGGAGGGTGGGAGGGGATGGGGTGGTGATCAACGCCGCTCAGCGCTGCTCCAGCAGCAGCTTCTGTCCCCAGCCAGGTAGGGGGGTCCGACCCCAACACTTTTTCACCGCTTCCCACTGCAAAATCGGCTGGTTTAAACACGCTGCTGCTTCGTGCAAAGCCAGCCCTGCAGCCGTCGCTGGTGGGAGCGAAACCAGCTGGGGCCCGCTGTGAAGAGTTAAATCCCAGACCCAATGAGCTCCCCGTGGATTAAAAAAAAAGAACAGTGAAATAGCTAAATCTTGACTGATGCAGTTAACTTGTTGGTTTGATTAAATTTTAAAATGAAAATCATGTTTCTCGACTACTGCATCCAGGAGAATTTCCTCCCTGGCAATGGCAATTAATATTTTGTGCTTTAATGGCTAAGAGGAGAAATATTCCCACTCCAAGTCCGTGGCGGTTTAAATCTTAGCAACAAAACGAAACAGGGAAATCACGGTATTCAAATGGGGTGGCTTGGAGAGCTTCTGGAGATCACAGGGGCAGAATGATGCAGAGAAATAAGACGTGGGTACAGAGCTGGCAGCTCATGGCATGATCTGGGCAGAGCCCCCTGGGGGGGGGTTGTCAAAGCCCCTCTCCCCACATTAGCTACGGAACCTGTTATGCTTGTGGGATTTAATAACCTCCTCCTCATATGGGATCTCACCATCTCCCATGGAGCTCCCGCGGCAGGCTGGGCTGTTTGCACGTCATCCTTTCAGGGCTGCCGGATGGAAAAATACTCTGTTTCTGCAGTTTCTACTTAATCTTTTTCTCTCTGGCATCAGCGCGCATTGTCCTCATCTAGCCTTATAGGTGGAGACAGCTGAAAGAGCAATAACCCAAGGGCTGAACTCTGGCTCCTTCAACCTTCTCAGCCCCTGAAGTTTGCAGGACAGAGGGCCAAAAGGGACTTTTGTTTCTGGGTAGTTTCTTGAGGAAAATGCAGTAATCCATTGATTTACTTCTGTTTACATAAGATCACAGTATTTATGTTGGAGTTTAATGTAAAAGTGATATTGCACGCAATTTATTTAAGTAAACCCCTAAAAAAATATCATCTTGGAGGTGAAATGAGGAGCAACATTTTTCTTAGAAGGCTTTCCTGGGCTGGATGTTTAGTCTTTGTGTCCTGCTCTGGGCCAGGACGATGTTTCTGCAGCCTCAGAGGCCAAAGTGGGGACTTGAGGATGGCCAGGTTGGGTGGGTGCGAAGTGCTGCTCTGCTTCCCAGATGATCTGGCGTGAGGGTCCGTGTATTTCTGGTGGCTTTTTTTCCTGTTTGGAAACGGTTCCAGACGGAAAACGGACCACTTTGGAAATGGGAAGAGCTGTGCTCCAGCCTGGCTCATGCAGCTGCCTGGGGGTGTTGCAGAAAATGGTGGGAGACTTGTGGCTCTGAGGGACAGGAGAGATGAAGGCAAGCGCTGGGCAAATGGAGGCAGCAGGCAGGCAGCCCCTGAGCTATCGCTGGAGGACAACAGTCAGCACAGGGACGGAAAGAGTGGGCACAAGCCATCTTTTCCCCTATTTATAACCCCTTATCCAAGGATGAGCATAGCAGAAACACCTGTTTTCCCCGCTCCCTTAGTGCCAGGCGGTCTCGGGGGCTTGGGTGGGTATGTGGGTGCCTGAGGGGTGCGCGTTGCTCCTGTGCTTGCAGGGGCAACTGGATCGGAGAAGCCCCATACAGGACCGGCCGCCCCTGCTCCGAGTGCCCGCCGAGCTACGGAGGAGGCTGCCAGAACAACCTCTGCTACAAAGGTACGTGGGGGGGGCCCTTGGGGCACCCTCCTGCGTGGGGGCGGAAAAGTCTGGAGCGAACTTTTGCCTGGAAACTTTTCATTAGAAGCAGCCGCAGCTCTATGCGCCTTTTAATTAGCCATCCTTAATATTTCGACATGGTGACACGCGGGGAAAAGCGGCGGTCGCTGCTGAAAGCGAGAAGCCCCGAAGTGCTTAAAATCCGGAGCCGGGATTCGGCACGTTTTCCCCGGTGAAAACGAGAGCGAGCGCTGGGATGGGGAAGAAGCCGCTCTGAGCTTTACCCGGGTCTGGCTTGGGAGCTCCGGTGGGATTTTGAGCGCTGGCAGGCTGCGGGCAGGAGCCATCCCGTCCTCGCGGGGTTTGTTTGGGAAGGGAATGTTCTCCGGCGCTTAACCAGAGGCGACGTGGGTGGGCAGAGCTTGGCCGCCTGCCCCCGCTCCTTCAGGGGCCAGGGACGGAGCGTTTCCCTCTCCTCCCCACCTTGGTTTTCACGGCTGCGAAATGAATAGAGCGATTCGTGTCTCTTGGAGGAGAGGAGGGGATCGCGGACGGTTTTTCCTGACCTGTGGAGTTTTCCCGGAATAGAATAGAATAGAATGAAAAATACTATTAGCGCCGAAAGCTCCAGTGGAGCAGTGCTGTCCCCCAGCACGCGGGATTTTCTGGGGTCACGCGTTGAGGGCATTTTCCTCCTCCCTTGTGTTTTGTTTCACGGAGAACTGGGCTCTTAGAAACAGGCAGGTTCCCTGGAGACTTGCCCAAAACGGAGGCTTATTTTGCTGCAACATCGCCATTTATTGTCTTTAGCCTGGGGTGACGGGTCCAGGGGAGGTCCCTGGGGTGCAGGAGAGGGAAGGGGATGCCTCAGTGGTAGAAAGCCCTCTTGGAGCCACCATCCATCACCCCTCTCTTTGCACCGTTCTTCTTCTCGTTGCTGAGGACGAGAGAGGTGCAACCTTTCAGGTAGGACTGGCCAAGCGGAATGAATTTTGCTGGCAGCCTTTCCGAAATCCCTCTGCCCGGCTGCAACAGCAGGCAGCTTGTTCTCCATCGAAGGGTAAAGCGAGGGATAAACCTGATGTAGCGGGACCCGTGCTTTACCGGAGGATCGGCTGAAGCTGTGCTGATGGGGTGGTTTGGAGAAGCAAACCCAGGTGGGAGAAGGTTCCAGCCACCTTCCCAAACACTAGGGCCTTCTTTTTGTGCGACCTTCAGAAAATGCGTGTTTTCCTCCAGAGAGAAAGAACTGTGTGTGTGGGGGGGGAAGAAGAACTGTCAGCACTCTCTTTCACTTATTAGTGGGGATCATTTAAAACCTTTATGTAAGATGCTCTAAATGCCACTTTTTTGCAGAGGAGCGGGAGAAGAGGAGATCTCCCCTCCTGGTGCTGCACCTGCCCTGGCAATAGCCCTGCGCTGCCTTTTACGGGCATTTTTGAGATTCCAACTATTTAAAAGCAGGTCCTCGTCAAACCAAATCACCTCCCTCAAAATACAAACCTGCCTGACTTCCTCCTCAACGCGAGCACGCTGTAATTATCTTCAATCCCCTCTTCTAACAAGATTACCGTTACGAAGATCCAGTCGTCGTCGAGACAGATGAGACCAACGAAGTGGAGATTTCCCAGGTCGCGGAGCAAACGCCGGTGCGGTTCTACCCTCCAGAAAGCAAGCCCAACAAACCCAGCAAGCCCAAAAAAGTCATCCCGGAATCCTACATGAGTAAGGCAGCCTCTTTCCTTTTCAGTTCTTACAAGTTTTAAAGTACCTCTGTAGGAAATGGTATGGAAAGCGATGGAGGAGGATTGGGGGAAAAATAACTGGGAGGATGCTTGAGTGAAGGGGGAGGTAATCTGTGTGAAAATTCACCGCTAATCACGGCAGAAGCCTGCCAGAAGCTTTCAAAAGCCCCTCGTGCCTTCTGCACGTCAATCTGCAGTAGTTATTTGTTCTTTCAAGCCATCTCAAGGAAGTGTCAATGAACCAAAGGTCCCCTGATCCGTAATCAATTTAGGAAATACTGGTTTTATTTCCCAGTTAAAATACTCTACACTCAGCAGTTACCTCCTTTGCAGCTTTTTTTTTTTTTTTTTCTTTTTTTTAAATTGGTTTCCTTTTTATTTCTTGCTTGGGAAGATTTCTGAAGTTATTTGTGGAGCTGGTAGGACTTCCTCGGTTGTTTTCTCATCACTGTTAATTAAAAGAGACTTATTGTGAAAACAAGGTGAGGCAAGCCAACACATCCTTTTCAAGTTTATCTACCGGCACCTTGAGAGCCTGTAATTAACTGGGGAATGAGAGCTCCGGCTGCAGACCTCAGGCTGTAAATCAAAGCCTTCAGCCCTCAGATGTTTCTTCCTTGCTAATATTTCCAAAGACACCTGTCTCAGGTGAACGGCTAAAGAGGCACGAACTGCTCCGGGCTGGTTGGTCTGTGATAAGGTTTTCCCTCACTGCACCAAAGACCACCAGGAAAGATGCCTGGTGGTTGCTTACCTCCGTAGCTCGACAGCAGGCTGCGGCAGACTCTTTCCTTATTAAAATATTTATCCATTTTTATTTTTTTTTTCTCCCCAGCACAAGTCATTACCTGTGAAACCAAGATGAGAGATAAATGCCGAGGCTCAACATGCAACAGGTAGCGTTTCATTGATACCTCTTGGAGCACTGCGGGGGAAAAAAGTGGCCTAAAAATTGTCCAGTTCTTGCAAACTGGCTATAAACATAGGCTATACCCTGTATTTTTTGTGACTATCTAGGTAGATCTCTTTTTCTTTAAAAAAA
Source organism: Rynchops niger (assembly GCA_013400035.1). Taxonomy (NCBI): domain Eukaryota; kingdom Metazoa; phylum Chordata; class Aves; order Charadriiformes; family Laridae; genus Rynchops; species Rynchops niger. The sequence goes on from VXBH01001680.1 coordinate 107,428, forward strand.
AAAAAACCCTTAGTTTCTCTTAATATAAAGCCTTCAGCCAAACCTAGCAAGAAGGTGACTCAGTTTATTTTACTCAGCCACGATGACCCACGGTTTCAGGTGTCCAAAATAATTTAATAAATTTTGGCAGAGTCATTTTTGAGCCTTTTTCATGCATTCCACCGCTGTCCAAGCCAGACCAATAATTCATGGCTTGTCCCAGACCAGCCAGTCAAAAACTTCTGGTTAAGGTTTCTGCAAAGAACGGGACAGTTTATCACTTGGAGAAAACCCAAATCCACAGAATCTAAATATTGGTTGGGCTTTTAAGGAGGGTGGAGAAACTGTTTTAAGAAGCAGCTATTTTGCAACCTTGTTTTTAAATTGGAAGAGTTACGTGAAATGAATGGAATGACTATTAAATGAAATAGAGTCAAAGTCTGTTTTTCTTGAATTGTTTTTTCGCCACCCTCAAAGATATATATCTTCACTAGGTATTTGTGCCCAGCTGGCTGCTTGTACAGTAAGGGAAAGATCTTTGGAACATTTTATTATGAGAGTGTAAGTACCTTTTAATAGCTCATCGATGTAATTTGTGGGGACTTAGTGGTAATAACAGAAATGGGAAATGCCAACAATTCCAGGGTAATTTGGCATTCTCCGATTGGGGCGCTGTATAACAGGGTGCTAATAAAGATTATCTGTATTTTCCTCATGTTAGTGATGAAAAAAGAAGCAGTCTGGAAAGGCAAAGTGATTCCAGACGTGATTTTATCATGAATGCCTTTAATGTGCAATGAAACCCATGGAAAATGAGGGAAGGGGATCAATAGACGGCTCTTACAGAGATCTCTTCTTTAGTGCGGGCGGCGGTTATGCTGAACAGAAACTTTATATGAAAAACTCTACGAAATGTTGTAACTAAATAATATTTTGGGCTGATTTGCTGGGTCTTGAATGAGCAAGATGATTTATAAACAAAGCATGGCACTGTTTTCCCATCACAACTACTTTTGGGGTGAAGAGAGGTTGAAGATCAAAAGGGTTTTGTGTAAAAAGCGGGCTTGCTTTCCCCATTCCCGCGTGACTGCATCGCCCATGGTACATCTCTGCCCTGCAGCTCCTGTGAGCGCAGACAGCCGCCTCCTCCGAGTGGTTTCAGCAGGAATATTTTGGGTTTGAATATTTTCTTGAGAACTGGAAGTATTTCATACTGGTCGTTAATTTCCAGTGCTGCTTTTCTTCTAAATTGTATCTAAATGTATGGTTTAAATGTATTTAAAAAAAGCTCGCCATTCAACCAGACGGTGCTTAAAATAATAATAATAATAATAATAATAATAAAAGAATAAGGCAGTGTTGGGAGAGTAACATTTAACAACCAGATTCCAAAGGGGTGTGCTCAGCTTGTTTTCCATTTGGCGCTTTGGTGGTGGTTTCATTTCTGCTTCATTTTTTGCACAGCGGTTGGTCGGCGTTGCTCTGTGAATGAGATTGATTTCACATGCTATTTGTATTTGTGCTCTCGTCAGTCATCAAGCATCTGCCGTGCTGCAATCCATTACGGCATCCTGGATAATAAAGGAGGACTGGTTGATATCACGAGGAAGGGGAGGACACCGGCTTTCGTGAAGTCTACCCGGAACGGCGTGGAGTCTTTTAGGTATGACCTTAATGAAAAAGGGTTTTTTTTTTTCTTATTTGCTTTAAATATAGGCAATGAATAAATATAGGTTCAGTTGTCTTCATTGCTTATATATAGACGTAGTGATTCAAGTAATTCTGGCATGCTTATTTTTTTAATAAATGTTTTTGTTTGCTTGTTTTGCAGGAAAAGTAAGCCTTCAAATGCATTCATGGTTTCCAAAGTCACAAGTAAGTGTTAAAAGTTGAGAAGAAGCCATTGTTGCTGGAGTTTTAGGGGATATTTGAAAACTCCATCCCTTGCAGTGCTCTTTTTCATTTTAAGTGGTCACGTCAAATGGTTCAGCGGCACAACTAAACCCTAGAGTGGTGATCTGCCACCCACTGCGGGCAATTCCACCATCAACCGCCTCGCATTTCTATGGGGATGTAAGCGGGAGGTATAAAAAAAAAAAAGTGATAACGGTCCCTTTCCAGCAGCATGTCCTGGCGATGGTTCAAACATCAGCTGCAGCGTCACAAGCTGCTGATAACAAAGCGGTGGAAGATGAGCCATCCTCGCACGAAAGCCTCAATCTAGCGTGAACGCTGCATATATAAAACCAAGAAGTACCTAAATAATAGTGCAATAGTATAATGAAACCTATAATATGAAGTTAGTTTATAACAGTGAGTCATATTTATGATGAGCATATAAATAAATGCTGAGGAGCTCTACTTTTTAATCAGTTCACGTTTTCTGAATGTCTTTGAATAATTCCTCCTCCTCCTTCATGTAATCATCACTTTGATTAGATCCACTTTCAGGGAAAACTAAAAGTGTCAGGTTATTTGGACTCCACATCAGGAGCTGCTGCAAAAATACACCGTCTTGTGGATCAGCTGCTTTTCTCTTTGGAAAGCTGTGACCTTTTTAAGGCCACATTGCACATGGTAGCAGGATTTCTGCTGGAGAGCTGGTCACCCCTCTCCTGGGCGCGTCCCGCTGGCAAAGGAGCGAGGAGCTTTCCTCCTGGTGCCCTCAGCTGGACGTGGGTCTCACCCGATGCGTTGCCTGACTGTGACTTGTGTTTTCTGCAGCTGCCTGAGCTATTAGCTCTAGTAATTTGCCTTTCCGTATTTATTTCCGCAGCGCAGACGCTGGATTGCTATACTACAGTAGCGGAGCTGTGCCAGTTCAAAAAGCCGGCGACCCATTGCCCAAGGTGACTGCGTGCCGCGAGCAGGAGCCCGCTTGTGTTCTGCTTAACCCCGCTCTGCGCTGAGGAGGAGGAGGGTGCTGGGACGCTGAGGTCCCCAAATCCGAGGGCTAGCGGGAACAGAGCTGATTGTACCAGATGAACTGGAGGAGGGGGCTGGGAATGGCATCTTTCCTCCCGCCGCCGTGCTTTTCTTGGCACCGCGATAGAAAATTCCCGTTAAGTTTTCAGACCCTTTCAGTGACATATCGTAAGTCGGGCTACCCGACGCCGTTTCAGCACACCCCCAGGGCTGAACCTGCAGCTTCACACTCTGCCTTGGTTCCCCTGCACTTGCTGGTTTTCGGATGCGCTTTTCCATATTTTAAGGTGGAAAGGAAGAAGTCTGTTCTAGAAAACTGCTTTGTGGAGGTGTAAGTCGTGGCAGGGCAGGGGGGCACAGACACGTGCAAACGATTACGTGCATACCGTTGCGCAAAAATATAGGTACTGCCCTTTGAAAATGTCATAAAAGACCAATCCCTCTTTTACTGGCCTAAACCCCACTATTTGCAGTTCTGCAGTAACTACCAAATGTCATCTGAGGGGAACAAATAATTAAATTCACTGTTGCCACCTGCAGACCAGATGCAGGCACTTGAAATCTCCCAAGAATGCAGCTTGCTTTCCTGTTGAGCCTTGATATAGAGAATAAATATGCATAAATTGTTTTCTAGGATTTATTGTCCAGCCCACTGTAAAGACGAGCCATCGTACTGGGCACCGGTGTTTGGCACAAACGTTTATGCAGATGTGAGTATGGTCCTTTCCCTGCCGACCCCCTGTACCACGATGTCTGTATCGCAGAGCCGGGGACATACTCTGCGATTTAGGGAAAAAGAGTCGATCCCCTCCCTGGTCATCGCCATGTGGGGATGGGGTAGATGGGGATGAAGGAGGAAGTAGCACCAACAGCTGCGACACAAAGTCGGGGTCAATGGGCTTGGGGAGCCCTTCTGCTCTCCGACACTGATTTATTCTTATGGACTTGGGCATGTCACTTAGCCCCTCTGTGCCGTAGCGTTTGTCTGCCTTTGCAAAGTGATTTGGGCTCTACAGCTGAGAACTGAAGGGCTTTTATTACATCCTATCACACTAAATAGTTGGCAAAAATAGACCTTCTTGCCCCTCCCCTGTCCTCTTCTTTCTGGGAGCCGACAGCGTTCTTGAGCAGTCGGGATGCGGCGCAGAGCAGTGGAAAGAAAGCATCCGGGCTGGTTTCATTGGTTTGTTTATCTAAACTCTGCTCTCAGGGATGAGCAGAGACTTGATGCTAAAACTCAGCAAAGAGTAATTTTTTGGAAATCTCTTAATATTAGGCCTCTAAAAACTGGGTTTCAACGTTTTTCCATTTGCGGGTGCCTCTTTTTTTTTTTTTTTTTTTTTTCTTCCCCCACACAACAGGTTGTG